>SRMA01025186.1:0-290294 GCA_007224835.1 Danionella cerebrum | reverse complement strand
GAACAATGTGTTAGGTCACTGACCCTTCCATAGCAATCAGACTGGTTACCATAGCAACCAATATGGCATGTCTCTATCTCAGCTTAGGAAAATCATAGAGAGATGGGGGTTGCTGTATTTTACCCGTATAGATATGGGGAGCAATATATTAGGTCAGCGACCCCTACATAGCAACCAAACTGGTGACCATAGCAACCAATATGGCGCAGCTCTATCTCAGCTTTGGAAAGTCATAGAGACATGGGGGTTGATGTATTGACATGGGGAACAATGTGTTAGGTCACTGACCCCTCCATAGCAACCAGACTGGTTACCATAGCAACCAATTTTGCATGTACCTATCTCAGCTCAGGAAAATCATAGAGACATGGGGGTTGCTGTAATTTACTCGTATTCATATGGGGAACAATATATTAGGTCAGCGACCCCTCCATAGCAACCACACTGTTACCATAGCAACCAATATGCCGCAGCTCTATCTCAGCTTACGAAAGTCTAAGAGACATGGGGGTTGGTGTATTTTACTCGTGTTGACATGAGTAACAATATGTTAGGTCACTAACCCCAACCAGACTGGTTACCATAGCAACCAATTTTGCATGTACCTATCTCAGCTTATGAGAATGATAGAGACATGGGGGTTGGATTATGTTATTGTTGCGGAACTGACAACATTTTAAAAAATAGGTATTAACGGCACCAACGCAAGCCAACATCGAAGTTTGCGTGCAAACTTTAAAATCTAGTTATTCTTCTTCTTCTTATTCTTCTTCTCTTTTCTTCTGACAAAAATTCTTAACCCTACTCCTCCTAGCCCGTTCAAGCTACAGCCACGAAACTTTCCACACACCTCAAAGCTGTTATGTAGTTTGTTGCTATGTCTTTTCGGACCGATTTGACCAGCGGTTTCCGTAAAAATCGCGAATTTCGGCCCAAAAATCGCCCAAGTCATTCCCTATGGGAGCCCTAGAGTGGTGATGTCATCGCTCACTCTAACTTTGAGCAAGCTCAGTCTTGTTGCTACTTGCACTGTTTTCTCAACTAAAAATTAGCCTTTACACACGCATTTTATATCTAAATGGTAGAGATTTTTGTCCTCTTTCAGTTGGTGCTGTTTTCATTTTAAAAAAAACACACAGTTTTTACTCCAGGTGGCCTAAACCACAAGGAGTGCACTTAATTGCTCCATTCACCTCCATTCAAAAATTCTGCCAGAGAATGTTTAAAATCTCAATCGCAGGCTATTTATAACTCGCCATAAATCATTTAAACTTTATCACAGCTTCACAAAATTTACACCATTCTCTTCCTTAAAATCTTGTGATTCTAACAGTAAAGGAAATATTTTAATGTGTCTTGTCCTTCTTCGTAATCCTTATTTGTTTGGAGGTATGGATTTCTCAGAAATGAGCAGTTGCACAGAATCAAATGAAGGCTATTTCTAGCTCGCCATAATTTTTTTTATTTCTAATCACACCTTCACAAAATTTACAGCATTCTCTTCGTTAGGGTCTTCTGCTTCCGACAAAGAAAGAATCATTTCGATATGTCTTACGGTTCTTCTATAATCTTTATTTGTTTGAGGCATGGAAATCGGATTTTCTCCAGCAGATTTGCCATCGTTTGAATATCTGACAGTTGACTTTCCAGCTGCAGCTGATTCGTTTGAAAATCTGGCAGTTGATAACTCCAGCAGGTGCAGCTGATTTCAAATAAGTAGGTCAAAGGTGTCTCATAGACTTTCAATGGCCCATTGAAATGAATGGAGCATGAATCCCATAGATCCTATTGTGAAAGAACTTCTGTAATTGATTGACACTGGCAAGTCATGCCAGCATTAAGGAAGCAAATTACTTATCCAGCCCATCATTGCTTGTGAATTAACATAAAATCATTAAGCCACACCCACTTTTTGACATAACTTTCAATGTCAAATATCTTCTAAACGGAACACAGTAGAGACATGGGGGTTGCTTTATATTAGTCTAAATGGAAAGTAGATTACAACATGATGTCACTAACTCCTCCATAGCAACCAAATTGTTTACCATAGCAACTAAATTGCCACATCTCTATCTTAGCTTAGGAAAATGCTAGAGACTTGGGGCTGGTAAGCTTCACCCATACTGACAGCTGAAACATTATATTATGTTAATGACACCTCCATGGCAACCAGACTGGTTACCATAGCAACCAATATGGCATGTCTCTATCTCAGCTTAGGAAAATCATTGAGAGATGGGGGTTGATGGATTTTACCCGTATAGATATGGGGAGCAATATATTAGGTCAGTGACCCCTCCATAGCAACCAAACTGGTTACCATAGCAACCAATATAGCGCATCTGTATCTCAGCTTTGGAAAGTCATAGAGACATGGGGGTTGATGTATTTTACTCGTATTGACATGGGGAACAATATGTTAGGTCACTGACCCCTCCATAGCAACCAGACAGGTTACCATAGCAACCAATATGGCGCATCTCTATCTCAGATTAGGAAAGTCATAGAGACATAGGGGTTGATATATTTTACTCGTATTGACATGGGGAACAATATCTTAGGTCACAGACCCCTCCATAGCAACCAGACTGGTTACCATAGCAACCAATTTTGCAAATACCTATCTCAGCTTATGAGAATCATAGAGACATGGGGGTTGGATTATGTTATTGTTGCAGAATTGCCAACATTTAAAAAAATAGGTATTAACGGCACCAACGCAAGCCAACATCGAAGTTTGCGTGCAAACTTTAAAATCTAGTTCTCTAATGAAATCAGCTTTAACATTTTTTTAGGACAAAAAAAAAATTTACTTTAGGATTCATGAAGGAAGAACTCACCATATCTAGCTCTTGAGACACTTGTCTCTTCCGCAATTCCTCCATTCGGTCGCTGACGTCACTGAAGTACGTGTTGTAGTACTCTGAGTATTCCTGTGCCAGGTCATCTATATTCCCCAGTGACCCATCCTATAAAAAAGTGAAACATGATTAATAATGAACATGAATTTAAAGTTGATGCAGCGCAAATAAATTCTATCTAGCATTACGAAGCTTTGCTCCCTGCAGTGTCAGAAACACAAACAAACATGACTGTAGCTGTAGGAGAGCATCATTAAAAACGGTCACTGGCACAAAATTTTAATTAGAATCGCAAGAATGGCGCCGGTCAGAAAGGACTGCACAGACTCCCAACACATTGCCCATATCTGCTAGGAAAAAACAGTTATACACAAGCTGAACTAAACATCTTCTCCTCGCATTCCATTACTTTTATTCAACACAATGCACTTGGTGAAGCCCACAGGAATTCTTCTGTGTTTCTGCGAATTTGTAGACCAGCTCATTTGATTTTGAGTTTCTGCTATAAATAGTCTGGTCACCGATGTCAAAACAAATTCACATCGGTAATTAAAAAAGGTACAGCATTTAGAAAAAAATGTACATTCAATACCTGAAATCTTCAGCAGTTGTGCAACATTCCAACATTTTGATGATTTAAAAAACCAAATATGAGCTTTTAAATGAATACAATCCTAGTTCGCATCATGCTACTTGCTTGTAGACATCATGGACCATAAAAGGAAATGGCACGTACAGTTTTGAGTCACCTACAGATGGTGAAACAGCAACATTGTCCCTCAAATAAAGCGTTCACAATTGTTTTCTCCTTGAGTGAAATATTATTAAAACTTTAAACTACTAGAAATGTAACAGATGGCAAATATTTTAGACGCCAAAGTCAAGAGAATGCAGGACCATCAACATTAATGTTCCAAAACAACTACCAACTGAAAATCCAGCATAAGCATAACAAACCGTTTCGACAGAGCACATAACAAAGCTTGAAGTCTATTGAACTTCATTCATTCTCGCCTTGTCCCGCAGGGCCTAAAAAGTTGCCATTTTTGTGTGCGTTCCCAGCATTGCGGACCAAGTCTATTAAAAAAAAATAATTACAACAAAAAACCCTACTGTGTGTTGGGCCTGGCAACTTTAACTACTAACCATAACTATTCCCCTCAGAGCACATTTATTATTTAAAACCTTCATCTAAACCTGCTCACTGGCTGAGCAGTCCACCTGCCCTTCTCTGACCTTTGCAGCTGATTAGTTACTAGTGCACATACTCCACTGTGGTGGTGCCACGCTCTGATTTCAGCACGTCTGAGAGCAGTGTATCCGATTTTCTAAAAGCTTGCGACACACATAACATCAAATGACCTCGGGCTGGAGCAACAGGGCTCACACACTAAGCAGCTCTTTAAATCATAGCTAAAAATTGGCTTCTTTAGAAAACTATTAATACTCCAGCTGCTTCAGGTGAAGGTTTTACCGCAAAATGTTATTTCTAAGTGCAAAGTACTTGCATCTGAGCTCTAAACTAATCTCCTCTGCTGCTGTACTAGATGCCCTTTTAAGTTCTGTTGAATGACCGAACCAAACACAAAGGCCAGCTTCCTGCTCGGGACTATGCTGACAAATACACACATCCTGTGATTGTGTGTACAGGGTAGATGTAGGAAAAGCAGGGCCTCGCACACCCACCGGTAAAAGTTTCATGGCTTGAGCAACCACAACCAAATTCAAGTTACGTTATCAATAGAGTGATCTTGTAAATATTTATTTTCTTCATAACCTTTTACACGTTTAAAAAAAGCAGGAGGAATCATGTTTAACTGCTAATTTAACAAGAAAGGCAGGAAGTGTTGCATTTTCTTCACAAAACTCCAAACAGATGATCTCAGGGTCCCACTGGAACGCAGCGCTCTCTGAGAAATTCCAGCTTTGCATTCCAATCTTCTAGCCTGCGGAGCACCTCCAGCGTTTAGACACAACATGTGATCTGGACGTGAGATTTCCATTACTGGATGTGTTTTTGAAAAGAAAACGATTTAGAAAACTCTAAGCCATGGACCATTTTAACCAGCGCTGACAGTCACATCCTCCGTACTCTGGATAAACCGATAAAGAGAGGCAGAGCTGAGCTGATCTGAACTAGACCAAATAATACCTTTATTATTGCAACTAAATGCGCAGGGCCTCTTTCTGTCAGCCTTTTTCAAGGAAATGCTTGGTTGGAAGCGCATCCAGTAGCTTGCAGTAATAACAAGTCAGAGGAGTGATGGGTATACCATCGCAAACTGGACTCCAATACAACTCAAAAGCTATTTTATGGGGGAAATGCACAGTAAATTCCTAAGAATTCTCTAAAAATCCTCAAATACTCATCACTAATGATTAAAAATATTCTCATCAATACTGTATTAACTTTAACTCTACCACTGAGCCAATTTAACTCTTTTTTGGGTCCCTCTCTGACAGAGATTTTTCCCTGCATGGACGCATTTAAACAAATGGCAAGTTGGAAATGACTACTTTTTGACAATTGTGTAATATCATCTGCTGAGAAGACACACCATAGTCATTTTCACACACAAAAGAGATCTGAGCAGCTCAGTAACGCTTGATCCAAATTAGTTCAGCTCCATCTGTAAAGCACATGCCTCTCATCTTCTTATTATCATTCCAGAAATTCCAGGGCTCCAGTGAGGTAATGCTGCAACCCTTTGCTCTTAAAGAGAGCAAGAATGTATTCTCCCATCAGCTGAACATTGAACTGATGGAGGCATGCCTCATCTGTCCATAGCATTAAGCAGCTGTGAAATAAAGCCCCGTAGGATACTTGAAATGACAGCTTTCATTAGAAGACTAAAAAAATGGCTCTTGTTTTGCTGCTGTAAACCCTGAGTCAGACAGAGCACCACCCAAATGATGCAGTCCAGCCCAAGCATTTAAAAATCCCAGAGCTACTCTATGGTAACGTGTTTGGTAAACAAGCTAATGCATATTCTTGAAGCAAATAAATCCTCAGTATGTGACTCTTCCGAAATGATAGTTGGCAATGGAGTAGTGGGCAACTTCTTCTCTCATACTTTTTTCAGCTTTACATTTTATTAATTAGCTCATTCAAAGAATATTTTTACTGCACTGAAGAACAGATGGTTACTTTTGTGCACTTCCTCCATCAATTGCTCTGTGAATTGGTTAATGTTTATGTTTGTTGTGTTCATGGCAGACCCATTGCTATGTACAATGCTTTGCTTACAAGATCACCAATAACAGACCGCTGTGTGTGGTCACAATATTTAGGTGATATTTATCAAGAAATGGCATAGGGGGTTCAAGTCTTATTGGGCTTAAATCATCTCTTATTCAATAAAAGATATATATGATGAGATAAATCCACATTTATACATATATATATATATATATATATATATATATATATATATATATACACAGACAGACTTTTTTTTCAAATCTCCAAACTAACTTTAATTTTTTAGACAATTGTAAGGTAATGTTACAAGTGTAAAGTGTAATGTTTGACACTAAAATACACTATTTATCCAAGCTTTAAAAAAAACTTATTTCTCTGGGTTACCGTTGAGCTTTCTTCGCATTTTATTATATTATTTTTACATTGTACCATCATAAATGAATCATCTACAATCATAGCATCAGTTGACCCATTAGTTTTCAACTTTAGTGGGTCTGCAACTAACAGAAAGTTCTGGGTAAACCTGACCCTTTTGCTTATTTTATAAGCAAATATTATAAGCAAATCCAATGAAGGACGATTTGAAATCAATAGCTTTTTGACATCCAACGAAAAGGAAATAAGAAACATTAATGTTCCAAAAAAAGCTACTGAAAAATAATCTCTTTTTATTTATGGCCCTCCAACTGGTGCCACTGTGCTGGGATTATTATGAACACATTATTGTTGAACACAGTGAGCCTTTCTTCCCCATTTTTTAGCTTCTGAGACATATCTAGAGTGTTTGTTCCTCAAATTAAGATAACAATATAGCACATGAACAAAAAAGGGCAGATTCCAAATTTTGCAATCAAACTATCTCTACAACATTCAAAAATGAAAATTCCTATCACCAGAAATAATAAGCAACTTTCACTTCCCTCAAATGAACACAAATGCATGGGAGTGGCTAATGCTAATGAATCATGAAATGCACAGCATAATATCGGAAAGGGAAGTCACTTGGCATAATTGTAAAAGGAGGCATTTTCTCTGAACTCATGCTAATCAAATGACCCACATTCCTATCAATTGCTGCTCATAAACATCAGCACGCAAAAGAGAAATCTGCAGAATTAGCTTCAACACAACTGAAACAAGCAAGTGACTGTAAATCATTTTCTCTTTAACTGACTCAGCTTTGATAAAACAATGTAGAATTAGGCCACTTCCCCTGCTGCCTCCCTTCTAGAGAGGAAAGCATTTTTGAAGCCTTCCTTCGTCACTGCTGTAAAACAAAACAATCCAAATGCTTTCATACAGAGAGCCCATTGTGAAATAATCAAGCAGATCTGATAAGGCTTGGTCTTTTCATGGCTTTCAAATCAAAGGAAACATATTTTGTTCCAAAAACCATTTGAAAAGTTTAGAGAAGGGTTTCAGGAATTAAAGAGAACTGTACTGCAACAGTAAAAGAGCTTCGGGCCCAGTCAACACTAGCACAGAGACTTGTAGAAGCCTAATTTGCATTATCCGCAAACAAGCCAATGATAGAGCAGAACTGTTTGTGGTTGTTCGTATCGCAAATTTTTTTTCACATCTCAAAGCAAAAAAAATCCCGCGAGACCTTTCGTATCTCGAACATTTCGTAACTCGAAGCACTCATATCTCGGGGTACCACTGTATTACCGTTGCTTACTTCGACACTGTATGAATTCGTTGTAGTCATTATCTGACCAATTAAGTAATACTTTTCAGGTGATTTTCATAAATGATTAAATAAATATATTTAACCATAGTTCCAGGTTTATTATAAATGACTTCATTGTTTACCTCTACTCAGGGCTCTAGACTAACTTTTTGCACTGGTTGCACTGGTGCGCCTAAATTTTTTTCTTAGGTGCACCAGCACAAAAGTTAGGTGCACCCAAATTTTCAACTGCATCACATTTAACACCGCATTTTCACAAGTTCACTTTTTTTAGTTATCTATTAATTTATTTTTTTTAAATCACTGTCCATATACAATATTGACTTGTAAATGATTAACTGTTTGCAGCTGCCTGCCGCTGTAAAGGTACGTTCACATCGAACGCGGTTCGCGCGGTAAGCGCGGAGGGTTTCCATGTTAAGTCAATGCAAAGACGCGTTTGCGCGCGTCTGAGGCTTCAGCGGCGCGGTAAACGCGAATTGAGCGGAACGCTTGCCGCGATAGGCGCGTATTGAGCCGCATGAATGGGTGATACGCGTGTTGTGAGCCGCGCGCAGGAGGCGGACCGGCCGTAGACGGAGTTTCGTTTTTTTTCCCCCTCGAACGACGGGTCGCACCGGTGCAACCTTTGATTTTTTTTAGTCGCACCATTGAGAAATTAGGTCGCATATGCGACCAAATTGGTCGCACTCTAGAGCCCTGCCTCTACTCCCTAGTTACTTTCTACTGGAGCCTATTTGTTTTTAAAATGGCGGCCATTTGAAATAAGCAAATAGTCTGGTTATTGAAAGTTGCTCAATCTATTCTGCCTACTTAGAGACCAACTTGTGGTGTTTTGCATAACAAAACAATCATTTAAAGAGCCAGACTCAGAAGAAGGTGCAACAGTGTTTTACAATACCATTGACAACTTTATCATGTTACAGAAATAACCTAAACAGTCATATCAACTTGTAGAAATGCCAAGCTTTGCTTGGGTTATGTAAACAGCCCAAGAACATGAACAAAATCAAGAAGTTTATAACATGATGACTATACCGTAAGACTACCACTAAACATGCTTTATTGTAGTCCAGTTTACCGTTCTCTTCATTATTTATTAGTATTATTTATAAGTACATTTTTACAAACTAATCTGAAAACAAAAGCTTCTTTTCACCCACAACCCATTCTCTCTAAGAAAAGAGTCAAGACAACTGCATCCAGAGTGAACACTTCTTCTGATTTTGACATGACTCATCAAAAAGCATTCCGAAACATGACTACCACTGGAAATGACTCACACTCCTCAAACCTGAGGGTAAGTGGAAGTTAGGTTGACGTAGGTATTATGTCCTGCCACCCTGGCGGGAGAAGTGGGCACTGGTTGTATGTGAGAGGGAAAGGAAATGAGACAGAAGCTGGTCAGGGGGTCGTGACACACCCTCGGTAGGGTGCCTTCCTCAGGATATCCACATGAGCAAAGGAAAGGTGAGTGAAGCACAAGGATGGTGTAAGACACGGAAGGAAGGAGTAAATCGGATGGAATGGATATTACTGAAGTGAAATAAAATTGACTTGGTTTCAAAACCAAAACGTGACACCAAAAAAAATTGAATGGCAAGAGATCAATGGTGCATTTTGGTGGTTACCATTGATGTTTATTACCATCAATTATGCAGCAATGGTAAAGAGGATAGAAAACAAGTATTTAACAAATCACCATCTCGTCTGAAACATTCTCTGAAAGTTCTCATTCAGACCACAATCCAGTGACAGACAGACAAAGTTATTCAAAGAAGGGAAGATCTATGGGAAGAGAATGCTATATGGTGAACCTCAGAATACTGTTTTGTCCCTTCATGGACGAGGTATTGCCGTTTTTATTGGGACTTTTATGAGATGGTTAGTTGGCAACTTTTCAACAAACCTTAGAGACATGTAAATAAGCAAAAAGTGGGACAAATAATCATAAAAGTGTATTTAACATAAAAAACATATCTAATTATAAAAAATAGTTCATGTATGTTGACAAGTCATCACAGCAACTTTCAAACCAGATGAGATCATCATCTTTATAGAGCAATTTGAAAGAGGGGTATAAACAAGACTAATTCTAGGGAAGCAACAATTTAAAAAAAAAAAAGACACTTACAGCATCTTCACACGATAAACCACCCCTGAGGGAAATTAATGTGTGTTCATGACTCACTATCACAGTTGGTCTTATCTTCCAGAATAAGCTAGAAGGGATTTCTAATTAGTAGCTTTTATCTTCCTCATTAACAAATCTCACTCTCCTAGACACAAAGCAGAGACTCCTTCAGACGGTGAACACTGTGGTCATCAAGAAAAAGGGTTGTTTTCATTGGAAAGTGGTGTCACTCATATCTCTTTAATCTGGGTGTTTGACAACAGGCCCGTTAATGCTCTGGTAAAGTCTCAGGAAATAACTATATGTAAATTAGCGGTATAACAATAGCCAGCAGTTGCAGTTAAACTAAAAAAGGAATCTTGTTTATTGGCTTAAAATGAATCTCATTTGGAAAAAATTTTATTTTTTTTTTCTCAAACCTAGGTTACTTTCCATTTCTTTAGGGTATGTAAAATATGAAAGTTAACGTATCAATGGTATTGCGTATATTGGGTTTAAAAATTGAAAATGTATCAGAACCACATTAACCATGATAAGGATTGTGTGCTCAACTAATTATCTGCAGATAATATGACGATTAAATTCATTTTACACCCAACAGCAGCTCAATTTCATCGCTTAAAATAAAAAAGACTGTTTTTTTTGCATCAGCAAAATAGTTGCCTCAACAGTCAAAAAAGACTACTAGATGGGAGATTATGCTATTTGAAGGTCTTTCCTCCCATTCAAATCACATTCTAGGTGCTGCTTCTAAGTCTAAGCATACTCACCAGCTGTTACAAAATCCTCATTATAATATGTGTATATGTATGACTCAAGATCAGATGTGTTAATTATATTTTCATGCGTCAGTTGATTCCCATTCCTTCCATTGAAAATTGCACCACTCATTGGACTGAAAATTGCTCTTTAGATTATATAAATTCTCTCAAAACATAGCAGAGCATCCAGGTATTTCTTGGTCACTGTTTTACACACGGACAAACCACATAAGTATTAACCCCCAATGAAATTTAACAATTTTTATATTTTCTAAGCGGTGTTTAACAGAGATCTTCTGTAGAAGGCAGATTTTGTATAGTTTCTTAAAAAATGAACTAAAACTGAAAATGTGAATATTATTAGACTACTACTTTGATCAGCCTGCGATGGACTGGTGACCTGGTCAGGGTGTACCCCCAACTCTCGCACTGAAGATAGGCACCAGCAGAGCCCCATGACCCCGAAAGGGAATGAGCAAACAGGAAAATAAATAAATGAATACTTTGAGTAGCCTTAGAACAAAGCACTCTCTTCCAATGATACGTGTTGAGAACTGCAATGAGAAGGATGATAACGTTTAGAGACCAACACAGTAACAAACAAGGCAGGCAGTGGTAGGAACTTCTAGTGACCGGTTCCTAAAGACCCAAAAACAACTGCATAGACAAGTTTTGTCAAATGAGACAAAACTTTGGGGCATAGAGATATAGCTTGTGTTTGGAGAAAAAAGCTAGAGCCATTCAATACCAACAAAATTCCCAGAGTGAAACATGGTTGTAGGAGCTTAATGCTATGGGGATGTTTCAGTGCATTTTGTACTAGGAATCTTGTCATGGTTGAAGACAACATGAGAATTTTTTTAAAGACCATCTCGGACAAGAAATCTTGGTTTGGGCAAACTGAGTGTACTTCCCAGACTTGAGTCCTAATATTGCTCTTGACAAATGCTTAAGAAATGTAGCAACTACAGGCTTTGTTCACATTGCAGGCCTTAATGCTCAATTCTGAAATAACAGTTATTTCGACAAATAAGTGTTTATTGTACTACTTTAAATAAGTCTTCCTGTGCCTTCCCGTATCAAAATCACTGAAACACAGTCTTCTACAGCCACTTTTAACTGTCTTGAAATGTGACCATAAATAAAATTCATTATCACCATCATCATCATCAAACTTCTTTTAAAGATCACATTTGAATGTACTGCTTGGATTACCAACTATGTTTCACCTACTGAAAAGTATGGATTTAAATGAAGAGATAAATACTCTAAATGGATTTAAAGGAAGTGGTTAATTAACACCAATAAGCTACATTTCCGTTCAAACACCTGGGGAAGCCGTTTTTTATTGAGGTCTGTTTATTTATACACAGAACACTAAAGGGACACGACGTGAAGTGCATTTGTGTATTTATTTACACAAATAGAGGTGTATTTAAACAAAACATACTACCACAAATATGTTAAGTAGTATGTTATGGTTAAATTCGTCAACAGCATGCTTCGTCAATTTTCAACGTAGAACACGTTTATTCATGCAAGATAGCGTTGAAGCTCTATTATTGAGTATATCTATCTAAACTTTCTTTACGTCAAGGTAGGGGTTAGAATTTAATTTTACCTTCTGATACAGAAAAAAAAACAGAAAAACGAGAAACTATGCGCTTAGCTTGAGCAGCGAATCTGACGGCGCACGTGCACAGCTAAAGCGGAGGAGCGTACCATAACAAACACTTGAGTTACATACCATGTGTTACGATTCCCAGAAGATTCCCAAACTTCACAATGCTTCCCAGCTGACTGAACCATACAGCTACAAAAGCCCACAGCTAGCAGAGTTGCCCTAGTGCTTATACGGGAAGCTTGTCCTCAAAGCCCAACCGCTACAAGCACAATGAGCACTAATAAATTAAGCCCCTTGGGTTGAAGGACTTTTCTCAAGTTGCCTTCCTGTAACACCCATCCCCCAACCCCAAACTTACCAGCATCCCCATCACGTCTGACCAGAGCCGGGAGAAACTGTCCGATGATGCGGCGCTGCTCGCCTGCGGCTCTTCGGCACAGGACACTTGATCCTCCTCCATTGTCAACAATAATGGATTTACCGCTTCCGATTTCAATGTGATGAATGTTAATCCTAAAACCATTAAACGCGTCCTCTCAAATCTGCGGTAACATTGCTCTATTCCGAAATTCGAGTTCGAAGAATTCCGAAATAGTCCACATGTACATGATGATTAAGGTCATGGATGTGCTTTCCATTTGAGTCCAGCTGAAACTAACCAAGTGAGAAACTTCAACACAAGTTCTGCTCAAGTGTACAGCTCTTGGTGCGCACCAAAACTTTTCAGGAGATCTACTAAATGCTCTTTGTAAGGCATGTCATTATTGAAATCCAAAGTTGCCATTAAAACTTAAACCACAGAGGAAAAATGTCACACAGACGTTCCAACGACTGTAGAGTTCGGTAAACAAGAGCAACGAGAGCGCCCGGAGCGGATAGTTTCGCATGGGTTCTACAGCCTCCCCCCTCTCAGCCAGAATGGTTCACTCCTCCCAAACAACACACGGCTCTCGCGCCTCACTGGAGCAAACTGAGGCTCTCTAAATTCATAAACCTATGACGACACGCTGAGCTTTGGAAAGGCCATCTCTCATTTCACTTTTTCAGCAACAGTCTTCATGCTTTAAACAGAAACAAACGTACAAGGCGACATTTGTCCACAAAGCATTGAAAACAAAGATTTCAGAAGCATGACGACATCCATTCTCTATTCATAACACTTCAAAGCAGGCCAGGAGGTGTCACAAAATGCACTGCGCTCGACCATTTTGACTTTTAAATCCCCTACATCAACATTGGGGTCAAAGTGTGCCCGAAAAACAAAAACAGATGTTTTCTAAACCCATCCAAGCTGGTGGGTTCAACGTAGAAGCATTATAAAGTGTCAAAACACATTTTTATTCAATTAACAAGAACCCATCATAAACCAAGTACCAACATCTTGATTTAAAATGACCAGTGGTGCAAAGTAACTCATTACAAATACTCAAATGACTGTAATTGAGTAGTTTTCACAGAAATTGTAATTTAGTGAAAAGATTTTAAAACGCATACGTTTGCTTGAGTACATTTCTAGTTCTGTATCTGTACTATTTTTTAATGTGTTTTTTTCTACAGTGATTGACAGCTTGATTATTATTGAACTTGATTATTGATTACTATTGATTAAAACATTTACATTTATGTAATTAACAGATGCTTTTATCCAAAGTGACTTGGTTGCAGAAGTAAAAATAAGAAGTTTGTTACAAGGTCTGATTAATCGTAAGACATGCATACAGAAGAGGTTCCAGCTGATTCAGAATAAAATCAGTGCTTCAGTTTTTTCCCCCCAAGTTAAGTTTAGAAAGTGCTCTTGAAAGATTAGAGATTGTATTTGGATTGGGACTACAAGAGAATTCCACCAGCCAGCAACTGCGAAAGAAAAGGTTCTGGTGAGCTGTGTGTTTTTTTTTTTTTTTTTTGCCGCTTTGAGATGGGACCACCAGACACTGTTCATTTCCTGAATGCAGGCATCTGGAGAAGATGTAGGGCTTCAGAAGTGTGTGAAGGTATGATGGAGGACTGTTTTGCACACATTTGCTGCCTTTTTCTAAACATTTTTTTATTAGTGTAGCCCACCCCTCTCCCTCCCCAGCGAAAGATGCACCAGTAACCACTGTCTTAAACTGAACAAAAAGTCATAAATCTACTTTAGTGAGAACATCATAATCAGTAAATCCATCCATGTAACATAATCTGTGACATCGTGAGCTTTCATGCAGGACTTGTAATGTGGCATTTGACCACTGGAGATGCCCTGGAGGGAAGATTTAAAGGCCTAGTGGTTTTGCTAATCTAACTAACCTCTGAGCTCTGAGTAATTTGAGCTGTAGCAAGCAGGGCAGCAGGGGGGAATTGAATAAATGTTCATGTTCAAAGCGCATACTTGGAATATTTCTCCCTGTCAAGCCGAGCTACCGCAATAGAGTCTTTACATTATGTCTGCTTTACCTCACGGTCTATCCACTCTCTTTTTTTAACAGCTGTCCAGTCTTGTGACAGATGCCAGAACAGAAAGAGAGACAGAGAGATAGATTTACATTGTACTGACTTAAATGGATTGTTGACCCAAAACCATTAATAGTTATATATTATTAAAAAATATTACAATTATTTTTTTGTTAATGAAAATAAAACTAATATTTTTTATTAGTTTTTGGACATTTACAAATCCTGCTTTTTTATTTATTGAATCTTAATATACAAGCTAATGCTGTTTACAATTCTAGCGTGTAGACATCATAGTAATGTGATTAATAAACTGTTTATTAAACAGACCAATAATTCAAATTAGATTTTAATGTCCAATACATCAGGATTGTATTTTTTTAGTTTATAAATTTGTATATGCTGTTTTAACACTGTTGTAATGAAGGTAATTGTTGCATATATGGGTTTATATTTATATAATGTTTCAGGCTCTAAACCTGTGACACAAACGACATCACTGCCCCCTAGTGGCTGAGTATATCACATGCTCTAATACATTATATCAATATACACCCTGACGTTCCTAGCTTTATAATCTTAAATCTTTCTTGTTTAACTTGATAATACAACAGTTTATAAAACTTTGTTTATTTTTTACATTTGTTTGATTTATGACTTGTGTGTGCATCATAAGCAGGGGGTATTGTGACACCCCTAATGGCATATCCAGAAATTTAATGTAAAGTCAGTTTACCGCTATACAGGGGTTTTCCCACTGCATGATATGCAACAACATGCTTTTAGGACATTTGTACCCATGCAATTACTGAGATGAATAACGCTGAACTGGGATTGCTATCTGACTGGGGAAAGCATGACAGAAAAAACACGCAGATCACTGATTGACCCAAAAACGGTGCAAAAATCCAGCGTAATAATGGTGAGAATGGTTATTTAATTTGAACAGACACTTCACTAAATGGAAGATGGTCCAAACTGAACCGAAAAATCTCCTAAAGTGAAAAAGCATCAATAGACAGGCGCCCTATACATCTGCTAAACTGGGTTAGTGTTTATAGCCTAAACATTGAAAACACATGCTCCACTCTCCCATTTATAGCTGCAGCAAAAGAGCCTTAATCCTTGCATACATGTCCTCCAAACAGACTATAAAGATGGGTCTGAAACCAGCTGGAGGATGTGCTTTACCTGGTGTCTTCCCCTGTGCAGGAAATAAAGGATCTGTCAACCCGTTTGAAGAAAAGTGCAGGAGCAGGTCAGATTGTCAGGTCAGTGGTTGAAAGACCCCTCTCTGCTGAGTAAACAGAGCTCTGAATGCAGAGTGAAGGTAATGTTCAATTGTACGTAAGCCATGTGGAGTTAAACCAAAGTGTGTTGTTAAAAGGAAGGGACTCTTGTACCTGTAACCTACAGGGTTTGTAAAACACATCCACACAATACTCCAGGAACGAGTGGATTCAACACGGGGCAGCAGGGGGCCAAACAGATCCTGAAGATCCAGAGGAGGGAAAGTCAACACAGCTGCACTTTATTCATGACTTCCAAGTATGTCCAAAGTAAAAGGTTGGTTCAAATGCATCGAAGAGTGGAAATAAGGAGCTTTGCTTTTAACAAACAGTGGTGAGAGCAGTATTTATATATTTTTTCTCTGTACGCAAGGAACTAGCTTTTAGGGTCTCTGCAGCTGTGTCGTCAATGCAGTTGCGTAACAAATACATAGTGTTACATGTTCTTTTTAGGCCTGAGATTGGTATTCCAGTGATCCGCAGGCTTGGTGCCGGAACTACTTGTGCCAATTTGGCCCGGCACTCTGGATCTGTTTATTTGGAAAGTGCCAAAACACTGACCACCTGCAGCCAATGCAAAACATCCACTATGAAGAATAGATCTGGCTGGTGAACACAGATAATAATACTTGCACCCTGATCTACATTCATGTATTTCATATTATATATAAAAAAAAATGATTGCATACTTTTATAAACATCCAGATTGATCCAGAATTTAACTTTTTAAGTGCTAATCATACACAAGTTTGGCTTTCTTTGGACCCTTTCATGAAGATATTAGATAAGAGACACATACTGATCACTTTAATTACTAAATAAGCGAAAATAATACATTTTTAAAAGGGAGTTTAATATGATTTCTTTAGTTAAACATGCTGATTGGTTTGTTCTTTTCTGTAAATCAAGCATAAAGCAACAGACAGTTTTTAAGCAATCAGTGACACAGGAGGGTGTCACGTTCTTGTAGGAGTGCTAAGTTCTTGATAAGGCTCCAGTATGCTTCCCATCATTTTCCTCTGGTTTGTGGTCGGCTCAAACTTGTACACATATAGTATACTGGCTGCTATTTCGACCTTGAAAGCATGACACCATTATGTCTCCATTTAAATAATTTCTCATCCAATTCCTTTACCTTTGAATATTTGAAAGATTCACGTGAATCATTAAACCTTAGAAGTCTGGGGGCTGTGCTTTGCCTTTCCTTTTAAATGCAATCCATGACTTTACACAATAACTCCATAACAAACCTGAAATTTAATATTTTGTCATTTCTTTACTGCAAAAATTGAGAACGATCAGTTTTTATGTTTTATAACAAAAATCAAATGTGTTGAGACAAAAGAAAAATTCACAAACCTCCCCAAAAAGCAAAGACAAGCTCAAAACAATGTGAAAATTGTATTCAGGCAAACCATTTCTAAACCTTTTACACTGTTTCAAGCACTTTTAGTTCCACTGTGCTTTGTTTTGTGCCAGAACACAGAAAAAATACAAGCCACACCACAGGTCTTGTACTTCCATGTTTTATGTCTTCATTTCACCACTAGATGACACTGATGGCATCAGTTTGGGGTGAGTAAAATTAAACTGAAAGACTATTGCGTATTTTCTCACATCGTTTACAAACAAAAATATCAAAGCTAATAATCTTTTTGAAACCTACATATTATATTGAAATAAAAAAAAAAATAGCTGGGTCACTACATTCTTTCTTAATTCTAAACAGCCGGTGTGATTGGGGCATGCACCGTGTTGACTCAACACGACCCTTAAAGCTGACCTAATATGGGCTCAAGAATTTTTATTTTTGTTATGTTTGACTAAAGCATTTTGGGAGGAGTCATAAGGGAATGACACCCATGCCTTCAATCTCCTCATCAACTCATTCACGGACTGTGTCCAAAATTTCTCTCCTTTCCTAACCATAACCTCACTGTGGGCTTTAACACGGGCTGGAAAGCTGCCCTCACCTATTCGTACCACCCCTCTAGCTATCTATATGGAAGGCCCAAATGATGAACTCATTAAATTAATTTTGTCTTGTTAAAAATATGGGTGAAACACTTAGGAATTCCCTGAAGGTGTTTCAGGGAACTGTTTTCCTTGAGCATTTGCTTTTGTCATCAGTGGAAGTTAATTTTTCTCCAGACACTGAAGGGTACTGCAGCACCAGGATCATCGAGGAGTCAGTAAATCGTTATTACAGCATTTTAAAAGAACATTGAGCAGAATCCAGCCATTCATGTGAGGATTGTTCATGGACTTTCAACTGTTAACCAATCACAACTTATGTGAACGTATGCTACTTTCTAATCACAAACACAGGTTTTTAATTTGGTTTAAAGGAACTGATGATTACCTCAAATATATTGCAATTTGTCCATCAAATCCTCATTCAATTTGAAGGTATTCTTTTTCCAGAATAACGTGTTTTACACAACAGCATAAACAGAGCCTGATTGAGCTAATGAGAGATTAGTTTCCAATGAGCGCCCCCTGGTGATTCAGATCACAAACCTGCAAATATAGCTTGTATGTAAATCAAGTAAAAGGCTCCTCTAAAGTTAAAGGATATGGAAAAGAAAATCTATGCAACATATTTAATTGTGATTCGATCAATTTCCCTGAGTTAGGGAAGGTTCAATGAGTTGAGGTCAGCTTTCATGGTGATGTTTGTGTGGGTTTTCTCCTCTAAACTGTTTGACAAGTTCTAAACAAGTAAAATAATGGATGAATGGGTGTATACTGTTTACTTAGCCATTTGTTTGTAATTGAATAATATTCAATTACATTGATACTCAAGTTTTCAGCATAATTTTTTTGCCATAGATTAAGCTGAGCTGTGGAATTCACCAGGGTGAAGCTACAACAGATGTTTGTTGCTGGTTTCCACTGATTTCATCCATGTAAGCCTTTCACAGTTTCCCACAGCTGAACTGCATATAAACCCATAGAAACCTGACACAATGGTTCAGATCCTCATGAAAGAGCCAGATGTGTGCGATCATCTCAAGAACAAACAGCTGTTCCCCACACACAGCACAAACACTTTCGCAAGGTTTCATCACATTTCAACCAAGACAATTCTAAGTTTGGCCAACAAGTTAATGCCGCACAGCTACCCACCTCCAGTGTATAATAAAAGTTAATGTTCCTTTAATAAGAAAATAGTTTTAATGGTATAGTGAAAACCTGTACACATAGTTGCAAACATGAATGCATTTCTACACGTGGTTGTAAATTTTAAAACAATCTACCCCAAAAAGGTTTCTCGATTGAACCAATTTTAGAATTTATTAAAAACTCATTCTACTGATCGAGGCTGAGAACCCTGGAGAATTGGATCCCCGCATTCCCTGTATGAGTCAAGTAGAGAAAAATTGAGGAGTTTAACAGCATTAAAAAATGAGTTCGTGGCAAATCTGAGGTCTGCTGTGTGAAAAGCCCATAGTCAATTTTCCAAAAACAAAAAAGGGCTTTATTAAGTTTGTAACTTGAAATTTACATTTTCCTCAAACCACTTTATTGCTAAAGAAACACATTTTTACTCTCATCAAAATGGAGTTATTCCGTTTTGAAAAAAAGAAAAAAAATAATTTCTTTTAATTTATTTTAGACTAAAAATTGTCACTTTACAACCATGACTTCATTCTCACAAATTGAGGCCTAACACTTGCTGCATCTGTGGCTCCTCCAGCTCCTCTTGACATCATTTCTGAGCTGATCCAGCTTCCTTCTGTCCATCATAAGCCCAAATCACTCTAATTTTCAATACCTCAAAAGCAATTGATCCAAGTCTATGGACCAAAGACATTTTCTAAAAATCATTATTTAATTTGATTCAAATTAGAGCCAAAAAATAAAACCAAAGCAAGTCGTTTAGCTGAACCAAAAAACAACCAAAATTATTTATTATGAATAAATGACTGAAATGTAAAGAACGACCCACACACACAAACTCTCCTGGAAGAGAGGCCAGTCTCCCAGATGCTGGAGTTTGTTGCACACCCACATCAAACAGTCCTGTCGCTAAAGCAACCCGTCCACGGAAGACTGTACTGTTTGGGCTTTATGCACAGCTGTCACATTGACAAGCATATCAACATTCATAAACATGTGTGTACTACAAACCAACTATGGACAAATTCAAATCACCACAATCTTGGCAGGAGCCAAGAGGTCAGCCTTTTAATTTTAACAAGAAAATAAAATGGGCCTTGGAAGTCCCTCTGAGAAAAACATAAAGAATAGAGCTTCTCGCGGAGCTCTGGTGCACGGCTTCAGACTGAGAAAGTGAGCGGAGTGGACACAATGATCTAGAGCAGGGATGCTCTAGAGCAGGAGGGCTACTGGTCGATTGCGGTGTAAAATTGAAACAGTATCAGCCGATCATCAATCCAGTCACTTGATCGATGTACAGAGCAACCAGTAAAGAAAAACTACATTTCCCACAATGCCTTTAGACGCAACGGAGTTTCCACATCCATACTCACGAGTGAAACTGCAGAGCTGCCAACTCTCGTACATTGAACGTAATGCTCTCGCATTTGAGTGATTTCTCACGTCACACCTCCGATTTCTGACGCTAAAATAAATTTCAAGTTGTGAAATGGACACAGCTAATAGTTTATCTGTGATCTGTTTCTTGAGCCTAATGATAAAAGATGATGATCGATATGCATCTTCTTCAGTCTGTGAGGGTTTTTTTTCACTAAACAAATGACAAAAATGCTATTTTTCTTTATTCACTTGGACAGTTTGATCCTTCATTAATAGAGTTATGTGGGTTTTCATAAGCTGAGAAAAATCAAAAGGATTTATATTAGAGCAACAAGCATACAATTGTTTCTATGCAACTGAATTGTCACTTTAATAAGTTATAAAAAATGAGTCATTTAACATTAAGGAGGAGTTACATTTATTTTACATTACATTCGATTACATCGTTTTACATTTATAAGTTACATCTGGCCCTTTGAGGACAGCCATTATGCTAATGTGACCCTTGGTGAAAATGAGTTTGACACCCCTGAAGTAAATCATTACGTCCTACATGAAAATCATTAAGTACAAATACCGTTCCACAATGACTGATGAACATTTGGAAGTGTGCTTGAGGCTGGCTGTCAGCAGCTACTGTCCGGACTATGCATCCCTGGCTGATTCAATTCAGTGCAAGTCATCAAATTAAACTCAGGTTATTACAAAAAATGTGAATAGTAAATTGTTATGTGTGTTTAGTCAATTCTCAGTAAAGTTGAAAATAATTGTTCGTTGATTGATGTTTTACATTTTTGTAGCGGGTAGATCACTTTGACTTGGTCGTTTCAAAAGTAGCTCGCAAGCTGAAAGAGTGTGAGCATCCCTGATCTAGAGGTAACCAGTAAGATAGAATGGGATGATCAGATTAAACCAGCACAGAACAGACAGGATGTAAAAGACATGAGATAATCAGGAGCAGATGCCCCTAAATTAAATATTTACTGCAAAGAATACTGACAGGTGTTCGCCCCAACAAGGGAGGGATGAGACAATTATGAAGATATAGACGAACACGCCCAAACACGAACAAGAACTATATGAAAACTAATCAAAGAAACAGTTGCACATGGACAATTAACCATCCTCCCTTGATCCACCTTTTACTAGTGAGAAAATATGGAGTCAAAGAAGACGGGAGAGACTGCGAATTAGCAGGCGAGAAATTGAGTTGAACGGCAGCCAAACTCAAGCAGAGGGAGATCAGAAAACCATTGGTTTGATAGATGGGAGGTGCGTAGTGGGCACGGTCTTAAGACATGCCTGGCATACTGTATAAACACCTGTGTGTTTGGGATAGACAGATCGACCCACTGCAGCAACCACAAAGGACATAGCATGGCTGGTTTCCATGGAAACAGAAATAATATTTGAGCCATGAGCTTTGCACATGGAGTCACTTACTCACTACAGAAACTCATCGGGTCATTTAAGCTAATTTACAAACCGTGTTGAGGCCATCCATCTAACACATCCAAATAATTGAAATGTATGACAAAAATAATCTTTTACTTCTTAAATCTAATGGCTGAAGGACATTATGCTTGATAACTTACTAAACGATGAAGCCAAATGTGGGCACGTATTTAAACTTTCACACATGTATATCACACTTGACATCATTGATTTCAGTTCAGAAGTGCAGTAGTCACTTGTTGGGAAACAGCTCCCTCTTGGGCTGTGAACATACACAGAGTGAAAGAATACTTTACTCCACAATGTGGTCATTTCCTCATGTTTCAGCAGCAAAACCAACAACTCTTAGCTCAGAAAATGTCTTCACCAGGCTATCCATAAAATCTGAGTTTAGAAAGTAACAGTTTTTCCGGTTTCAGCCATCATTCAGAAAAGCCGTGCTCAAAGAGAGTTGTTATTTCTAATAACTCTACACAGACCAAATGAGGCTCCTCAAGACTGCGGTTAAATGACATGAATACTCCAATATGGGCTTCTGCAAACAAGTATTTGAGGTCAGATTTGCAGAACTCAAACACACTACATTGGAAATCAATTACCCTTACACTTTCACCACTTTCTGACTGCCATAGGTGCAGGAGTAAAATAGCAATGACCATACAGTCTATTTGAGATGGTACATTACCAGTTAAAAGCATGGGCTCACTTTGGCATCAAACAAATGTTATAATACTCTAAGGAAACCTAACTGATTATCAAACAGAATAAACAAATGGTACTCTTTAATATGACATTCATAAATGAGATCATAATGAGCTCAAATGTACATCAGATGACAATTTTCTAAGTTATATATGTAAGCTTGGCAAAACAAAAACTAAATTGTAACAATCTTAAATTCACTTGAATTAAAAACAAAGCATTTTGTCCACCGCTGCATTCAATCTTGATTGACCTCTACGTTCTGAAGAGGGCTCATTCTGAACTTAGAAAAACTTTATACTGGCTACAATCTGAAATAAAAAGGCTTGAGCAACCAGAATCTCATTATTGGCGGTCATAAACGACTCATAACCAAAAAAATTAGTAAATTCTCTATTAGTAAATGAGCTCACTTCTTCACATCCCACAGCAATAACAAAAAAAGCAGTGGACTATTATTTATCAATGGGACAGACATGAAGATGTGTGGATCAATGAATTATAGTAGGGGATATGGTAATACGCGGGAGGGATCTATGACGTCTTAAAAAAAACTAATAAGAAATGAAACTGGTCACTTTCAGAGGGTGATGAATATTTATTGTGATTAATAAAAAACACGGAATGGATTTCGACAATTCTAAGGGAAGACGCACACACGCACACACACACACACACACACACACACACACACACACACACACCATTAAAGTCACATTTCTGTTCCAAAACCTGGAAAAGGTTGAGGTCCCATGTAATGGAAAAGATAAATGTTTAAAACACACACACACACACACACACACACACACACACACACACACACACACGCACACACACACGCACACACACGCGCACACGCACACACAGAAAACCAGATCTTTCTAGTAATTACATTCTGCTAGACCTTAGATGTACTAGTGTTTTTTCTTAGTATTAACTTAGTAATAACTGTTCAGATCCAACTGGCCCAAAATCAAAACTCCCGCTGACCCCCTGGTTTAAATATTTTGGATTTACGTTGAGTCATTTTTTGTCGAAAAGTCACCAGTCTGCAAGTGCATTAATTCAAATGAAGGGCATGCTAAAATGAAGAATTTTTAATAAGAGTACATTGATATAAATTCACAACCCCATACATCTCCACAGACATCCGCATCAAGCTCTTGCTCTATTTGCTCAGACTGCTGGCCTATGATCCTCTTGTGATGCCTGTGGAGAGACAGAGATGTGCCGAGATTTGATTGCTTTTGAAAGCCTATGGTGCAGAGCAGTTCAACAGATCTCAATCTCCTCCACCATTCATCATCAGAACAGAGCGTCAGCCAAAATCAACTCAAGAGTTTCCTGATCAACGCAATGCCAATGCTGATGTCAGTAGGGGATCCAATGTGTTAAAGCTGAAGTATTCGATTTGTTTCCTTACACAACTCGAGGAAAATCTGAAAAAAAAAGAATCTTGGACAGCAGAGAGACATACATAAGGACAAACAGACAGCTCGTAATAATCCAGGTCAAAAATAAGGACAAGAAAAGAAACTTTCTAATGCTCAGTTTCAATCTCCGCTCCCAAAGCAGCCCTTCGCCCTCAGGTGGTCTTCCTCTATTAATACACTACTCTGGCCAGCCGCCAACAAACACAGTTTCACACACTGCAGCTCACTTGACGTGCCACTGGGGGTGTGGGATAAAAGCAAAAGGTTCTGCAGGTACAGGTTTGCAGGCACTGATCAGGATGAGCTTGGGTTTATGAGGCCAATTATCCAGACCCGGATTTTCATAAACGCATCAAAGTATGCAGGAGTTTTCTGACACACTGTTAGGCCCGGCTGATCCAGCAGGCAGCAGGATAACAATCATTAGTTCCACAGGGATGCAGTTGCTGCGCCAACAGCTCCGTGAAGCCTCCATCTTAGAAAGCTGGTGAGTGTGATGTCTTTTTGCTGGAAAACGCCACATGCTCAGGCAGACTAGACTACAGTTCAAACCATTTCAAATAAACAGACACAGACTGTTATGTCTTCAAGGTCTTAGCAGAAAACCTTTCAACATCAGGTCAGAACCACAGTGAGCTCAACTATTTTTATTTTTATTTCAGGGTTTCTTCTATGGGACTACACCTCGCTAAAACTCTTGAACACATTTATTCAATAATTAATGAATATTTTATGTTGTTTACCTCCTTCTAAATGCTAAAATCTTAACTTTAGGTCATCAATCCACCTGACTTTCAAGAATGGCCAAACATAGGTAGACCATGCAAACTCTGGAAGCTTGAACCAGAAACCGTAGCATTACCAGACACAACCCCAACAAACTCAAATCTATATAAAATAATTACAATTTATACACATTTGCATATCTTTCACTACATTCATCAATCTAACAACTCGTTGGTATGACTACAATCCAAATATTCATATTTACATTTATTCCTAACTGCATTTGTCTGCATTGAATAAAAAAGGTAGCCAAACAGACTGATGTGGTTTTCAGAAAACGTGGCACACATGCTGCGCCGAAACTTGAGCAGCCTGATTCAAACGCACTATTTAGAAAGCAAATTTATCGGAGATTATCCAGACACCTGTGATGTGCACATCCACAGAGTGGAAAAAAGAACAGAGGAGACATCTGCTAACAATATGAATCTCACAACACACCATAATATCACATTTAAACAAAAAGAAAAATGCCTTGAATTAAATTCATGTGTATGTTGAATAGTAGTGTCTCTCCACTATTTAGTTTGGTCTGTCATATTTGTCCACCATAAACTGGTAAATATGTTATCTAGGCTTTAAGTGTGATGCAGTATAAAGTTGATATTTTCACTGCAGTGGTTGGAGGAGCAGTCGCTAATGGGTGTTCCAAGGAAACCAATGAAAATCTTTCAAAAATCGATTCTCATTTGCATAAAGGTAAACCAACACAGCAACATGCAGTCACCAACAGTCACTAGTTCCTGTCAGCTCAAGTCACCTCTCTCTACTGAAACTAAATGGGATTTGGTCAGTTTCGGTTGGAATCTTGCTTGAGAGTAAAACATTCTGTTTTTTTTTTTTTTTTACCAATTAACAAGAGTTTTCAGTTGGCTGGTGCAGTGCAAATCTTTCAGATACTTTAATTATTAGTATAAGCATGCCACTGATGTAAACTAATTGTGCAGAGTAAGGATCAAAAACATTCTGTCGCCAAGATTGGCTGCTTTCCCTCCACAATTCCCCCCACAAATTGGTATTCATACCTGGCAACACTTTTATATTTACATTACAAGATACACATAGAAAAGATGGTGAAGAAGAAGAATCTGTTAATGTTACTGGACATTTATGGGTGTATACAATTACATTCCGTCTTGTGTAGGGGTCTTCCTCCTTTCACTTACATGACCCACCCATTAGTGCCTGATACAGCCACAATATGAAACGGACAACGTCCGCAAATGTGTGTCCACCGTTGTGCCTTGAGAGTGTGACTGACATGGTTGGGTCCTGAGCTCATTGTTAAACAGCGTTTCTGTCACTAAACAAAACACAAGTCCTGTCTCCTTCCATATGCAGCCAGTATCAGAGCTTTTACTGTGTGTGTCTGTGCCTGTGTTTACATGCACACAATAAATGTTTTCATTGTTCAACAGGGTAGACAGTAGGAGGATGGGACCATCCCAATTGATCATCCTCACGCAAACATCCAATAAACATGTAAAACAAAGAATATTCGACTATTAATGGCCCACTTTCACAGCATTTGGTTAAAATAACTGCAGAAGATGTTCTACATGCGTACATCTGAATGAAGTCACTCATACACACCCTCACAGCTCAGTGGTGTGCCACTGCCAGAAACATCACTGGTGAGTAATGAGGCAATGCGATTGGTCCAGACTCCAATGACACACTCCATAAGATGCTTGCAGTGTAAAATGAAGTAGATAATATGCCACCAAAGAATAACCATCAGTGCAGATGTCCAGTGCGAATGTTTAGAACGTATCCCGAGTCTCCTGCAAAGGCAGATGTGCAGTTGGGATGAGGTCAGCGCACATCTGGAGAATGACACAGTTTTGAAAACAATTGAGTGAACAAAAGCTTCTCTCACTGATCTAGATACACACTCAGAGTGTATAACCATTCATTTTCTACAAATGTTTGTAAATGCTAGGTACGGTACGGTTCAAGGGATCAGTTGGTCCTCTATCAAGTCACATTGCATGGTATAAATGCATGAGCCGACATCAGGCCAGTACTTGAATCATTTACTTTGTGTTTTGAAAAAAATAAATAAATAAATAAATGGGTCAACAGCCTTCAGTTCAGTTCAGGATTTTTATCATGGAGCTGCAGAAAAGTTGAGAGAATTTACAAAATAAGGTTAATTTGCACAATGTTGACCACCTATTTTTGAAAAGTCAAACATCTATAGCAATTGGTTCTCAATTTTTTTTAATGCAAATACAACTATGGATATAACTCCCTTGATTTCCCTTTCCAATGAGAGATGCTAAAAGTAGGCAGGGCCAGCTGATGCCATTCTGATGTGGTGGTCACATTACACAAAGCCTACTTTAAACTCCATTCATACATAAGCAAAATTACCAGATTACAAAAATGGGTAAGGCTGAAATCTAAACCCAACCCTGTTCAGTATTAACACTTTGACTGTAATTTTTTCTCCATTATAGCAAGAAAAAGTTCAAGCATCGAGCAGATATTCGTGTGATACCGTACCACTTTATCCATCAAAATGGCCTTACAAAAAAAAAAAATCTGTCTGCTTGGTTTCAAGCATAGCTGTCATATGCAGGTGTTTCATTTGCAGCAAACCTTTATTATGTATTATAGTAACCACTTCTGGGCAGTTGCGATGTGACAAAATAAAAGTTCAGAAATCCCCCAAAAAGCAAAGACAAGGTCAAAACATTGAGAAAATGGTACGAAAAAAAACAGGCGAACCTCTACCAGACCTTATAAACTGTTCCACCCACTTTAGCAATTATCTACTTCAAATGTTTAGCCCTTGTTTTCACCACTGAATGGCACCAATTTGGGGTCTGCAAAATGAAACTGAAAGACGATTGTGCATTCTCTCATATTTGCTTTACCTTTCAAATATTGTCTCATAACTCTTGTAATATTCGTTGAAATCCAAAAATAACGAAACAAATACAATTTTTGAAACCTACACATATTTGGAATCAAATGTAAACAAAATATAGGTTAAGGCAATGATTGGCAAAGGCACCAGTGCGTGCAGCGACTTCTAAAGGTTAAAAAAAAAAGACACATGGTTTGAGGTACAATTCTCACATCGAAAGCTTATGAAAAATCTAATTGTTTTATCCAACCCTTCCAAAACATCTTGCTACAGCTCTGAAGACAAAGACCACGGCACAAATCCAATGCTCCTTCAGGTTATCTCTGGGTGCACACCTCAAAATCCCAGTTAAAGATAAAGAGAATTCATGCTGAACCCGAGAGAGGAGAACCCAGCAAGCATTTACTGGAATCTATTGTCATGGTAACATGGACAACACTATAGTTATGCTGATTGGACCGCAGACTACAGGCAGTGCATGCAATCACATGTAGTTTGTGAATGTCTCTGCAAACTATTCCATTTCGTTCTTCCTTCCTTCATATATTCTGCCCGTTTCGATCCTGAATTGACCCAGATGCTGTTGGAAGGCTTCCAGGCAGGAAGTAAAACACAAGGAGCTTTGTATATCTGCATGTGTGTGGGTCTTGAATGCTTGTAAGTGAAACAACACAAACGAAACTCATTGTCCAACTTCCTTTCCTGTTTCGATTCATGGGTTATCATGTGTGGCTCTGCATGAGTGTGAATGTCATTCTATTCTTCTCTAACATCTGCTGGATGTTGTATTATCCAAGTGAAACTAATTCCGCTTTTTTTTTTACTTTGTACTGTTCTTTGGTTTTCCAATTTAGCAATTCTAAATAAATACATTTTTTCTGTTTTCTAAATCCTTTACCCAGGTTCTGAACGTGTTTAAGTGCTTCTAACCTCTGTCTTACTGAAGAGCTGTTTAAATTTGCATGATTCGATCCTCTTTTAATATGAGAACAGAGCAAGGAAAAGTAAAAATTGCTTATGTTTGAGTTATTAGGAAGCAAAATAAGCAAGTATTGAAATCTTTCAAAAGTAACTTTGTGAGCGGTTGCCATCATCTTTATTAGTTTTGGAATTACAGTCCAGTTTCTCTGCCTGATGGTTTCTCTTCAGCAGTGAGCTTTTCGGCCTCTAATTAATCAAATGCCTTGTGCTTTATTTTAGAACGGTCACAGTGGTCAGTTAACTTTTTGTAAGTGCAATATGAGTGCGGTTGAGGAAGAGAGAGCGAGAGAGTGAGAGAAAGAGTAACAGTGTTGTGCACCTGAATATTAATTTAACTACACTTAGTAACAACATCGGTTTGGCTTCAAACACTCCTCCTTACAGCTCCTCGTGTAAATGGCATACAAATATTTTGTGTAGCACAGAATTGCTAAATATTCATTGGGATGACACACGGTTCATTTTCCTTATGTGTATAGTCTGAATTCATAGATGAAAAGTTATGCTTGAGTGAGAAGAACTTGGATGCTGTAATACTTCATGGGAAAGTCATGTGATTTCTAAATTGGAGAAGGAGGGGGGCGGGGTCAGCCTGGGAGAGTGAAACATAACAAACATAGGACCATGTAACATATGTCCAAATCACAATCACATGACAATAACTGGAAGGCACTAGATGGTAGCAAAAATGTTATTCATTTGAAAGTCAAAATTGTGATTTAACAAATACAACTTTATTTTAATTGATTTAATTTAATGAATACAACTTACCCTAATTTGAATTATAGAAATTAATAAAAGAACCATTATCTGCAAACTTGACAACTAGGCACCTGTGCATCAGGTTTATGACAGTTCTGGGGTCAATGATTCTGCCTCAAGCTGTTGCACAACTAAACGTATTATAGTGTGGGATGTAAAGAAAGCTTTTGACCAATGTATGAGTAAAATGTTTCGACCAATGTTTAGAAAACAAAGACAGTATCTGAAAGATCTTTTCTTTCAGTGGAAGTCAATGGAGCTGCAGCGTTTAGGGTTAATTTTTTTTAGCAATGATTGAAAAGAGTCAATCTAACTGGCAATCTAACTTCTTTCTAACTGGCATTCTTTAATTGTTCTAGGTCAAACATACACTACAAGTGTGTTAAACAACTGACTGAATCTGCAGCAAATGTTCAAAATAACTACAGATTTCAAAAGTTTAAGAAGCACTCACCGGTCTGACAGAGATCCCCAGAATAGACAGCTCACCCTCCTTCTTTCAGTCTTTCTTTAATTCTTTTTTCCAGTTCTATTGCTCTCTAAACCTCCCTCCTCTTTTCTGAGTTTCCTCCTCCCTCTGTGCAGCTTCCTCGTCTCATTCTCTTTCTCTCTCTCTCTCTCTGAGGGCCGTGCGAGAAGGGCTGGAATAAGGGAGGTCGCTACTGAATCATCTTGACAACACAATGTAAGCCCTACACAACCTTGTTAAGGGTCTTACTGAGAATAAATATGGACACAAACTGTTGTGATCCCAGCAGTCTGGCTGCAGTTTTTGGGTTCAGTTGGGCTATATGCTGATTGGCTCCACAGGGATGGCTAGCGTTTCCTGTTACTGTTAACCACTGCCAGCATCTTCCCTCAAATTTTAGAACACAGCCTAAAGGCGACATGATCCTCTCTCTTTCTCACCAAAGATGTTCTTGTACAAATGACCCAAAAACAAAAATGGTAAAGTCTGAAAACATGTTTCTGACTTGAAGCATGATTTTCATAAATAGATTGAAAGAGCTAATAAATCTGCTATTTATGATAAAAGGGGCTATACATGAATGTTTTGTAGTGACACTGGATTCAAACGGTTTCTGAGTGAATTGTCTCTTTTGCCAGGTGTTTCCCAGTTGGTGGTCGGTGATCAGATTGGCAGGGATCTTCAGAATTCAGCGAGCCACTTGGAGATGAAAGGAGTAGCCCTAGGTTACCTTGGCTTGATTGCCCTTGTCAGGCGACTGGCACACTTGGCACACATACATGACAAACTCTCTGGGTGTTGTAGAAGGTAGCTCCCCATGTGAATGTGAAATGCGAGTGTGGGCTTCCCTTCCGGGAGCTCTGGTTTTCTCACATGTCTAAACAAATGTAAAAAGTTAATTTACTTGTTTGACAAAAGTGCAATCCTTATTACACCTTTAAAAATGTCTTTTAGATATTGCTTAAATAGGACTAAAATTACAATTCGTAATTTCCCCCATCTGCATGAAATCGATAATGAAATACAATACTTGATTTGTTTTCCCAGTCTATTTTATATTCCCGCCTTTCACCCAATAACTTGAGCAGCGTTGTGTCACCGTACATGTAATTTTAAAACACTGTAAATGTAAAATACAAGCTAATTTTAACTGATTAATCCTCTTCTCCCTGCCAAGTTTTACCTTGATGTCATAGATATATTTAGAAAGACAAAGACACGCAATGAGGCCAAGAGTTGCTTTTGTTTCTTAACTCTTCAGAGAATACCAAAGCAGGAGTTCGTTTTTGTGAATCAATGAGACCCTGTCTCTTGTCAAACAATTTTGGGAATCTCAAATACACAAAGAGTGCAGCTAAAGCACATATAAGCTATTTTCTAAAGAACACAAGCTTCTTCTATATTACTTGTAGAAGTTCCAGCAAAAGAAGGCACAAAAAACAGAACATTTTTCGTAATTGCAGGGAAAGAGGATAGCGGTTTCTGTCAGTAATCGTACCAAGCTTGTTCTTTAAAGGAATGTTTAAAGTCATCCCATGAATTATGGGTAATAATAGCACTTGTGTCCGCTGGTGTAGATTTAAAACTCAGTCCCAGTCTGTTTGAGATACTCTCCAGTCATCCCTGGCTCCTCTTTGTCTACAGATCAAAAAGGCTCCAATACAAACAGCATGGAGCAATTCTGACATCAGCATCTAGAAAGACTGCAAGTACTGTCTCTGCCCTTGAGAAATTCAAGTCCAATCAAATCGATAACTTTGACATTTATGATAGAGCGTTTAAACTAAATGTCAGACATCTGAGCATGGCACATAGATAAGAACTCAGAAGAGATCCTCTATAGACAATGTGAGATTTGGGAATAATCAGATTTTAATGAATTTAAACGTTTTAGTGAAAATAGTGATTTTTTTTAAGCATGTGAGCAGCCATGGCTTCAAAAGTCTGTGTGGGGTCCTTGGGTCCAAAGAACTGTCAGCATTTTGTCCATCAAATAAACCAGTTTTCCTTTTTAAGGAGTGACTGTTATAATGGCAGCGAAAATATAAAGAATGTTATTGGTAGGAACTATATCTGAACTGTCAAGTCAGCAGTTTCCCCCATGATTGTGTAGCCAGCAGAATTGGACCAGGCGACCATTTAAACGTGATTGAAATGACACCATTTAAACAGATGTTTTGAATAACATCGATATGGAACTTTTTCACAATATTCTCATTTGGATGTATTTTGAATATTGTGACGGGAGTCCATTCCAATCAGCGTGGTCCTGGTATAAAATGGGAACACCTGGCGCCCGTCGTCACAGGGAGATCGGGAGCAGCCGCGCATCATTAGCGCGGCAGCATAAGAGAGAGAGCAGAGGAAGCCAAAGGGAGTCGGATCTCCGAAGAGTGCAGCAGCTAACTCCTCTCTCTCTCTCTCTACCTCCAGACAGCCCGTGATGACCAGACGACGGCACCGTCCCCCACAGCCCCGACTATTCTGGACACCGAGCACGTGAGCACTACTGGGATTGGGAAGAGCACCGAGACGAAAGAGGACACGAGCACCGAGCACTGGAAGACTGCACTACCCACGAGCACTACTTTTATCACACTCAATAAATCCACCCTCCGGGGAACTTTTCTGTTTACAACCTTGTTGTGTGATCCCTCTCCTGCGACAATATATTCATAGATTTCAATTTTTGAAAGGAATTGGTGACAAAAAGGAAATTTTTCTTGATATTATAATCATATAACCATCAAATATAAAGCCATTTTAACAAATATGGATAGTGAAAAGGTTTAGTAATAATTACAAGTTGGCTTTACTCTTTTGGTACAGGATTTCTTTGCCATTTCAGCTCAAGTTCAAAATGCCAAAATAATCTTATTAATGAACAATTGTCTAATGCTCTCTGAAGAACATTTTGATCATAAAGAAGTTACACTGTTAAAAGTATTTGTGAATTTAATAGTAAAATACTATATAAATGCTACAGAAAAAGACTGTATTTCAAAAAACATAGAAAAATAAATACGTTTTACAGAGTGAGACCTTAAATTTCAAAATTTTAATTTTTATAAAAAAAAAAACGGTTTAGTGTCATAAAATCAACAAATTAGTGTATTATCTCAAATTGAACTGCCATGATTTTAAAGGTTTAAAATTTTGCTGAATTTTTGTAAGAAACCCATGAGATCACATGCATTTAGGCAGCTGGAAAATGTACAGTTCACTCACAACCACAGCTTACCATATTACGTACTTGTAATTTTTTTAATACTGCCATCACTACAACACAAACCTTTAAAATAGACAGTTCTAAGCTGTAAAAATTTGTAATTACCGGTAGTTATTCCATTACAAACCTTAGAATAAAACAGTTCTGAACTGTTCTGGTGTTCATGAACCATAAATATTATTATTGAAATCCTTGAATTGTACACGCATAAACTGTTTTTATAGCAGCAAAATGTTAATTAGACAGCTATAAATGCAAAAAAAAAAAAACAGTAAAATTTACATTGCAATCCTTTAAAACCAATAACAGGGCTACTGTATATTTGACTGTAAAGTTTTGGCCACCACATCTGTTTTTTTTTTTTTAACCGTAAGATTTACGGTTTATTTTTTACAGTGTACAGTTGACAATTTTACAATTGCTGCACTTTATTATTTGAAATGTCATATATGTAAATTGTGATTTAATATGGGTTCAAAGGAAAACTGCTAGGGAAGACCCTCAAATGTCCCTAAACCAACCAACCAACCATGTACATTTACGCAGGATTGCAGCTCTTTCAGTACCCGAATGCGTTACGTCCTCATTTGAACAGAAGCTCTCATCATATTGAAACAAGCTTCTGTCCTACTTACTGCAATTTATATGTAAATGAGCGGTTGTGTGGTTGTGTGTTTCTGAGTGGATTTGATCCGAAGAGTGTGACTGTGTTATTTCTACAAAACTGTGGGTGTGTGGTAATTGTGTTTTTCTCCAGTGTGTACCCAAGTGTCTGTGTGAAGGATATGTACACACAGATGCTAATATAAACATGTGTGAGTTCACTGACTAAACCAACACACTGCTCTCAATCTCCATCAGAGCGTCTCTCTTTAATGACAGTCACTGATTGGCTTTTGTGCCTGATGGCAGGAGGCATGCAGCAGATGATTGAAAGATGAGGATGTAGAGTGGGAAGAAAGAAATGTAGTATGTAGCACTAGGGGGCAGCAAAGTAAAACAAAACAAAAAAACCCCACCAGACTCTTTCCATTAGACTGGTATTTTCAGCATATTAGAAAAACTACCAAATAAGTGTGATACTGCTGATATGTTGACCATGTTGCACTGTGAGGCTAAATATTTGAGCAAAACTATTGTGTACAACAGGAGGTGGAGAGTTGACAAAGTACATTCAACTCGGAGCAAAACCAATGACTGCGTTTGAAGGGGTGTAATGATGCACATTTCAGTAAATATACATTGAGAACACTTGAATGTTTAAAAGAGTGTTGTTGAAATTTATACTGATATTTTCATTGGTGGAAATTGCAATATAGAGTTTAAATTCTTATAATTAATAGATTTGTTTAATGAGAGAACCAGTTAGAAAGAGCGAGAGCAGCTGATCAAATTTGGTGAACTCTTAGTAGTCCAGAGCCCTTTTGAGCATTTTTTACAACTTTACAATTTGCTCTAATAAACTATCTCTAAAACATTTTAATGCTTGATATATTTTTTGTACAACTCCAGCTTCTTCTTTTTTTTTTTTTTTACAAATATGTTTACATTACGCAATAATTCCACAACAAACCTGAAAATGTAAAAAAGAATACAATTTCAAGTAGTAAAACTATCGATTGGTATAACTTTGTTATAACAATGATAAAAGTTTTGAGACAAAATAAAAATCCAGAGATCCCACTAAAAAATTAAATATTGTATAAAACAAACCATGCAAACCTCTCCAAACCTTTATACACTGTTCCAAGCACTTTTTGTGCTTTTTTGTGCCAGAAATTTGAAAAACTTATGAAAGACTTTGTACTTCCAAGAGTTATACCTTCATTTCAATTCTAGATGGAACTGATTGTATTGAAATTTGGGGTCTGTAAAATGAAACTGAAAGACGATCACACATTTTCTCATTTTAATGTGAATTACCTTACAAATTACTAACAAACTCTTGTCATGTCCTTTTAAAACCCGAAATATCAAGGGTTAATTATCATCTTCATAGTATAAAAGAGCTGTCTGTATTTTATTTTTTTTTTTTTGCATTTAAAAGATGGCTCCCTACCAAAAATGTGACATCACCTTTCAATAATTGGTAGGGAAACCCTCGTTGAGTAAATGATGACAATGTTTTGCCCTTCAGGGTGAGCTCATCAATACAAATTAGAATTTCCAGCGAAGCAGGCAAAGAAAAAAATACTAATGAATCAATAAATCCTGTGCCATGAACTCAGTAGAGGTGAACACTTCAGACTCTAATCTCAGACAGTATTAGAGAGACAGAAGCAAGACAAGGTGAGATAAAGTGTGTGAGTGTGAGAGAGTCTGCAGTGAGGAATTATTGCCATCTGTCTCTACCTGACTGTGATTACCAGGAGCAGGCAGACAGGACAGATCTCCAGAGGGATAAGTCTAAGGATAGAAGAAGAATGGAGGCAAAGGGTGAGAGTCAGGGGAAGAATGAAGGACTGGAATGAAGTGAGGGATGATTTAGAGAGGCGTTTGAGAGAGAAGATATTCTCCTGAGGACGAGTGTGAACGGTCTGTGATCAGTTGGGCTGGAGGAAGAGAGGATGACAGAGTGTGCAAGAAGATAGAGGGTTCAGCAAGAAAGCAGTGGTGTACTTACACTATTTGATGATGTGATAAATGTTTTGTAAAACCAGAAACAAAGCATCTATATTTCCAGTCATTCCCTGATATTTAAGGACATTTAACAATAAAACGACCTCTGAGACGTACTACTATATGCCAAAGATGTCAATTTTCCACAAGTTGATAGGAAACGTCTGTAAACGTACAAAAGTTATATCTGGGAAAATAATATATTTACCTCTCCGAGATGAGAAAATTTTATTTGAAAAACTTTCATTTTATTTGAAAAACTTTGTTTAGATTAGTGGGTGGGATCCTAAGGTTTGTGACGTCACAAACTCAGCAACCTGAGTTAATTGAAGATTTGTGGTGAAGAACATTAAACCTTGTTGATTTTGTATTTTGGTGCTAAGTGTCTATTCAAACATCTGGAAAAGTTGCATTTAAGTCTGAGGACTTCATTACACTGTACACAGCAAAAATGTGAGTAAGACTTTAGATTTTAGAACCACATTCATTCTACTGAAGAAAGAAAAAAAAAACAAAAAAAAACAAAAAAAAAACAAATGTACATCTCGCATGACCAGAAAACAAGTCTGTGTGGAATTCCCTCACAGTCCCTATCCGGAAATGAGTATCTAATAATCTCTAAAAATCAACTAAAATCGCTACTCTTTCGAGAGCACTTCCTAGCTCAACTAAATTCTGTATCAGCTCAAACGTCTTCTATACGCGTGTCTTATGATTCTGACCATGTAACATGCGATTTAAAATGTTTAACGTGTTGAAATTTACCCAATTACCCAACACTTTTTTTGTATTTCTGTGTGTTCAACATGCAAAGAAGTATGAATAACATCAAGGAAAGAGTTTTTGTCACAGTCTGTTAAAGTAATGCCTCTATTTTCTGCCTTTTGCCCGTTTCATTGTTTTCCCGGTATATTTATTTCCACCTTGGCCGTGTGGTCAGAGTTGTCACATGATTGCTCATTGAATATTTTCCTGCTGTCTGTCTCTTCCCATCTTGCTTCCTATTTAGTTTCATTACTCCCCAGGGGTTATCCAGTGTATATATTCCCTTGCCTACTTTAACTTGGCAAGGGACCATTGTTGATCAACACAGATCGCAGTCACACAACTCAAGCCTTCCGTGTGACCATAGTGAGCTTGTGAATGAAGCCTGATCATACGTTCATTCCTCCTCCTTTGGAGAAGTCTTTTGTTATTCAAGTTTTCCCTACCAGGGTCTTTTATGTTTCCTTTTGAGTTTATATTACACTTTTGTGATCAACAAATTGTGTAATAAATATCGCATCCCCGGCCAACAGTTAACTTAATCGTGATTAATTGCAAAAAATTGTACAATTAATTAGTACATTTTTTTTATCGATTGATGGCACTATTGAAAACACTATAAGTTACATTAACAAACATTTCAACTGGACCAGTTGTAGGGGGTTCTATGATCAAAAATATAATAAAAAAATTAAAATAAGGCTTGTGGTGTAGTGGATAGTGCACCAAACGAATACACGCAGTTGTGCAGGGCAATGCGGGTTCTAATCCTGAACCCATCAACATCTCCCGACCCTCTTCTTCCTTCCTTTACACAAGAGACGACAGAAAGAGGCGAAAAGGTCAAAAGTTTATCACTCCACCTAAAGAAATCCTGCCTATCAGAGGACACACATACCCATGCCCACACCAATCTTATCCAAGTCCTTGAGAGTGGCAGTTTAGTCAAAACGCAATTTCAGGCCGGGTGATAAAAATACATTCCATCAAATGAGTGTGGGAGTGGGTAAGTGTGTGTGAAGAGCAGCTCAGCCAGTAATTGTAGAGACGCTCAGTGTGTGAGTGTGTGTAATAAAATATGGATGCCATTGTTCAGCGGTGGTGGTGGTTGTTCTCCATGAGTGATTTTAATTACAGACGGAGGGATAAACTGGCCTGAAAGACTGGACTCTACACTGAACACAGGCAGCTTTATGATGGATGGCATGTCATTAAAACATGACAAGGCCAAAACCTTTTTCAGGGACACAAAACTTCACAGAAAGGTAAGCCTTAGGTTAAGAAAATGAAACATGGGAAACAAAACTAATGTAGAATTCCTGTGTTTATCTCTCTATAAAGGTATGAGCGTTTTTAAGTGCAGTTTCTTTCCTAATACAAAAAAAAAAAACCCCACTCCCTTTCGGAAATGCTTTCTAATAAAGCCCTAGGCAACCCAGTGGCCCAGAAATTCCAATTAATACTCCTCCTCATTTCCCCCTTCACTAACAGACCTGCAGAAATACCCAATTAAAAGAACAACTAGAAATTCAAGAGATTTAGAAATAGGTCTATAAAGTAATTTTATACGCACCTAGCTCAGAATTTGAGGTGCGGGAGATGTCGCAGACAATCAACGGTTTGGCATTTAACGAAAACACACACTTTTATTAGACATGCAACACTGGAGCCGAGCATGACAAGCCTGCCAGTGGTACAACCATTAGCCTGACTGACAGTGGAATGAGAATACATTTCAAAAGCACTGTATTTCAATCATGTGCCATCTATAACTCCCACGATACTTTGTGTCAGCATCTTTATAAATATGCAGGGATATCACCCATTAAATCTGTAGCCTGGGGTTAAAATTGGTCAGAAATGCGACCAAAAACAATCCCAATTCCATATGAGAGTTAATAATGTAGGAAAACATACATATGTGCATTCAAAGGTAATGAACCAGTCAGTGTGTTTGTGTCCATCTTTGCATGCAAATTAGGCCTCGTAGACTCGAACCCACAGTTGCTTTTGGCCATGATGAAGCCCAGTGAACTGCTGTCATCCCATAATTATGGTTATTTATAAAGGTCAAAACAACGATTAAATGCAAGAATGTGCTTTAAGGGTCTGAGAAATCAATTGCTCTGATTTCTTCAGCAGTTTTTATAGCACATTTCATAAACATTGGTAGTTCCAAGTGCTTTACATAGAGTTACGACCAAAAGACCGCTGGAGATTAAATTAAAATGCAATTAAACAAAAACAAAAACAAAACAACAATGATTGAAAGGAGAGAAATAGAGATAAAACTTGAGAGATAAACACAGACCTGTAACTTAAATATCTCAAAAGCATGAGATAATTTGCCATTTATTCCATTTTCTTTTTAAATAACTGAATACTTTTTAGTCATTGCATAATTTGGTAGTTTTTGTAATTGATTCATTTTTTTTTCCAAAGTAATTGAAGATATTTGAGTTTTACAATTATAAATTGCAGGAATCTGTATTCATCAAGTTTAACCTAACGCCTCGTAGAGGTGAACGGTGACGAGAGAGTGAGCGTCTAGTGGGCGTGGCCAGTAATGAGCGACGAACGTTAAAAGATGTTTAACTTTAAGCTAATGAGAAGTGACCTTTGAGAGAGTTTTGCGGTTGCTTTCCAGAGATTTTACTTCTTTTACTATATCCTCAGTGTCAAGCAGTAGTAATTATTAAACTACAGATTCCACTTAGTTTTGTTAGAACAACACAAGTAGAGTGACATTGAATGACAGAAATCTACACAGAAATGCGATATGCAACATTATATGAACTGGAGACCTGGGTTTGAATCCACACTAAAATTGTAAAATTGTAAATTTTAAATTCTAAAATTGTATTTTAGTGTAATTCTGTACCACTAATAATTCCACCAATAATTCATAATAACTTTTAACAAAGAAACCGTGAGAAAAATTAGAGTTTATGTGCATTACTGAGCCACAATAGCAATTGTGGTGATATTTAGTAGAAGATTTACCACGAATAAACCTTTTACTTCAAAAAATGACATAATATTTAATGAAACATGAGACTTCGCCCGATTTCACAAGCGTGAAAGTGATATCACAAGCAGAAACATAATATGAATTGTACACCACTACAACTGAACTATAATTGCTCTGATTATGCCGCATCAACTGTGTGAATCAATAGAAAGATTTTAACTTAACACAAAGCATTGGAATGTACAAAACGATGAGATGTGCTACATTAAACATGTGAAAACCAGAACACTAATGTACACGTGCAAATAGATATATGCTAGAATACTATTCAAGGTGTTTACATGCAAATTTAAATGTGGTTATTGGTTAAAAAAACTGCTCTGGAAAAAAAAATTATGTACATTCAAATGAATCATTATACACCAATTATTCAGGGTAATAAATTAACAATATCAAACATGATTCAAAAGTATTTCCCCATCTTTGTTAAGAATAATTTTTAAGGAGTCTATGTTAACTCTTGGCAGTCCAGCACAAACCCCTGTGATGAGGAAATGAAGTAAAAGCAGGATAATCATCCGGCTCTTGTGAAACGTATCCTCAAGTGACGGGCTATTAATGTGGCATTCTCAAGCCCATTAATCTTGATTTAGCGAGGCAGGCAGAAGTCAGTGGCTCCCTGCTGACTACATTATGTTTGTTTCATGTCTGCCTGAGTGATTATTTTAAACAGTGCATCCTGTATTAAACCGGAATCTAGGAAAGAATGTCCAGGTGACACAACGCAGTCTGTGGACAAGACACAGCAAATAGTCAAACAGCATAAATTTGATATATTATTCCTCGTAGAGCTGGGAGATATGGGCAGTGAAATTGTATGTGGTGATTTATATTTTCAGACGTAACACAACTTAAACATAGTTGACATAATTGTACGCAAAATAAAAGTGTTAAACGGTTGTTCAGAATAATGTTTTCAGAGCTACTTGTACCAAAGACTGATTCAAAGCATTTGTGGCCGCTGCCCCAAGAGGTGCACCATGTTTCCACTGATGAGTTTTGAGCTCAAGAGCCTCAAGGCGTTTTTTATATGGAAAAGCATCCTTTGTTCGGGATTAAACTAATTGTTATCCAGTCATTCTGTGCTCACAGTGGTGAAATTCAAACTACCTGTTCCTTTTTTTTATTGTATTTGCATGTAGAAGGATTTTGCATGTAGAGGCTTCTGCTGCCAGTATATTTTGTTTATGAATACAATATACTGAATAAAAAGAATGCCGTTCAATGTTATTTCACTAAAGTACAAGTCAAAAACTAAAATGTTTTCACCCCAATGCCTGAAAGCATTAAAAAGTTAGAACTAAAATGTACGATCTGAGACATAGCACAAAACTAAAACTAAAAACATGTTTTCTTCAGTCACAGCTACAATACTCACAGAAATATTTTTGAGACATTGAATGTGTTGAGCTTTTCTACATTACAAAAATGTAAACTTTCATGATTTAAGAAAACGAACAAAAATAAAATGGAATTGCAAAAAACAAAACAAAAAAAAAAAAAAACGCAGAATCCCCTTCAACCAAGTAGAGTCACGGCTGAATATCTGTAAAATCATGCGCATCCTATGAAGATAAATAGATTAAGAGTGTGGTCACTTTGCTACGGATCAACTGATTGGTGCAAACAGGGCATTTAAAATGATAATTTTTGTTGTTTTATCGCGTTGGAAATTGTATCCAGTTTTCTGATTACTGCTCTGCACATTTTTTATTTAATGTGTGACTTGAATAGAACTTATTTTTACATTGGTATATTAATCATGAGAGGGTCTCTATCAATCTCTAACAATCTTACCAGATGTTATCTAATGGGTTTTTAAAGAAATAAGTGTTCTAGAGCAAACAGATTTCCACTGCCCCGTTCGGTCACCTTTAACTCGTTCTAATACATCACAGATCTGAGTCATGCTGCTCAGAATGATGCATACAGTGCTCATCCGCCATTTTAATAATATTCCTATTTAAATGCATGAACAATGTTTAGCCTCGGGCTGTTCAGACTCTACATCTCTCTCAGTTTCTCTACACTTCATATTTTTTCTTGATATATTTCAACCAGTTAAAATAATATAAAATGCAAAAAGTGATCAACAAATCAAAAAAGTGGCAAAAAGTAGTGAGTTTGAGTCATGAGTATGAATTGAAGGTTTATAAGTCATCCTCCTCTCGGTTTCTTTACCCCAATTTCAGTAGAAAAAAAAATTATAATTTTTATTAAAAGAAAATAGTGTCTGATGTTGGAATATGAATAATTATTAAAGAATTAGATATTTATAATGTACATACTATATACATTTTTCAATTACTAAAGGTTAAAACAGTTTGCCATACCAGCCATGCCATGGGAGCCACTAATACTCTGCATAAGCAAGATACTCTGCATAAGCAACCCAGTTAGAGCTTTATTTGTGGGCTTTTTCCCTTTTATGAACAGTTCTGAATATGTCACAGCCTTTTTGCAGCACGGTACGCTTAAAGAAATCCCATATAGGGCTCTGCCGCTTTCTTCCAAGGAGTTTTTTTCTCGACAGCATTTTGAGAACATGGTGACACAAGCCAATGGTAAACAAGGTAGAATATAAGTCCCACGATGTTCCACACCACTTAAAATTTCTTACTGGGATCATGTGTTATCAATGCAAAAGGAGTGTAATTAAATTGTCTATAATTTCAGTTATAGACAAAAAGCTTTGGTTATACTTTTTTCTCCTTTTCATTGTTGTTTTTTTTATCTTTTTTATGCATTAACATAAGCAGCTGTTTCCAACCAACCTTCTCCCCTCCCTGTCCATTATTTAACAAACCTAAAAACAATAGCATTCTGTTGTGTGCATTTTGGTTTCTCTCATACTTAAAAAGCCCCCTGGATATGCAACCATCTTTGTAGTCATGAAAACAAGTCATTTTTTTTTATTAAAGACTATACAAGTTAAATTGAGCCAACATACAATGATTCAATAAAATCAAGTGAGTTCAATGTGTAAAATTCATACACATAACATAGACATTTTTATTTTAATTATAGATCATAAAACACAATTTTTTTTATGTTTAGAGCAAGCAAGAACCATGGCTAGGAAAATGAATCAGATAGGTTGAAATTGAAGAAATTCTGAGGGAGAGAGAAAAAGTGTTTTGGTCTAGTGGACACATGCATTATTCATTCATTTTTCAGCCAGGGCTCACACTCAGCTTGCCCTATAGCTTAGAACTCCACAGCCCGTGAAGCCAACAAAAGTACACCGCCAAACAAAAACTGTGTGTGTTGAGCATGCTAAAACACTCCCTTGGCTTCATTTCTGCACATCTCTATGAATATCCCTCAATGCTTCCTCGGATGTTGACAATGCATACTTGTAGCAACATAAATGATTCCCAGCAGAGCAGAAAACAAAACATGAATGTGGTTATCTTGTAAAAAAAAAACAAGCCATTCTTTTAAACTGGTCATTGACTCTACATAGATAACACACAGTATGTGAGCACATGTTAGATGTGACACAAATGAGATACGCAGCTTCACCTGTTACCTCCAAAGGAAGTGTCATCTGAAGAAAACAGCAGTGTTTATCTATGTGTAAGAAGAGCCCCTTCTCTCTCTCTCTCTCTCTCTCTCTCTCTCTCTCCATTTCTGTTTGTCTGGTAATGTCTTCAAGCAAAAAAGTTGCTAAGGTCTATATGAGTGTTTCCGTGAGTAAATCAGAGCTGCTAGTCACTCTTTTATTGATGAAATGCTTGTCTTTCATGCTTTAATGCAACACGCACCCGTCAAATGCCTTTCCCTGACATTTATGTCTCATTCAGTTTCCCTACGGTGTTATTTGGACAAATGTACAATCCTGACCCCTGGGAAGTGTCATCAGGTTTACTGCAATCCGTTGGCTCAGGAAAGACTTGGGGCTGTGCAGCTGACATATCAGACTCATATAGAAGAAATCAAATGGGTAGGAAGGTCAATCTAGTATATCTCTGTCATCTCCTGAGCTCAGTTTGTGATGTGGCAAACTTCTCATGTTCATTAGCACACGCATGAGTGAGATTACATCGAGAAACCGGAGTGACTCAATCACAGATTAAATCAGGGAACAGTGCTCAAGCGCCCATGAAATCAACCATGACTAGCAAATTAAACAGCCCAGCTCTATAAAGTCCTGAAAGTAGCAAGAATGCTGTAATGAAAATCCACAATCAACACCTCTTACAATAGCACCATTGTTTTTATTCCACATAAGCACTTTCATTTCCACTTATCCCTCATAAAGTTGTACAAGCTTAACTGTTGAACTAATGAAATAATAACATACAAATGGGTCACTAAATATATTTGTTTTCGGTGTAAAAATGGTTTGTTTGGATAAATTGTTTATTGTATGGATTTGACAAACCAAAAATCTATTTTTATAGCAATTCCTTTGTAAAACAAAGTAAGTGCGCACACAAAACAAATGAATCATCATCATCATCATCATCATAGAATACTAAATTACATGCACCTTTCTCAACACCCAAGGACACCCAGTGTTTCCCTTACCATTATATTAGGGGGGCGCCCCGCCCCCCCAATGGCACCCCCCGCCCCCCTTGAAGGTCAAGTTAATTTTATTTTTGTCGAATAACGACAGAAGTAATTTATATATAACAGGTCTTTGCTTTTTTCTTTTATTAAACTAAATAGCATTATGTTATTTATACGATGGCATGTAATTTCTGTCTCAACGTTTGCGCGTTTACAATTGTCCTCCGTATCGCGCACGGCGTAGTTCCGCTCCGATGCGCGCGCACACACACACCCATCAGCGGACAGACACCGCGCGTCGGAGAATATGTCGCAGCAGGCAAAAATATCCGCGTTTTTTAAACGCTCCCAAGGTGGTGACGATGACAGCACATGTTCTGCTGCGAGCAGCAGCCGGTGTAGCTTTCCTACTCCGAATCAAAGTACAGAAAAGAGCCCAAGTGCTGCATGTCCTGCCCCTGACAAGCAGCAAAAGTCTAGCCACCACAGAACGACAGGTTTTGACCCAGCTTGGCTGTCAGAGGGGAAATACTCCCCCTGGCTGTACAAGACTGATCTTGGTAAGTAAGTAAATACACACAAGCATGAATGAACGAATTGATAAATAAATTGCTTAATTAATAGCTAGCTAGTTAGTTATACAATGGCATTTCCTGCTTTAAACTATCACTATGTTAAGTTGATTTTTACTGTTGTTACTATCAGTTATCACTTTTAAAGCCTAACAGTTAATGTATTTACAGGTCAAAACAGACATTCGCAATAGGCTGCAAGGGGACCATCTTGCAGCCTGCATGCGGATCTCAATAAATGGGCCAGAAGTTTCAGACTATCCATACCAAGATGCTCTGGAAATGTTCTTTCAGAGGCCCAGAAAGATGCACTGCAGTGACAAAAGCTGCACACTTTGTGAATAATTAACATATTAAAATTAATCTGATGTTTAGTGTTTAGTTCAGTGTACAGTTGTTTAGTTATTGTACAGTAATTGTTAAGACATTATAATATATTGGTATACTGCAATTAAAAGAAACATATAAACACTATTAAGTGTTTGTGTGAGTGTTTTGCCGCACCACCCATAACCCCCCCCCCCCCCCAAGGCCATGATCCTAGGGGAAACACTGGACACCACACAGCATATAAAAACATAAGATAAAAACTAAAATAAAATCTCAACATTAAAAGAGGAGGAAACAAACAACAAAAAACTGAGATCTCAACATGGAAATGCCTGCTTCACCCTTAAGAATTGTCTGCATGCACCGGTGTGTACACAAATTGGACCAAATTGCCCGAATGCCTCTGACCCGCGATTAATTCTTTCGAAATATATAAGTTATATATATAAGTTATACATATATAAATGTGAAAATGTGCGGCTGTCTTTCACTTTGAAGTGAAAGTTCACATGTGTGCCATCCATGCAGTCTAGCGGGGGAAATGAAGTGATACCCCTTGTAAGAATGTTTCGTAGTGGGGCGGGGGGCATTTTAAATAGTTTGGGGGAGGTTTTTTGATACAATTTTCACAATAATTTGCCTTGTCTTTGCTTTTTTTGTTTTATGTAATTAACTATACCTTCCATCATTCTACAAATAATTTCTTTGTGTGGAAAAATCAGCTGGGGTTCAATGTTTTAGCTTTTACACTCTGTGCAACAATTGCACAAGAAGGAACAGATATTATGGCAAAAAAAAGACAAATTGTTCATGATTTAGGAACTAAACCATATAAAGCTGTTTGTAGATTCACAATTATCACAGAATTGAGTGTTAGAACAGGTGATCTTGCTACTCAGATGTTTGCATATGTAAATCAGAGTGAGCAGAGTTCTATTTTACAGACAAGGAGGCAGGTAGGGACTTTCAAACTAGGCAGGCTGGTGTCTTGAGTGTTGACAGCATGCTAAGAGAGCTTGCTGGGAAAATTCTGGGTTTATGTCAGACAAGAGATGAAAGGGGCCTTAGGGTGCCTTGCTACATCAAAAAGACACACAGAGCACCAGAAAAAAGCAAAGCCATGTGAAAAATCCACAGACAAGGTGGCTTGAACTGTAATTAAAATGTATTTTTTTGCCCAGTATCAGCCAAGTTGCTCTGAAATTCTCTTCCAACAGACATATCTTTAATTGGAGCTGACTGTTTGCACAGAGATGATGCGTGTCAAGGAAGCCCAGAGCAAAGCAGCAAGCAGCAAGCAACACACGCATACATACCCAAACAGAATGAGTCATCAAACAGCATCAGAAATTAATGCGCTGCATTTTCAACAGACACAACACTCTAGTCTTAGTAACAAAAATGCCCTCAGATCCAAATGCTAAAAAAATGTCTATTCAGATCACAAACATACAATTTAATCATTAAACACATTCACTCAAACTGCCCAACAACCAAAACAATTTACCAGAGGAGCTCTCGTGAGGTCAATGTTGTACGATTATTATTATTTATTTTAATTATAGAATCAATTGAGCCTGAAATACAGAATTCTAACAGAACAGAATGTGTTCTTAATGAAGAAAGAGTAAAAGAGTTGAAAAACTGTTATGAAACGTTCATATAAAGCCAAAAACAAGTCAAAGGGGAACATAAAGTAAAGAATTTGAGGGGAAAATTCAAGTGTGTAATTTTCATTTCATCCTCCCTCAAATTTACCAGTCAGTGTCTGTTTGTGGTGTGTGCAGTGTTCATCAAAGTGTTCAAACGGGTGCGTTGTGACAAGGTCGTGGGTTCAGGAACTGCTTCAACAGAGACAGAGTGATTCTGACCACTGCTTGTCTCAGACTTCCAGCTTCACAGACCTCAGATTTGAGAAAAATCACTACCTAAAGAAGCCAAAGCCTCACAACCAGTGGAAAGCTCTGCACTGAGCCAACCACCAGAGCTGATTGGGTAATGTGTAGTGTTATTACTCCATAGAAATCTACTTCTACAGTACATTTATTTATGTAATGGTAAAAAAATTAAACCTTTAAAGTAAAGACACCATTAAAAACTCAATAAAGAGTGGACAATGTAATAAAAAAAACCCAAAACTTTAAATATTGTTAAATTACAAGCAAAAATACAAAACTATCAAAAGATGATTCAAATTATAATACAATATCAAAAGCGACTCACCACACAACAAGGAGAAAGTAAGTGTCACATACCTGAGGAGAGAAAAAGGAAAGATTTATTTACATTTTGTTTAATATTATTTACAAAACAATAGAATACAAAACTATACTTTTGTAAAAATTACATATTTCATCTCATAGAAACGAGGAGTGGTGGGTCTCTCGTCAGACTTTTGCACACAATAAACATACACAAATCACAATTATTCCATACCAATTCCACTCAAAAACAAGTTTTGGGACAAGAAAAGACAATAAAACTCAGGCTACTAATGCGAAACTTGGTTTTATATTTAGCTATTTAATCATTTTCTATACGCTTTTATCCAAAGTGCCGTACATTTCAAGAAATGAACATATTGCTTTCCTTTGCATTGTTAGCGCAATGCTCTGCTGACTGTGCCACAGGAAAGTTCAACTAAAGTCAAAGCAATGGTAAGTTATTACTGAGAATGATGACGTGAAAAAAAATGTGTAATAATTTAACAGATTGTGTTCATTTCAAAAGAAGTTTCTACTAAAAACTCAATAAAAAAAATGGTGCTAGCGTTTTTCTATTTTTCTGATTCTTCCCTCCACTATGAAAGTATTGAGAAGGATGTCCTTCACTGTCCTCTATTCCACAACCCAAATAAGGAAAAAATGGCAATCTTCTCCGCTCTCTGCACCTTTTTAATCAAGGCCGTAAAAATAAGATTGGGATGAATTCCTCATTAGCCCTCTTTTGTTGCTTCTGAAAAGCTCTTTCTGAGTGCTGAATCCATTTTGCCATTGAAGGCCATTCCCAGAAGTCGATGAAGAACCCTAAAGAATAATGTGATCAACTGCATGATGTTCTGCAAATATCTTCGCAAGTGAGGAGCGAATGTGAAGCTGAGGGATCACACGAATGAAAATAACTCTCGTACTTTTGCTCATGTTTGCATGGTGCAAATAAATCGCTTGGACACAGTTGTGTGACGAGCTGCATAATTGTACAGTATTCATCTGCCAAACTGAAGCTGTATGCCCCAGCAGGGAAAAGAGGTGAAAGCCAAGGTTTTAGCCTTGTTAGAATTCCGACAGCAAGGTGCACTTTGTTGCTTGCGATGATAATTCGACAGAGCTACTTCATGCATATTCTAATGCGAGACCTCTCTCACCCTAACCTGCATCACTGCACTAGGAATAAAACCGTCCAAATCTCAGGAGAAGCATGATGAAAGTACAGGGGTCTGTGAAGCAATAGAGTAAAAAAGGAATTTTTGTGTTGTTCCCAGCACGCCTCAGCTCTAAGATTGAGATTGGGCATAACAACAACCTCTTGACCACAACCAGCAGCAAACTCCCGTTTTCTCCCGAAGGGGGCTGAAAGTCCAATTAATTAACCCAAAAGTATCTTTAATTGAGAAGTTAAATATATTTTGCATGTGCGTGGAGAGCTCACGTTAATTACTTTATTTGCTATTTCTGACTTCTTGTTTGAAAATAAATGTATGCGTTTTTTTAAAGATCAATTATTGGCATTTTTGCCTTTATTTGGAAGGGACAGGAGAGTATCATGACTGAAAGAGAAGCGGCTGGAGAGAGAGGGAAGGATGTGAAAGGACCACAGGTTCGGATTTCGAACCTGCATCCACTATACCACGGGGCCAAGCAGTGATACATTTCTATGACATTTCATGTTCCTCATAATTATTCATGACTGAGCTCACTATCCAATGGGAAGAAGCTGAGTATTAATTATTAATGACCAATACATCAAACTGGTCTGGATTTGTACTAAGCATTTCTTTGGAGAGAGAGCTATGATCAGTTTGTGTTTGTCAGGCGATGCGGCTCCAATTCTGGACAACGTCTATCCCAAATCAGTTCTGGTATGTGCATGCTTTGGGTATTTCGGGTTAAAAATCTAAGGAAGAGGACCTGCTGTCAGAGTCTGCAATCCCTCCATCAACATTGACTCAACTCACATCAGCCAATCACCATCACTGTTCTCCAGCATGTGATGCGTGCACATCCTGGAATACTCACTTGCTGGACACTTAGCGGAGGATCTTGCATGTGCTAGCCACAACCACACCCCTCCCTACTTCTCACAACATGACACGCCCTTTCCGTTTGCATTTTTTTAATTATATTTGGCAGAAGAAACCTGAAACAGGCGGAGCACAGGGCCCTTTAAGTTCACTGCCTCTTTAGTAAGAACTATAAATAAGCTCTGTCTAGGTTTCAGCTATTTTCCTCAATACCTTCCATTTTCATCTCTCTAGTAGTAATGTACTGCCAACAATAACATGGCCATGGACACGCCCACTTTTAGCTGTTAGAGTGGCATCACAGACGCTGCATCCTTCGTTTTATCCAGTCTACGATCCACACACAGACGCATACACACATAGTCTCCACATGGTGTCTGTCCATGAATAAAAAAATGTAAAATAAAAACTATGGATAAGCTAAAAAAATAACCACAACATTGTCAAAAGCACTTTTTATAAACAGAACATATGTTATTTTCCATGAAGGCTGCCAAGAAATGCATAAAAAAACTAGGTGAATGTGTTATAAATAAAAGTGTTATTACTTTTTGGAAAATGCCATTGATTCTAACTTTTATGGATAACTGAATCAAGACATTCCTTTCATCTTCATCATTCAAACAAAAGAAAATAAATGTCTAAATGCTGTTTCCTTTGGAGCACGTCATACCTGTGAGCTGTATTTCATCAGAAGAAAGTTCCAGTGCTGTCTCTGTCAGAGCTTTGCAAAACTCATTCAAGCTTCTTACGGCAGTCAAACTTTTAGAACAGAAGCGATGCTTTTGAAGGGGTTACATCGGCACAATCCATAACTGCTTCGCAAAGATACCCGCAAACACACACACACACACTCAAATAACAAAGCATCCTTCACGCCGACTTAAAAGCTGCACCAGAGGAAGCAGCTCTTCCCATTCTGAAACAAGAGCGAGAGTCTATGAAGGCTACAGCGTAGCTTTCATATTCAAAATCTCAAATTCTACCAATGTTGTTTAATGCTGGAATCTTAATTTAAAACACCAAATGTAAAGATCTCAGTTATGCTTCCTTCGGTGTGAGGGATAATGTTTGGCAGCGGAGCTAGTAAACAAAAATTGTGGACGATGCAAGCACTACAATAAATTGCTTGAGGTTAAAATTGAGTGATTTTGACTTATTTTCCAGTGCAAAATATCTGATGCAATCAGCAAAGTTGGTAATGATTTAGCATTAAAATGTATTTAATTAGAAAGAAACTCCCAGAGGATCTTTCTCTGTGCATAACCCAACTGATACATATTTAATGCAACAAAAGGCAAGTCGACTTCATAATGGGGTTTCAGCAATCTTCAGATTTATGAACAGTCCCACAGTTGCCAATCTAGCTCTGCAGACTTCTGGAGTCTAACTAGACATTAGACACATATTCCTTCGTGCATCTGAAATTAACTCAGGGACCTGTTAAAGGAGTAATGAGAAATAAATATAATAATCAAAGGGCCCTGATATGTCACCAAGATCATGTTCGATTCAAATACTCACACTGAGAATATTCACATTAAGTAAAATGTTGTTGTCATTTTGTGTTCTGGCCTGAGGCATCCCCAATAACCTATCCTTCAATCAAGAAGTCAGTAGAGTTCCATCATCCTGGTTGATGGATCCCGCTGAGCTGGTGCTTTGAACAAAAATGTATGATGTCACTAAACCTGAACATCTTGTTAACGGCAAATGAGAGAATCAAAAGGAGGATATACATGCTCATAAATCTTGAAGCTGCTCAAAGATGAATGATATGATGCTGTCGGGTGGGTTTGAAGATTTGCCCTTCATCTAATGTTTGCTGATGTAATCACCTGAGAGTGACAGCTTTGTGGGGGGCATAGAGAGCCTGCATTTTGCGTGGATTTCCGGCCACAACACCAGATCATTTGTAAAAAAAAAAAAAAGTCTTTATAGCATTGTGTAATTTAAGGTTTTTCATGGACACCCTGCAATATCCCGTTTTTGAACATTTCCTTTAAATAAAAACAAATATCGCTATTAAGCTAAGGGACATGCTTCTCAGTTTGAACAATTCCTTGATTTGTGGATTGCTACGATTAGAAATCATCTACATGTCCCTGTGGCTCTCAAATAGAGACTGTCATGAACTAATTAAGACTTAATTTGCACAGTGAGCTCAGTTCTTCAGATATCACTTTACAGAACTCGGTTATGATTTCTGAGCATCTCATATTAACATCCTTTAGTTTGTCTGGTTTCATATATCCATATGGAATGAGGAGAAAGACGGCTAGAGTCAGTAGCTTCGACAAACCAATGAACTTCCTCTCAGATGAGCCCAAACCCAAGAGACACAAGCATTCACTTAACGTTATGACGCTCATGAATAATGAAGCAACCCAAATGAATAATCAGTGTCAGATAATGAGATCATATAAATATAAATTTTTCCATAAGGAAGGCGCCGTCTGTGGAACGCACTGGTTTCCTCAGAGGCTGCTTTCCCAAACAACATCAAAGTGAAAGAATGAACAGAAAGAAAATCCTGTGGTAAAACATTGTTGGATTACTTACTCAATAATCTCTCTCTCTCTCTCTCTCTCTCTCTCTCTCTCTCTCTCTCTCTCTCTCTCTCTCTCTCTCTCTCTCTCTCTTGCATCCTTCCCTTTTCCCCAGTCTCATTAGCTTGTAAAGCCTGCAGAAATATTGCACCGAGACTGACCTATAAATCTTATACTGCAGAAGAGGATGATGCCTACTCAAAATTATTACTCTACTTCTGCAGAAGAAAGAATGGGTCATGCGACATTGATGTTAGGCATGCTCATAATTACTTCCTGCTGAGAAGAGAGCTAAAACGTTTAATACTCAACAGGTTAAAGAGATTTCCAGTGGCTGGTTTTATGTTCAGTCCTCAACTATTGCTTAATATTTGTATAGCTAGCAAAACGGAATAATTAATTTTCACTTTTGCTATCCAATGAATTAGCAGGGAATGTTGTGCCCTCTATTAACCCAGTAATTTGAATTGGTGCTACTCAGTCAGATGACGGTTGGAGTGGAATTCCAGTGAGGCTTCAACAGATGGCAATGGGGTATTAAGTGAGCAACATCAATTAGCTATACATTAGCAGCAAGAGCAAGAGAGTAGGATGCACTTTTAAGTGGCTTTAATTTTATTTTTGTGTCCTACATTTCCCAGTATCCTATGGCTAATATGAAATTTAAATATTAATGATTTATGCAAAAAAAGTGAAAAAAATCAGACGCAGTTTAGCTTTTAACATTTTGCCTTAGCAATGTGAAATGTGATGCTTTTTAAGACCATTAAGAATCAAATTTAAGACAAATTGCCATAGAAAATATATAACATATAAATCACTGTAAAAAAATGCATACAAGCCTTTTAAAAATGTAAACCATACATTTACAATACACCAGTCCCAGAGTCAGAGATAAAGGAACAGAATTAATTTTTAGTGATTTACTATAATTATATATGTACTTATATATACACACAAAAAATTATTTCTAAATTTTGCAAAAATCCATTGTGAAACGTTACATGATTAACAGCCGCATAGTTTTCATGTAAAACTAGAGATTTTTTGTGATATTAATTACGGTATATTTTCTGACTAAAAAAAAAAATAAGACCTGTGAAAAATGATTTAAGACCTTAAAACAGTGAATTTTATTAAATAGAAGACTTTTAAAGGCTTAAATTTTTTACTTTTTAAGACCCTGTGGAAACCCTGGGCATAAAAGTGTTTGTTCATTAAACAATGGCATATTATAAAATACGGTAAGTTCTAATAGTTCAGTCTACTTTACACAATTTTAGTTTTACACTCCATTTCCATCCACACACGACAGTTAATGCTAGGTATAAACTGCTTCAAGGCCTAAGTAAAGAACAGAATCATTAAAATGCAGTTCCTAAAATTAAATCAAGCCTGAAGCAGGAATCTCTCTTCACTGCAAAACTTTTGAAAAAAGCAAAGGAAACCTTGTCTTATCCCTTCTTTCTTCCCAAAGGCTTCTTTAATTATTTTCATCCATTCCTAAATCCTTTGCCGACTCGTGCCTGGTGACATCATGCAAAATAGATGAGAATATTTGCGGTGGCATGCTAAGCACTTATTCACTTTCCCCAGGAAAATCACATTCATGTCAAACAATGATGTATTGCTGATGAAGGATGAAGAAGAGCTAGCAAAGGCAAGTTAAGTGTTTTAAGGTAAAGCAACATGTTTGTTGCTTCAGTAGAAGAGCAAAATTTGATGGAGCTTTGTTAAAGTTCCAAAATGCTATCGAAAGACTCCAAAAGCTTGGCAAGTCGAGTCATTACAAAAAGTTTGGTGGAAAAATGCCAGATAACTTGCAAATGGTTTGTCTCTAGATCCGCTATTCAGATAAACAAAAGACATGCACTAATCAAGAGCAGACAATATTTAGCACACAAGACAGGAACACAGCGCATCCAGCTTCAACTGGATTTCAGTAACTAGCTTTTCATTAAATTCTGCCTACTCTATCTTCTCCAGTGTTCACCCTTCTATTCTTTGAAGCCTGACAGTCTTTGTCTTTAGAATTCCCACACTACAATTCCTTTTCGAGATCTGAATTGGCTTAGAAAACTCTTAAAATTCAGTATTACACTCTCAAGAGGCTTATCATTATTGTAGTATAATCCTAATACGAAAGTGTGTGCAAAAAATAAGCAAGATTCATTGTAACTAAAGAGATATAAAGTGTAGATTAGTAACAGACACAGACAGTCTGTAGTTCTCTGCATAGCTAATGAATCTGAAAATCTATTGATGTGTCTTCAAGAGGAGGAAGTTGACCACAGCAATAAGGATGGAGACTGACCACATCCATCAAGCTGCTAGGGCTTTCATTCTCTCTTCCACTGGGACTAATGGGACTCGTTAATCAAACCAGAGACTTGTCCATGACAAAGATCTGTCTGACACTGACAAATTCACCTTTGCAACTGAAAAAAACACCCAGTGCTCATAGACTGATTTGCCATCCAGTTATATTTCCACCGTATAACAATGAGACATTTAAAAAAAAGACATGAAAATTAAACCAATATACTTTCTGATGGATAATAATAACAAAATGTTAAATAAAGCTGCAAGCAGTGCATTCTCACTTGTTCTTGTCGAGAGCTATCTCACAAGCACAATCCTACAGCCAGCAGGGGGCGCTATGAGTGTATCCTCACGTAAGGATATCATTTGGATCAGAAAGGTAGGCTCATCATTCAATAATTTTTTCATGTTATTTGGATGAAGTATGTGAGTGCTACAGTAAAAATAGGTTTATCCCTATTACAACTGAAAGGCCACAACTATACTGCGCCACCGTTCCTCCCATGGCGTGAACCGTTTCTGGAAAAGCATTTGCATATGAAGTCATATCTTCGAGGTGCTTCAGATGGAGATCCAAAAAAGATCCCAAGCTCGGATTACATTTAATCTAGCACGGCCGTGAAAAACATGTAGCAAAAACCTGCAATAAAAACGTAGATATCAGTATCCAAAACAGAAAATAATGAAGAGTGAAACCGTGAGCGAGGCTAACCTTTTGCCGTATTTGGCCAGCATCTGAATGATGCACTCATGATGTGGGATTAGCGCAGCTTGGCAGTCACACTCACAGATCCAGGTTCCGTCAAACAGACATGTACAGCAGAACTGGCAGATAAGCTTATCAGAAATCACCACAACCAAACTAATTTCATCCAGACATCCATTTAATTCCTATAATGTATACTGTAAGTGAAAGAGAGAGAGCTCTAGTGCAGTGTGGACTCAATGGAAGGCTCCTGGGGGCATCAATGAACCCATAGACCCGGGCTACAACACAAATGAGACTGTATTCAACCATGCTAATTGGTCAGATCCTTTTTATAAATCATACCATTCGTTTTTCAAATCCATTTCTGCTCCATTTCCTTCCATCCATTCTCTTATGCAAGTTGACATACAAAGATGCAATATACACCACAGGACAATCTCTCATATGCCAAAGACTCTTCATTCTACATGGCAAAGCTAGAGTGACAGTAGCATCACAGTAACATCCACAGAGCAGCTGTCCTTTGAGTGAAGTCCTGATAACTGCATCTGATTCTGTCTGTCAGATAAACTGGAAGAGGACTTTAGGGATCGTGCCATAGTGTCCTCTGCTGATTTCCCAAGCCTTGACACTGATGGAAATATTCATCTAAAAATCAGAGTAAAGCAGCAAATCAGACCAGTCATGATTTATTGCAGACATTAAGGGTTTGTGAATAAACAAAGTGTGCCAGTATGAGTGTGGGTACAATTTTCATGAGTTTTTTTTGTCCTAGAGGCTGCAGCTGCTGAAGCTACAGAAAACATGACTTTGTGATGGTCAAGCATAAAATGGTGTAAACAAGCACATTTTGAAAACGATGAAGCAAATTACTATTTTTAAATACATTGCCTTGGGTTTGCCTGGACCGTGGAGTGTGTTTGTTATTTTGTAAATATACATCATCATTAATCAGCGTCTTTAATGATACAAATACTCCATACAATATTTTTTCCATCACTTAAGCCTCGTCATGCTATGAAAATGATTCCATTGACTTGAATGGCAACGCATCAGACTATGTGGAAGCAGTCCCTGCCCACAGTCATTTTGAAAACGGGAAAAAGTCTTCAAGTAACAGCAGCACCGTTTCACGTATATGCACATTTTACAGCATGGACAGTGAAACCAGGGGGTTTTGAGTTTGTTGCATCGCCACACACCATTACTGCTGTGTTTACACACGCAGTGCTGAATAATAAATTTAAAAACGCCAGTGTTTCAGGGATTTTTGACACCGGTTTTTTTGCACACTGTGAGAGAAAAAAAAATTGACCTGCAACTAGAGCCACCAGATTAGAGAGGTCACATGCGTGAGTCTTTTGATAACTTAGTATGAAGCAAATGTACATTTTTTTTAATTATTTAGGACATCGTATTGCTTTAAAGTAGATTAGTTAGCACCCTGATTTGATAACACCCACTGTTTTGTGGGTGGGCTCATAACGGACATAGCCGCATGCAATGAGATTTGGATGCTTGAAGTACCAGTGTGCTTGGGGCTTGAAGCTGCAGCAACTGCTACTTGAACAATCCAGATTTCTGTTGGTCAGTTACCCATATGTCTGTGTTGTCAGTGCCACTCAGTGTACTGGGGTCTGCAGAATCCTTGTTAAAATGGCAATGTAGCATCAGGAAGTGATTTTGCACATTCACTCTCCTCAGTGATTAAAATTTTGTGCTCAGAATACTGAACGTCGAAAAACACAAGTTCAAGTGAAAATCTCCTGGTATTTAAAAGCTTCTGTGTTAAGTAACTGGTTTTGGACAATTTAAGCAAACCGATACTTCTTTTTTTCTTATGTGCTCAAACATCAAATTTACCCCTTTAGCTCCTGACAAAATGTAAATATGTGTAGAAAAATCTGAAAAAAAAATAACGACAGCAGGTCAACACAGGCGAAAGGTTGTGTATCAAATGTATATTGTAAGAAATAACCATTTCAAACTATATTTTTCCAGTACATGTGCTCCTTTCCAATCCCACTGACCTCTCTCTATCCACTTCATTTCCTGCCTCATTCCATACTATCCTATCAAAATAAAAAAACACACTTTTCATACAAAAGTGCACACCACTATTTTTTGGTTCCACCATTCCTTACAAAACACCCTACTGTATGATACAAGAGGAGTGAACTAGGAGGAGAAAATACATAGGACAGGATGTGATCTATTACTTCTCAATTAGGGTAGGCGGCACAAATGTACCTTTGAAAAATATGGGGAATGACTTTCTATACAGCTGATACAGAAGCCTGCTGAGGTTTTTTCACTTCACTTTCACTGAACATTGCTGCAGGCAGAGCAAACAATATTTCACACTTAAGAGCCAAAGCCCCCACGAGAGAAATCACACCTCTCTCTCCCTCACTAACCTTTAATGTTATTGCTGAGTGAGCTTTACTTTATGCTGGCTTGATCTGTCAAAGAATCTTGCTCGCTGCGCTCCTGGTCACTGTCAGGACACCTGCCCAGAGCAAGAAAGCTCTGTATAGCATGTAATGGTGTCTCAGAGAATGTCAATGTTTTGCTTCTCTGGTATGCTGCACGTCATGTTACAAAATGTGAAAATAGACACTGCATTGTATTGTATATTTCTTGTTATATGATGAGCTTGTTTTTTTTTTTAGTTCTGGCTCATCTTTATCCATTAAACGAAATGAATCATTGTAGATGTTATAGAACTTCGAGCACGCGGTCAAACGGTTGGTATGAATATCCAGACACACACAATGACTCTCTCTCCATCCCTCTCTCTCTAAACCCAGGATGTACTGGAGCAGGTGACAGGCCAAGCCTTGGCCGTCAAAACACCCACTACAGGGGATGAGCCCAGCCGAGGCAAACAAAGCCTCATGCTCTACGCTCACTCTCCATTCACACTCAGAGAGGGAAATATTTAGACAGCTTGTCGCTTATTAGTTTACCAAAACATCATCTTTCTTTGCCAAATATGCAGTCTAGAGTAAAAAGAAAGCTCAATTTCAACTTTGACGTCAGATATAGATATATGTTTCTACACTAGTGCTGTCAATCAATTAAAAAACAACAACAAAATAATTGCAATTTTTTTTAACTAATTGTAAATAATAAAAAAAGTGGATTTTCTCAATTTTCTTTTTGCTTATAAGACCTTATTTGTCCTGTGTCCACCTTTAGTTTTCAAACAACACATTATATACTCTTCTTATCACATGTCACAACACGGACACCAGACTTCATCACCACTTTCTCGTCTCTCTTTCCCACTCTTTTTCTCTACACTTTCCACACCCGATGACTCTAGCACTCCTCTGCAGAAAATTCATACCCCCCCCCCCTTCTGACACTTAATTCACTTTTATTTTGTTTGTTTTCTCCAGGGATCAATAAAAAATATAGTTTGACTGTTGTGAGGGATGGTGAAGGTAGCACACTTACACACACCCACACACAAAAAACACCCTTGGTTGCCAGATTAAAAGGCATATATATAAATGGTATCAGCCATCAATATATGTGCAAACAAGGGAAAACAAATAGTAAATAAAAGCAATAATACAACAGGTTGCGACAAAAAGTAATTTCTTAGTCTTATCCATAATTCTTTGCATGCTGAAATGCAAAACAAACCTACAAACACATTCAAAACCTCTCAAAAGCCAACATTTAGTGGTTGTCCTATGCTTACAAAAGTGTCAACATGTTAAGCTAAACAACAAATCCCAAACTTGAGGAGTTGTAAACTCAAGCGCATACCCTATATGAACTTAACCAAACACACCATCTTCAAAACAACCAAAACCACAGGGACGAGCCTGACAATGGAAAACAAGTTGGACAGACACCTTCAAACCTGCACTTTCAAACACCAAAACACACAAAATCCTCTTGTAGCACACTATTAACATCCCATAGGTGACATTTTAGGCTGGATGAACTTCCTAAGAGACAGCGGTCTGGAAGTGAAGCCTAAATGTTCCGCTTGGTTTGTCTTCTCCTCTGACCTGTAAATAACAATGCTTGTCAGAGACAGATTCAGAGCTTCCTGGCATCCTGCTGGGGTCTCAACCCTGATCATAACATCACAAAAAAACTCCAAGTGCAGACAGAGTTTTGCAGTCTACAACAAAAACAGAATAGGATCATGTGTTAACTGTTGTAACCCTTAGAACCCTTTGAACCCTGTGTTTTGAATTAAGTAAGAATGTCACCATAGCAAATGTTTAATTTTGGTTTAAAATATCATGTGCAGGTCACTGGTTTTTATATTTTGGGTTTTAAACGAACATTACAAGAGTTATTCCATACAATTTGAAAGGAAATTCAAATATAAACGTGAGAAAATGCACTATGTCTTTCAGTTTAATTTTACAGGCCCCAAATTGGTGCCAACAGTGCCGTCTACTAGTGAAAAGAAGGGACAACCTTTGGAAGTACAATACCTGTGATATGGCTTTTGTTTTTCAGTTCTGGTATAAAAAGAACAATGGTAAAAGAGTTTAATTTCACATTGTTTTGACCTTTTCTTCATCTCATGTATGAATTTTTTATTTTGTCTCAATACTTGATTTTAATACTTGAACATAAAAACGGTTTGTTCTCACTTTTTGAGATTTTTGCAGTAGAAAAAGAGGACAAATTTCAATACTCTGAATTGTATTTTTTTGTACAATTTTAGGATTGTTGTGGATTTATTCTGTAATGTAATAAAAAAGCAGCTGGGTTTGTACTAAAAAAGTGAAATAAAACGTTGCCACAAAAATTTAAGATATTTCTTTAGAGCAAATCGTACAGTTGTAAAAAAAAAACCTTGGGTTAAATGGAAGATATTTCTATAAATAAATAACAGTCACACGAAAACAAGACACACATGCTGCATTTGGGGAAGACGTGATTGAATGGGTTTTTTATAACTGAACAGCAGATTATGAAGAATAAACGCCACCATAGGCATCAGCCGTAGATAGTGAAGTGAGCAGTGACGCTGTACCAGTATTTGTCTATGATGAGTATGAATTACAATCACCAATAAGATTTCCCATTAGCACTCTCTTGTACCAGTACAATCACACACTCTTGAGACGAGGCAAAGAGTCAGAAGGGGTTGATGAAGTTCACCCTGACACTGACAGTGATGGATCGGCAAGAGAAAGCGCTCAAGGGCAAAGCTCAAGGGCAGTGGCAAAACATGCTTGTTAAAGCATCTGGAGATGACTCGTGTCAGCAGTCAACACCTGATGAACCTCACAACGTTCCAGGAAACCACATGAGTAGAACTGATGTCCCAATATCACCCTTGCAAAAGGCTAAATCTGGATTTCTACAGCAGCTTGTAATATGGGCTGGCTTTTTTAACCCTGGCCAATTCATGGCACCACATTAACACATTAGCACATCAGCCCTCTGGGATCAATAGTTCTAGTCACTTCATTGAATTCTAGGAAGACCAGCCTGGATCTCTAAGCAGAATTGTGAATTTCCATAGATCCAATTGACTTTATATCATGACAGAATCATGTTACGATCATCGTTGCTGTCATTGCATTATTAAACTGTTTCTGACAGATGCTGTGGAATGATCCTTTTCTTGTTCCATCTAGAGCATGGTGGTTATATCCAAGTAATTGAGAAAATGTGCTTCCTGGTACTGAGGTTTATAACCATGCTTTGTATTGCATCTCTTGTGAAGTGCACTGATTTTTTTCACTGATTTCAACATTATTCATATATTCAACTAAGGGATTTGTCTTTTTAGATTTATGTCTTTGGCAGAAACAGAAACTGGTCTGATCCAGCCAAATCATCTGCTATTCCAATCACACATTCCCACAGAATGTATTTTCCTCTCAAAACATCTGATCAGTGGGATGAATTGGTGAATGTGATGCAAACCAACTCATCTCAAACCCTTTGAATGTTTTGAGTAAATCTCCTGTGACAGAAGGAAAGCTCCAATTTCCCAGCAATCTACAATTTCTTTCATCATCAATAACTCCTTTCCGCCCCAAAGCCCTAATAAAATCCAACACCTAAATACTGTGGTATGATCCCAAAATGAACTCTCCATCACCCTTTGAGAATCAACACACAGCTACAACCTGTTTAAGGATAAAGAACATTGAACAAGTCATGAACAGAAAAAGTTGAAAAGAATCTGTTGATAAAAGATGATGGAACAATAATGTCAGGACTCACAGATGGCCACAAGGATTAAAAGAGATGTTCTATTCCAAGATGTGCAGCTACATCTATACCTCAAACCAAAACAAGAGGAAAATGTATTCTGGATTTCTTCGAATGGATACAAGCTGGATCTAGGAAATGAACATCTTTGCCATTTGTTTAGCAATGCTATGTTGGTTGTTTTGTATAATTAATATGATAATAGTGAAGTAAAGGCTTGTTTTGTATTTCATAAATAACCACCTATTTTTGTTGAGTCTCCAGCTAAGAGTACGAGCACTTCATAACAAGACATTAATATTTAAATGGTTGACCAAATCAAGAATGTTTCAAATGTAAATATCACTGTATCTATATATCTATATGACATCTATGAAGAGCACGATGTAAGAAAAACAAATCCAGTTCATAACATCGTTGCCAAAATACTGTGATAATCCATAGTCAAAAATATCGCTTTAAAACACTAGATAAATGATAAATAGCATACAAACTGCACAGAGGAATAGAGAGACAAAGGAATTAGGGGAGCAGGAGGGAAGGGAAATTCCTGAGAGAACAGCCTGCTGCATGTTTCTCCCTCACGAAAAACTAAAGAAAGGGTTCTTTTAAAGAACTTTTAAAGAAAGTTCTTTTAAAGAGTCCTGGTTATGATGTAACTTCCTGTTTATGATACAACTTTGTGTTCTATCTCAAGGCTTGTGATTCAAAAAAATATGTTTCAATTACACCCTTGAAAGTAACAAGGGGTTAACTACTAAAAAAATCAGTCCCAACATGACTGATTTTATTATTAAAAACAGGGTTTTTTTTCCAAATGTTAAAACCTACGAAAATGTTAAAATCTATTTCACAGTCAAATCCTCCTTCAAACTGAAATGAATGGTAACACTGGTTTAGATGTCAACACATGGGATTAAAACATATGAATGTTTCAACTGACAAAAAAATAACTGTGATGTAAAAGCACATCAAAAAACACAGTGACTTACATATAAAACACCACATGTAAAGGGTACTGCATGCATAAAAAAATAATTAGTGGGTGTGTATTGACATCTAATTTTTTGGCACTTTCTGAATTTTTTGACAAGTAATGTTTAACCGCAAGGCATTGTACTGATGAATGTGGCACGAGCACCACTTGACCTCAGTGACATTATAAACTTACTCCCTTGGGCACAATAGTTTTGCTTTGAAACTAATTAAACACAGTATGCGTCCCACACCCACTTTTAAAATGTGTGCCATAACAGGCTGTGGTATTTGTACTAAAAGGGCAAAGGTTGATAACAGCTGGTCCATTATAATCTAATGATATACTGCCTTTGCCGCAAAAATCAGATTCTTTTACATTAGAACTTTGAACTTTTCATACTGTTCTAAGCTTTAATCCCAGGTCACCATTATCTGTATAATGCAATAAAGTGAGATATTAATGCTGAGATAAAACCCATCTCACTTCGGTTGAAGGGGAACTCAGAGAAAAGCAAACTAGTTGATGTGTTTGAACAGTAACGGCTTATTGGTAAGTAAACAACTCCCCTATAATGATTAGACTTTGCCAAATGCAAATATTTGATGCACTTTAAAATTGGCCGCTCCCATTGAGAGATCTGGCATAGTCAGACACATTTAAAAATACCTTTAAGGCTGCAGCTAGGGTGGCTTGTCTGCAGTCAGTGGCATGACGATACTTAGTACTTTGCTTGGATACTGACAAACATCACTCAGATACAAAATACTACATCTCCCAGAATACTTCTTGACTAAATAACTACTTGTAGTCTATTTCTTAATAACATAACAATCCTTTGTCATTTATCTTCATATAAACCCCAGATCTCAAATCGCCTTCCTGTTGTTAATGTTACCTCAGCTTCTCAGAGATGCTAATGTTATGCTAGCTTAGCACTTCTGACTTTTCCCTTTTATCTCCTTCTCTCTCCTTCCCTCTGTCTTCTCCCTGGTTAGTTCTATAACTACTTCAACTTTTTCTTTTTTACAAAGTATCAATTCCTAACATTTTTATAGATTTTTTCACTTCAATTTCAGTTTACCATTTGTTTCCGCCCTAAATCCCTTCAAAAATTGGCATCTGATGTTTCCTTTGGGTATTTTGAAGATTCAAATAGACTGCAATTCAGTTGTAAATTTATAGAATAGATAATCCAGGAAGGTAAACTAGATGGATAAGGTTTGTACACAAAAAATTTTGATGAACGCCCCGCTTTTTTTCTGTAGCTGAGTGATGACTAATTGACTGCTAACCCCATGTCTTTATTACTTACCAAAGCTTAGAAAAAGTAAAAAAAAAAAAAAAAACTGGTTGCTAGGGTAAACATTTTTGTTGCTAGGGACCTGTCAGTAATGTCATTTCTTTTTAAATTGTTACATAAACAAACAAAAAAAAAAACATAAAACAAACCCCCATTTCGCTATGTTTCATCTTGAAAATATTTTAGTTGCCGTTCCCTATTTATTTTCAAAAGCCATAGAATCAAGGTTAAATATTCAACCTGTTCTAGAGCAAGTTTCAAATACTTTTTAGATCTTACACAGATTTAAAACCTGTTTGAAGATCTGTTTAAAGTTTCTTTGAGGTTCTCAGTTTGAGTTACAGTTTTACAAAGATTGACCTCAAAATTTTCCAGCATTCTCAGCGATTTCCCTGATTTCCCTTAGCGGTACAGTCTTTGTCCACATATGGCCTGATTACAACCTCTGCTGTTTCCTCCCTCTTTCAAATCTCACAAATCCATGGTTGAAAAGTTCTGTCTGCAGAATAGTTACACCATTAAAGACAATGACCTTCGTAAAAATGAAAACACAGTTGAACATAGCCACATAGTTGTTAGAGTCCAAAATGTATTACCTTTGCCAAACTACAAATTGTTCTAAACTTGAAGGTGAAAAAAGCTTTTCTGCACAATGAGCAACAATAAAAATCTACAGATAATCTTCGAAGTCTTTATTTAATGGGGTCTGTGGTCAGTAACTGGTGCAATAAAATGCTGTATGAACGTCTCTAGACTTGTCACGTCTAGACATTCAACATGTTCCTGCTTTCTATTAATTACTAAAGCAGTGTAGATGGTTGACTACTTGGATCAATTTCACCTCCTCAAAAATTTACAGCTCTACCCAAAGTCTCTGTCTTTCCATTTAACCTCTTAAGCCCTGAGGCCTATTTTCCGAAAATCCTATACTTTTACTTTTTAAGGCATTTCTCAGCTTTTACAAGGTCTAAACTGCAAATCTTGGTATCAAAATGAAGATAGGTTCTTGGGGAGTGGTGTGGATGAGTTAATTTGACAGTCAAGAACACTGGGTAAGAGTAATTGATGTTGGAATGGCCAAAAAATGAACTCCGCCTAAAAAAAAAACACATGTTTCCTCCAATATCTCCTTATTTTACTTATAACGAAGCAAATAAACACAATCAATTGTAACAACTACATGTCAAGGACATCTGTAGCAAGTTTGGTGTTCATACTACAAGAAACTAATATTCTGTAAAGGTTTTGATTGAACAAAGTTCAGGCGTAATCCATGTTGGCACAGTTTGGCACAATTTGGCACAATAATTGAAATATGGAAAAAATCTTGTCCAAAGCTTCAGCTACGTTCATAGTCTTGTTTTCTTGCTTATGGGACATGATTTCAGCAAAAAAACCTCCTAAAGAAACACTGTAAAAGGGGGGTAGAAGCTCATTTACCCATCTTGCTGCGCTTTTGGGAACTTTCATTCACAAACGCTTTCGACGTCGAGCTTCAGCGTGTCCCTACCCCCCGACCATCTGTCCAATCCGGGAGATCTATACATCGCTGGAAAGCTCTGATTCTGAGGAAGCCAATGATGACAACCATTTTGAGACTGACTGGATCGCCGACGAATCACACGATGCGCAGCGTGGAGAGACGTGCTCTTACGCACGGGGAGTCATTCCATATTTGGTGACGTAAGAGGAGCACTGGAGCAACAGAAAAACACAAAATGGACTTTTCGCGAAGCTATCGACCGGACATAACAACAAACGGACTTTTATCGCTATGGAAATAACTTTTTGTTGAAAAAACGGCAAAGGTAAGACAAGATTTACATGCTTGCTTGGTTTTCGCTGGCGTTTTTTCGTGGAACTTTCGCTCCCTGCTCTGAAATACTTCATGCAATGTTAATGAGTTGCATATCGCTGGATTCAGCTGGTTGTTAGCTTTCATTTAATCTAATGGTTTGGGTGTTTCCGTTTATATTGTGGATACATATCGCACATAAACAAAAACGTGGTCATGAATTATACTCCGGACATGTTGTTGTTTATTTGCATGGCGTTCGAGCTGTGGTTAACGGATATGAAATTGAATTAGATACGTTTTTAGAGGAGTTTCCACTGAACACAACAGTATTTAATATGTGTGGGTTATTCTCAGGGTTAGTGAGCTATGATTGAAAATGTAACGCACAAGGGGGCAAGTCCCCGGTACCGGGGACTCTCGGGCTTAAGAGGTTAAACATCTTATGGGATATCTGAAAAGGGACTTTTTGGATTATAGGCTGAAATGTAATCCTGTCTGAAAATTCAATGTGAACCACTAACAAAGAGTCTCAAAACTGGAGCTAAACATCCTAAAGTCCTTTGAAAAAGTTGCTTCAATTTAACCATTACACCTTTTTTGTCAACCAAAACTGCCCAACAATATAGGCGTGGATGCATGTATATGAAATAGTTACTAGTAAAAACAGCAAGTTACCAATTTTAACAGATTACCCCGCATATTTGAATGTTTAACTACAGTGTTGCAGTTTTTTGCAGTATTTTATTTGCTCATAGACAACCCGGATAGCCCAAATTTCAATAAAACAATATGGCGTTCACAATAAAATTGAAGAATACGCCAAAAATATTTTTCTAAACACAAACATTTCTTAGTTTTTGAGATGCACTCAGATGTATAAACTAAGGCTGAATGGAAAAAACATCCACAATTCACAGAAAACACACCATGAACATTAAAAACTATTTACACGTGCATGTACAACTGTGTGTATATATACTAACACCATTTATAAATTAAGGCTGCAAGCAACGGTCAAAAGGCTTGAGCACTTCCTGCACCATCACATCTCAGTGATCAGCTTATTGCACTATGCACAACAACCCATCCTTATTTAGGTGACATATTCAAGTGAGAATTCTTAAAATTAAAGGCAATTTAAACAACATCTCAAAGTGTCGTGACCCCCAAATGGCACTAATGAGCCTAAACATTTATGAATGTAACATTTTCTAGTATTGTTTTGGCAAATATTATTGTCACAAATGTCAAAATTGGTAAAAAGAAGAACAATAACACATAGACACCTGGTGTACATTCTACATGTGTTCAGACAAGGACTATGAACATAGTTGGTAAATTTGAGACAGATCAGACACAATTTCCTTGTGGAAACTTACTTATAGTTAAGTCTTGGTACTGTGTGCCAAATTTTGTTTGCGCACATCAAACTAAAAGGCATAAGGTGGCAATATAGAACCATTTTGCCACACCCACTTTTCGAACCCCAGTCAGATGTAAATATTCTGATGTTTATGTGAAATTCAGTGACTTCGACCACGTTTAAGCCCTGGAAAATGCACCGAAACTACGAAACAAAACACTCTGAGCCATTGCAATAGGGTTCTGGACACATTTGGTGGTCGAGCCCCAATTTTTGTAGAGTTTTTTTTTTCTTTAATAGTGAAGAAAGAAAAAAAAAGGTTTGCACTTTACACACTGCTGTACAGTATATGGCGGTATTTCCATAAGAATTAGATTTATACGAGTTTTGGGATGACCTCTGGAACGTTTTAATTTTCATTCTTGTTCTACTTTGTTAAAATGTTATAAACCCCAGACCTCTGGATTATAGATTTTTTTTTGTGGATATTTTGGATGTTTTCAGGTTATCTGCAGACCTACTTTTGTTGAGAAAAAAAAACACTGTCATAAGTGGTTGTCATTTACAGGCATTTCGAAATTGATGCAAATATCATCGGCAGAACTCCCGTAGGATTTAAAGGGTTAACAGGTAATTAGTCATCCATAGTTTGTTGTTTAAATAATCTAAATAACCAGTTCAATTGTCTTTTATAAGGTACAACACATTCATTTCAACATAAAATAATGTTTAGAGACTAAAGACAAAGACGGCTCCACAGCAAGGGGAAGAAACCCTCACTCTAGGTGTGCTTCGAGCTCTTTGCAACACAGCTTTTATTTACAGAGCAGAGACTAATGGCTCAAACACAGCCTAACATTTTATTAGTGCAAAGAGGTCTCTCTAAAGTGTATTACACACCGCGGGGCTCTCTTAATGCTGTGCCTCAAGAAAAACAGACGAGAAAGCGACAGACGTAGACAAAATAAAGCCCAACAAGTGAAATTCCATATTAAAATGCATTTAACTCAGTGATACTTTTGAAATGTGTTACGATTTAGTCTGTGTGCCCTGCGAATGACTTTATGGCTTCATTAAGAAAGATTATGTTTCATGGTGGATTAGAGAATTCGGGAGCATAGAGGAAATTAGGGAGGCCAAGGAAAAATGACCTATCAAATTTCCTGTGACACCCATCCACTTCCTGCTCCCTCACAAGCGAGTATGGATGAAAAGGCTGTCTTCAGGTGCTTCCTTAGATGGAAACAGATTTTAACCCTTCGTAGTGTGTGATGTGAACCATATGGAGTTCAATGGAAAGTGATCCACGGTGATAAACGTTGTAATTGCTTTACCATGGAGCCTTATAATGGATCCGTTTTTATATCAAAGGAATAGATAACTTACAATAAAGGCTATTAGATAATACAGAGAAATCAGGATCAGGATGAAATCAGGACAGTCATTTTTCTTCAGTATTTTGAGAAAAAAAAAACATTATTATGTACTATAATTATTATATACAGACAGAAGTTAACCAACACAAGCATGTAATAGGTTAAAAATAAGTATTGGTAGATTCATATCAAGAAAAAAAGACTAGAGAAAACATTTGAGGAATTATAATTCATTAGATGTGACCATAAACAACTCGGCTTGTCATACCCCCTTCATGTAGAGAGGCTGAGCATGTGGCAAGTGAACGTTGAAGGCAGCACAGTGTCTGAATTCGTAATTGACAAGAAGACAAGGTACACTGCGAGGTGAGTAAACACAACGGCACATGTGGGAATGTGCTTGTGTGTGAGGTTGGTACAGGAGGCCAGGTTGTCTTGAACGAGAGAGCAAGGAACGGCTAAGCACTCAGTAATTATTTCTAAATCAATATTATGACAGCAGGGGAGAGGAGGGCATGGTCAAATCCCTGCCTGTCAGATTTCAACTCTGCAAGGTCCTTTGTGCTTCTGTTAATGGTGCTCTCTTTCTCTTCTCGTCTTTCTCTCCAGTGTGATTGATTACAGGGATATTCCTTGAACACAAAGCTGTTTGGAGATGCTGGAGAGGAAACAAATATTGATCAAACATCTCAATGAGTGCAATCTTAGAGTCGTGATCACTACAAAGCCCTCTTTAAATACAGGCTAGGCTTAGTTTTATTACACACTGTTCTGGTTTATTTTGTCAATAACACATCCCTAAATCCCACCCATACTTACAAAGATGTTACATCAACATTGAAGGTGCTCACAAGAAAATGTTCAGGCAAACCAGCATCAAAGGGGTGGGTCAATGGAAAACAGACAGAAGCTCAATCTCACGAAGGCTAATTATGGCTGATACCTCATTTCTGAAGGCCAGCCTCTCTGAACTTCCTATTCAACAGACCAGATGTTCGGTCAACAAGCCATGTCTATCTGTTTAGCCCAAATATGCTAAAATCGACCACTGTAGAGTAACCCAAAACCAGTGATGTAAATGCTTCAGTGTGTGCCATAGAGTATAGTCCATAAAAGATGGTGTGAGTTCTGACGGGAAAGCAAAGCCTCAATGTTGGGTTTGCTTGAAAAAAGTCAAGCCTTTAGATTACAATTCATCTAAAATAGATTAAGCTGGAACTGTTGTGTCTTGTAGATAAGTATCACGTTATAGTACAAATACAGTATATATGCACTCTTTGATCATTTGAACAGAAATTTTATAGTCAAATATTTATATAAGATTAAGGCAGTTCTGAATGCAAAAGGGGGTCCAACCCCGAACTAGCAAGGTGTACCTAATAAAGTGGCTGGTCAGTGTAAATGGTTAATTTTGATCATTTACAGTAATCCAAAAATACATCTGAGCTCATTCTGTTTTATTCTTTCACAGACTTGACCATTTGAATAGATATTTTATAATTAGATTTTAATATTTACAAATTATGCTGACTGCTAATATTTGGGTCAGAGTCCCGAACTCGCTGTCGTTTCCCAGCCTTCATTTCCCCAGCCTCTCCCAGCCTTTCTTACTGTCTCTATACTACTCAATCTTTCCATAATCATGGAATTTCATAATTCATAACATCATAATTTAATTATTTGTCCACATCACACAACTCTGCTTTTGTTTGAGGGTAATTGTTATGTATTGTATACTCCATACTTTGAGCACAGCAAGTGGATAGAACAGAAGAAAGACAAACATTTAATGTAGATTTTGGACAATTCATATATTCATATATTCTAACAACCATGACATGATTGTGTAGAGTAGAAGTTTCAATTGAACCGTTCGAAAAATCTGTTCTGAATTGCTTTCTTGAGCAGACTGAATACAGAGATAAACCCTACTGAATTAAAAGAAAATGGACGACCATGGTTGCCTCGATTTAAAAGCTTTAGCAGTGAAAACGACAGAAGCCACTTAACCTCTAGACCTTGATTCCGATGGTATAGCCACTCTTAAACACTCCAGCGTATTGCAAACAAACACAAAAACTATTTTTTGTAAATCACTTAACTTTCGCTGGGTCCACAGGAGCTTGCCATCAACTTTACAGCACTCAATGAAAACATTTGTTATTTAATTTATTAAATAAAGATGTGTGCATCAAGTCACACCCTTGGGTCTAATCACAGTGAAAGTGACAATAAGACCAAGTATGGAGTGACCCATACAAGGAATTTGTGCTCTGCATTTAACCCATCCAAGTGCACACACACACACACACACACACACAAAGCAGTGAACAAACACACCCGGGGAGTCTGACATCCTCAACAGTCCCAAACAGATCTAAAACCAGACCACCAGTAACTTAATTACCCAACAGAACACAACCTGATTAGTTAAGAGCCCCAGGAACACTGTAAACATACAAAAGGAAAATGATCTGTAGTTTCTCTTGTGGACCATGAGTTGGTAATCTTCAAATTAAAAATATCGAAACAACTGAATTACTCTAAAAACTAGACAACAAGGGGTAGAGGAAGCAGCAGCTGACGACACCAGAAGAATAATGAAGCATCTAGCAGACGCTCACAGTGTTGCCCACAGTAAACACCACTCTTCTCAAGCTAATGAAGATAAATCCTTTGGGTCTTTGGGCTTAAATCCCACACATTAATTAGAACTAGCATGCACCCAACAATAAATGAAGGCTGAAATGCAATGTTTGGGTGAAAACGGACCAAGATCAATCTCAGTGCCTTACTTAAATACCATTGAAATTGGTACAGGGGATCTAAACATGCATATGTAGAGAGAGTTTGTGTGTGCGTGTGTGTAGTTCAAGGCAGCTGTCTTAATTTATTCAACCTCTTCATCACTCAGAGCAACCAGTGAAATCCAATCAGGAAGCAGCATTCAATAACAAGTTAAATGCGCCTGATATTTAGCCACAGAGCTGCACATGATTGTAAACAAAAACCAATGTATAAAGCTCAACATATAGCCGCATTAATACTACAGCCTTAACTACTGTGTGCATTTGCGTGTGTGGTATTTTCTGGATCAATCACTACAGTAGCTCAATCACGGCAAGAGTGCTCATTGAAATGCTGCCTTAATTACAGAGGGTTTATTTATTTGTGTGTGTGTGTGTGTGTGTGTGTGTGTGTGTGTGTGTGTGTGTGTGCATGCTTGATAGCAGCAGTGTGCATTTCAATGATTTCAGGGCATATGGCTGAATGTCTCAGGTGCAATAGGGACACAGAGGATTTAAAACAGGCAGCTTGGATCATTAGTAGAAGGACAAATGATTAAAGAAAAGACAAACTGGACAGGGAGTAGAAAATAAGATGTTTGAGCTGCACTCTCTTGCCAATAAAACATGTTTAGCACTGCTGCCTCTCACTGTGAAGGGTCTGTGGCACTGTGTGAATGATTCCACGTTTTGTATGGAGTGTTGAATAAATTGCCTAAAATTAAAAATTGAAAAACATTAAAAGCAACCTATGAATGGACAGTGAAGGTGGCCCTGCAATGCACTGGCAATGAAAGTGAGGAGAATGAAATGGGCCGAAATTTCTAGATTCGTAAAGGACGACTGAATACATGAAAAGCTTCAGCGTTCCACAGAAACAGATTTTAGCAAATAAAAAAAAGTTGCTAAATTATTCAATAACAAAGAGAGTCAAATATTCAGAAAACACACCAGTTTAAAAATATTTTGCAACTACTATGACTGACAATATTCCCCCCCCCCCCAAAAAAAGGATGGAATTTATCGACTTTTAAAAATTAAAAAAAGAACGCAAACTATGTGTTCTACAACCTCAAGGATTTTCAATTATCCTTCAGAATTTTATATAAACAGAGATATCTGGAGATTTATTTTTATGAATGAATTAGAATTTAAGATAAGACCTTTATTAGTCCCACAATGGGGAAATTTCAATGTTGCAGCAAAATAAATAGTGTACAATTTTTAAAGAATAAATAGAAGTGTATCGCATACACAGTCACAGTAGAGCAGGTAATGGTAATTGCACAAAAACATTGTTTTTCAGTAAGTTTACTGGGTTATATTGTAGAGTCTTTACAGCAGCAGGTAGACAGTGTCGTCTACGGTGTCGCTCTTTCAGACACTTAGGGTGTAACAGTTCCCCCAGCTCTTGCACTGGGTCCCCAGAATGGAGTTGGCCTTCCTGACCAGCTTCTCCAGTCGCCTCCAGTCTGCCGCTGAGATGCTGCTGCACCAGCAGACCACTCCATAAAAGATGGCTAATGCCATCACTGTCATAAAAAGTCTTTAGGGGCGGTCCCTGGACTCCAAACCTTTAAGCCCCAGACCTTTAACCTCTCTGAAATACTTGTACGTTTGCTTCATTGAGCTGCCAATCAAAATCGTACTAGCCAATGAGTGCAAACCAATGTTATCCCCGCCCCCTTTGGAGATCTATGGCAGAATGACAATTGGCAAAAAAGAAAGGAAACAAAGATGCTGAGAGTATAACTAAAACTCTGAGATGCGAAACTGAAGCTTAACTCGTGAAAGAATGGAATGTATTTCAATTCAATGTTTTTTATTCCTTATTATCAATGGATTTTTGATTGTTTATCTGATGTATTATGTATTGACCTCATCTCACAAAACAAGCACAAACACACAAATCTGGCTTTTTTGAGAGTGCTGTCTAAGAAAAATGACTATTATAAGGCAAGACAGGAGACAGCGCAACACAAACCATCACAAAAAAAAACCTCTGCTTCTCTTACCTGTCAATCATAATGTCAGTTCCACATGTCCATGTGAGAGACAACAGAAACGAGGAGAAAACAGAGAGACAGACATGTTAGATGTTAGCTAACAGATGTTCTTGCAGCAAGTCAATGTCAGAAATGACAAAACATCAGAAAACAACATTTTGGGGTTTTCTTATCTGTCTAAAATATGCATTTTCAAGTGACTGCAATAGACGCCATAATAAGAGAAAACATGTTTGAGAATTTACGAAAGGAAAAAGGAGAACAGGTCAACAAGATGCTGCAAGATAGCCCCGTGCTACAGGGATGTTGTATAACACACACAATTATTCTAAAGCTAACAGCTTGTATAATTAGAGTCTAAATAGAGCAACTGAAGTGCTGAAATATCACAGTAGGAAGGTGTTTTCTTTCACACTAACAGTGGGTGAATCAAGATGGCAGATGAGAATATAAACCTAGAGTGCTTTTGAAAAGGTTTTTAGGCCTTTACAGATTGCCAGAGCAACCAGCTGCCAGTTTGATCCCATGAGGCTAAAGTTTAAAACAAATTTGCCTCTAGTTCTTTTTTTTCTTCGATATTTGCTTTTATTTTATTATTTTAAATTTAATTTATTTGTTTTTTTTCCCAACAAACAAGACTGTGGTCAAGACAGGAAATGAGAAAGGAGAGAGAGAAAGGGATGGTTACCCACTACATTGTGAATAACTGCATGCACATATCCAGTACACTTTCCACTGCTCCGTGTGGCTTGACAATATTTAAATAGACGGAGATCCCGTTGAAAACTAAGCTGTAAGTTTTTTTAATGCGATAAGTCCAAGTATTGCATCTTGGAAAGTTGATTATGGTTTTTCAAATGTGAAAAAACCCCACTTTTTTTTGTTTTGTTTGTTTTGAACCAAAACATTTTTACATTTTTTAAAATGGGTATCAATGGTAATCTGCTCAGTGATGATACCATTGGCCAATGGATGAATTGCAGCTTCATTTGTTTGAAGGATAAAAAATGGGAGGTTCATTCTTGGATTCATAAATAGCTCTTTTGTTTATTCTTTGAAAACATTCCTTAAAGCATTGAAGTAAAAATATAATGACCGCTAACTCAACCTCTTGAGAAGAAAACCCTGCCCCTAGCCATCTGGCAATCATAGCAAAAAGTTGCACTATTTAATTCAAACCTCAATTCAGTTTGGCCATGTTTGTGCTACCTTCACTCTAATGTCACATGTGCTTATTATTATGCAAATTAGTTGAATTAATTAGCACTTCAGTCGCCTGAGTGAAGTTTAATCTCTAATTCATTAATACACTAGCACAATGCACTAATTAGGCAGCGGTGTGATTTTATTTCATAGCAAAATCCCTGAAACACCTATCTCTTATTTAATCAAGCTGAATTCAAAAAGGCAGGGAGAAACTAAGAACCACAGGGGGAATATTTTAGTTTTGAGACAGAACATCAGTGTTCTGAGATTTTGGCATCATGAATTTCCAGGTTTCTAACAGGAAAAGATTTGAAATAAATGTACATTATTATGCAGTGACTAAGTATTTTAGTTTTTTGTGCCTCAAAAGTACAAGTACCAGAAATTGTTAAGCATTATAGAGCAGTTTTATCATCATAAAGAGGCTGCTTTCACAATGTTCCAGGACACTATGAACTGATGGTTGATAGAGAACTGCAAAGACTTGGAGATATCAGAGGATTATATTTACAGTGACTAATAAAGTCATATTTGCTACAGTGTTCTAACAATAGGCTTAAAAACATCCAAGTATTCAGTAACAATATTCTATATATTACCTTTCTAGTACGTGATAATTTTAAATCCATTCACAGTTTGGTCCCCCTCTCTATAGAGTTAAACTGACTCTGGGCAAAAGTATTTAATGGGATTTTTTCTTCTAAAAATGAAACTTCTGCCTTTTAGTTGTTTTCCTCACTAAAGATAAAACAAATCCTAAATATTCTTATTAATTCTCCACTGAGCAATTTTTACTCTATTCAGAAAGGGACCAAATGCCATATGTAGAGTTCCTTTCTGTAGAGTTCTGTAGAGAACCTTTTCCCGTTTTCCTTTTTTATTTTTTTAAAGATAATTACGGATGTCCAACGCACCATCCACTAAACCATGAGGCCAAACCTGGATCAAATCTTCTGAAAAAATAAAATATCGCACTTTTACTATGAAACGTTTTTTTTTTTTTTTTTTTTTTTATCAGAACTTGATATCTGTTGAATCTCAGCTTAAAAACTTAGCTTTTACTTTTGTAAAAGTACTTACCTTTTTAGAGTTTCTATTGACTTTTCCTCCACTTACTGGTAACTTTTGCAACTGTGTTGAAAAAACACGTCTCTGTGTTCCAATTCACACATGAGTGAGATATGCTAAATTATTTCTGTAGTTTTTGTATCATCAGCTGTTATTATTGACGTCAAATGGAACTTTATTCATTTAAATTACTTTATCACTAGAAGATATACTTGATCCAAATCTCAGTTACATCTATGTGCTTGCGTGTATAAATAATTGAATAAATTTGACAATATAAATATTTATTGAAGCTAAATTAAAATATTCAGCCCTGCTATTTACCCACTGAAGATTTCTAAATGTTAACTTAGGTTAGTCAAAGCTTGGTCAGATGTGAGGATCTGCCTGGGAGAAAACGACTAGACTCACACAAAGCATTCATCCTGCTCATCAAGGCAACCAGATCGAAAAACGACATAAGACTGCGTCGTTCCCATTACATTCCCATCAACATTCATCTGCAAGAATAGCGAGATCCATACATGGCTGACATCTTTATGAGACTCATTTTCCACACTCCTGCACGTGGAGAATCACATAGCCTTTATAATGATAAAAGCTAAATGAACATGGGGTGATTACTGAAGCCTACCGGACGACTGAATGGAGATGTTGTGGAAATAATTGATAGTGGCTGATGGCGGTCATCCTTGTCATAGCTATTGGAATGGCTACCGTACTCAGACAGGAAACGGATGCTGATTAAACTGTCATTATACCATATCATACCAGAGTGAACTTTTTAAAAATTAGATTTTCTTTACAAAAAAAAAAAAAAAAAGAATAGGGCTCCAAGCATAAATCGACTTTTCTGCTTTCAATTGGTTACGCATGCTGAACGCAAAAGCATCATAAGAGCATCAATGGTGATTTTGCTACAAGGACCTCTCACTGTGTTTTCCTGCTGAGAAAAGAGCAGAAAACCGAGTGTTTGATGGTTCGTGAGAAAGCATGAAACTTGTGTCTGGCCTCCATTAGAAAAGGTCAGTTCAGACCATTAAAAGTAATCTACCAGACAAATGTGAATGTCATGGAGAAAGAGAAAAGAATTGAGTTGAGTTTTTAACCTGTATTTCCGGTATGTATAGTTGAAGGCAAAATGATCAGCATTGTTAAAAAGCACTTTTTATATTTCCAAAGAAGTAATATGCCAAAAAAAAGATGATTTGTCTGCGTCATATAGTGCCACAGGAAACAGTCAGTCAAGTTCGGCTTTCTGCTACTTTAGCTAACTGCAGTGGACTTCCATGGAGATTTTCTTCTCACCAGAAGATGCTCCTGTCGGAATGTTAACTTTAGTTTCTAAGATTTTGTGACACTTTTTGTCCATTGGGAGCCATTACTTGCCTTATAAACTCAATGAAGGCAGAGATGGAGACGAACACAAAATAAAAAGTTTTTTTTTACCATTCAACACATGCTTTATAACCCCAGCAGAGAGATTTTCTAGCACAAAAACTCCAAAACTGAGCATCATTCCTCTTGTGAGTAATCCGGTTAACTAAAATGGCCCTTTATGACATCTCTTTCAAGTCCAGGAAATATTTCTTAGCATAAAAAAAAACATCTTCCATACACCCTCCTCTCGCCTGATGTGTGTTGGACCCCTAAAGGGAATCAGCAAGTTAGAAGATGAATGAATGAATGAATAAATGAATAGTAAGATGCAAGGGTCAAAACCAAGCAGTGACGTTTGTCCGTTGTCTCAATCTTCAGGCGTTGTTTACTTCCGTGTACATGTTCATTATAACCAATCAATAAGCTGTCAAGGAAACATGTGTATGTACAATGAGTAGCCCTAATAATGTCATATGGTTAGTACAGAACAGAGCCATCAGTGTGGTGTGAATGAGAACTGAATCTGCAGGCGATTGCAACAATGTATCAGTTGTTCCTCTTAGTCCAGACCAAATTAAAAAAGTCAAAGCATCTAAAGTTGAATGTTTACCATGTGAACACAGAGTACCACTTTTTGCCAAATTTTTGCGCCTTGTGAGAGCACACTTCTGAATAGAGTAGACTGTATGAACGATAGCAAACCAGACAGGTGGTCTCAAATTTTGATCAGGGTAGCAATTTGAACCAGGAATGTTCTTTGTCGGTCATAGTACTGCTTTTTGTGCACACACACACACGTACACGCACACTGCAGACGAAGATCCTAAAGGTTATAGATATGACGTGGACATGTATAATAAATGGGTTAATGCCAATGAATGTAGAGCACTGATTTCACTCGCCTCAGCAAGGTAAATTTCTCCTGTAATTTATTAAACATGAAACATCGATAAACATACATTTCACAATGTCTGCATCCTTCTTTTCCAACCATGAAGATATAGAGGAATGCCATACTATTTCACGCATCATATTTGACTGTCTCCATTCACCACAACATTCACTTTCAAGCCCCCAAACAGCAAGAACACTCAACCTTTCAAGGAAAGCACAATGCAAGGATTTCCACGGTTTTTTAGGGCTCACGCAGGTAAGTAACAAAAAACCGGATTAGTGTTTTGCCTCAGAAAATAAGAATGCTCTGCATCAGGGGATGAAAATGTTCAAACACTGGCTGTATTGAACAGTGAGCCTACAAAGAAGCATTTGAAAGCAGTTCACATCCGACTGCTGCTGACGAACCTTTCCTTGACAAAAACATGGCTCACACACACTCACAGACACAACACACAAGGCAGACACTCCACAGAGATCAACAAACTGCTGCTAGCATCAGCAGCATGCCTCGCCAGGACTTTCTGCTGAGAGAAGCTATTCACTAACAAAGAGCTCAATACACTCCCATACAATCAGCAATGTCCTCCAGAAGAAGACCCGGTATTGATGACACTGTGCTGTTTTAATGAAAGGAGATGGAGGAAATGTAATAAATTAATCAAGTGGAGTTTAAGAGTCTGAGCTGTAGTCATGTTCCAGTTCCATGCAAACTGGCCACTTACTTGAAATGTCCTTTTTGGAAAATGAATTAGTATGGATTTACAGTAAAAGGTCTAGTCCAAGGTTGATTTAATGCAAAGAATGGGAAAGCAAGCCAGTGTTTCAAAAAATGAGCCAGTGCAATAAGTACTGTAGGGTCTGTGGCATTACCCTAGGTTTCTGAAGAGCTATTCGGTAGTTGACAGTAGGTAGAGCTATCACCATCTTCACACTGCGCCAAGACAATCGAGAATATTGAAAAACAGCCAGGAATCATCAAAGATACAAGGAGTGTTTTGTGGAACTCGAAGTAATCCCTCCTCAGCACTTTTTTTTATAGGGAAGTCCTGGAAAGTTCCCACTGTGGTATGCGGTGGCATACTTTGGAAGTAGCTCAAAGCAGAAAGCGCATGTATGTCTACCTCACAGAAGTTCTCATTTGAATTCTTTAACTTTCACATCAAAATTATACTGGCATCGATCAACACCACAAAGAGTTAGTTATGGCCGTTCTTGAAGCATTGGCTTGATCTAAACCATCCATAAATCACAATAACGTAAGACCCCGGCAAAAATTAAACCTGGATGGAAAGCATTCTCATCTCATTGGAAGACGCTTGCAATCCAGCCAATCAGAGGCAGAAGAGGGCGGGACCACTTTCCTCCACTCAACTTAAATTATTTTTTGTTTGCTTCTTTTGCACAGAATATGGTTTGAATATTACTTTATTTTATGCTTGGTTTAGTTTTTCAAAATCAAATTACTTAGAGGCAAAGCAAAAATATGACCGGGACATCCCTATTAATCGAAAGCCCACAATAACTTTGCATTAAGTGTACTTAAAGAAGCACTATATACGATTTTTATTTGTTTTGTGAAAGCTATCTTTAGGATTTTTTGGGAGTGCATATTTTACAGACAGTTAAGACTGCCATCAAGAATAGCTTCCAAAATGGTAAGATATTACTTTTATCTAGGGTGGATATGGACAATGAGTCTTTGTCATGAAAATAGCATTGTTTCTGAAAACACATATGCAACAAGTTCACAAAATGTCAAAAATAGAATCCAAACTAAATTTAGTACTTGACTCCATTTTGGGATTGAACTCAAGTTTCAATAGGAAACAGTGAAGACTGGTGCAATTCGCTATGAATCCATCTAACATCCTCCAGAATCAGACCACATCTTGAGTGAAATGAGCAGATTTTACGCCTCTGTGACATCCAGGTTATGCGCACCCCATAATCCCCGAGTTAAAGCTCATTTGTATGCAGTAAGAGCAACTCCTGCAAAACAGTAAAATCTGTGAATGCCACATTGGAAGTATTCAAAGTCAAAATAATAACGTAATGTGCTGCCCATCTCCAGCTGAAGATGCTCCATCTCATTCTGACTGTTCATTAGAGGAGCTTATTTGAGATGTTGAAAATGGGAAAGGTTGTCTAGGCCGCAGTATTGATTGTGTAAACGCAGTCAATGTATGCAGCTGAAGACACCACGCAAGTACCAATTCTGAGCTGAATTTATTTCCACTAATCTTCCAGCACTCCGCTCCCTAGAGAGAAGCAAATATTATGGCTGCTCAATATAAGGCATCGTCTTGGTGAAAAATGGTGTGTGTGTGTGTTCACTTACCTGTCTTCCAGCAGCTAATGAGCTGCCAATTACCCGAGCGTCAAATGGAAGAGACAAATCAAAAGCTCTTCAGTCATGTCAGATTCAGACGCATACAATCAGTATGTAAGCAATCAGTGTCAAAATGAATCACATTTACATACCAGATCAAATCCTTATTTGCATGATTCAGTCTGACCACAAATAACACCAGAATTTAGGACGAAAAAAAGGTTGGGGGGTTAGGAGGTTTATTGATGAATGCAACTTTAAGTCTTTACTGAACCTTGGAAGCTTCTGGGTTTTTTTAACAGTTGGACCAGTTTTCCTGGTTTTTATAGATTTTTGAAAATCAAGAGTGAAAGAAAATACGGCCAAACCAGGACCTTATCTTGCTTGCTCAAGCAATCTTTAAATGCTGTGGCTGAACAAAAGACGGCTTCACCCAAAATTTGACTGGAGATGGCTTTGTCTGTCTTCCATTTGATAGCTCAATTTCGGACTTATCTCACCATGATTTCCAGGTCTCTCATGTATGATTCAGATGTTCATAAGCAAACTAAAGACATGCCCTAACATGTGTTTTCCAAAGAAGAGGCATTTTGCGAACACCCTAGGGTTTTGTCTGGTATGGTCTATTAATGGTGTAGAATGGTGTAACCAAGAATGGCGTAACTATGGTCGCACCTGCCATCATTTAAAAAGATCCTTCTGGGCTGCTTTCTAACCAGTGTCTATTGAACAAAATTGTCAAATATTTTGAGCTTTTCAAATTCTATTTATTTCATATGTCTGTTTTAAGGAGAATCCACAGTTCTGTTTAAACAATCGCATTTCAAAGTGATTTCAGTAATGACCCAAATAATCGTGATTACGTTTTTTTCCCCATAATCTAGCAGCCCCGGTTAAACATGGTACCATCAAGCAAATGAGAATCAGTAAAGGTTGCATACTGTGATGTGTATGCTTTTATTTTGCTATTTTCGTTACTATGCATTTAAAAATGTCACTTGAAGCAAATCGACATGAATGATGTCTGATGCAAACAGATGACCCGACAGCTGCTTACGTATAGAGTATGGTCAGTGTGCACAGTGATGTCATGCCAGTGGAGGGGTTTGTGGTTAAATACAATATGTGAATGTGTGACTTTGGGGCTGCTGACATCCATAGCAGATAATGTTCTCCATCAAAATGAGCCATGCAAATGCAGAAATATGTCGGTTCTGCAGAAAGGGGAGTGGATCTTCCTTCTTCTTAAAGAGCTTCACCAAGTTCATATTACACTTACCAAAGACACCCATACTTGAACTTGCAAACTTTAAGGTTTAGTAGTTCTCATCTGTGAACCAGCAGATGTTTGTCAACTGTTTTGTATATTATTATATTACCCAATCATTCATCAGATAAGTTGATGTAATTAGGCTTAATATGTGACATTCATCACTCAAAACTTGTCAAGCATAGTTTATTTTGCTTAGATAAAATCTACCAGTTTAGAAACAAAACACGTTCCTAAAAACACTTTCCCGCTCATATATTTACCCCAACACAAAAAAAAGATAAAAGATTACCATATATCAGCGTTTTTAAGAAGTCTCATTCAATCAACCCCCACATTCCTGAAAGTCTTTCAACTGTAGATTAATCATTACAAAATTTACAATACAAGCTTTATTGCAGCCTTTAAAGGGCTAAACTGAAAAAAATATATTCAAGAACCCTTTAAACTGGGTAAAAAAAGCCCAGATGGAAGATAAACAATGTTTTTGACTGAAGCAAAGCAATAATGTTGTGTTTTTAGAACAAACACAGATCTATTTGCTCATAGTAATTAAAGATAGATTCATTCACTAAACTTTGACCTCATGCCCTGATATTCATCCGCTCCAGACAACAGCACTCATGCTGTGACCCCTACTGCAGCATTGCGTGTAATGTCGGTCTGATGCAGCACAGCAGGGTTTAGTTCTCTCTTCTCCTCATGAAACTGTCTCACAACAACCTAAAGTACTTAAAATAACCATAATTTTGCATCAGGAAATAGGAGTAAAAAAGATTGAGTCATTTCAATGGTTTTTATTCTACTTAACAATGGTTGTTATGAGGATTATTCTCAACAACTGCATTGACATGCGCCTAGAGTGCTGTGATGTACACTGGCAAACAATGTTCACGTCTAGCTGGAGGTCATTCACTGAACCCCTACCCTCTCATTTTACACTTTAATGTTAAAATTTTACGCTTTCATTTCCAAAGTTACTGTTTTTCTCAATCAATTTGGTGCATGTCAGATCAGTATTTTCATTTGCACAGCACTTGGTTTAAATGGCATAACATTGAGTCATTTGTGCACATCACAGCTTCTCATTCTTTCTAAGCAGAGTAAAACAGCAAAAAATGGGATTTTCCATGTTGCCACTAGGTGGCGCTATAATCGACACTGTAGGCTACTTCATAGATTTGTTCTGACATGGACTTTAATATGCACGACAAACGTGAGCCTGATCAGACATTGTACGGTTGAGTTATTAACAATGTCCTGCTTCTGCCGAAATTTCCCATTTCGAAGGCCTCTGTGCGCAATATCATTTAAGTCAAAAAGCTTCACAGTTTATCATCCGAAGATAAGTCTGATGGAGTTTGGATATGAACAGATACAATCTCTAGGAAGAGTTGGTCAAAGTATGACATGAATAAAAGTTGACCTGTCAATGTTACTTATATTTAAGTCTTAGTATACTACACATGTAAAATACACATTACAACTCTCACTTTTCGAGTTCTGAGGTGTTTGAAATTTGGTGACTTTTTGTTCCCACAGAAATTTGCAAAACAATAATGATCGGAGCAATTACAATAGGGTTCCATGAACCTTCAGTGCTTGAGCCCTAATAATATCCCCATGCTGAATGCAGTCCTCTTTAAATGAAAAACTCAACACACATCTAGATCCCATACGGCTGTATCATAAAGTTTAACAATGCCGTTTTGGAAGCAGCTCAAGCTGTGGGTCTCAGCTTGAAGGTCAGAACGTAACTGGATCCTAAAAAGGTCCAGTACCAAGCACATAACAGTCAGGGAACTGTTAAAGTGGACATGGACCACTGAGCCAAAGGCACACACGACTTAAACCATGCGAATCAAACCGGCCATGGATACTTTACTTGGACAACAGGGACAGTTCGTTTTTTAAAAATGAGATTAAGGCAATTTACATTTATAATATTTTTTTTTCTTTAAAAACATGAAATATAAAGGAACAGTGAATATCCATGAACTAAATGGTTCAAACTTTGTAGCCTATGGGTGCATGTGTATGCTATTCACAGCTGTTGGAAACTGCATATAGAGTTATGCACTGACAGATATCCGATCAGTTGCGGAGTTATTTTAAAGTATTAACAGGTGCTCTTGCGAGATCTAAGGTAGAGCGTGCAAGCAAACTTATAGCCCCCAACATCTGATAATATGTGAAATTTGAATAATCCCAACTTGGAATAGAATTCAAATTATTGTCTCAAATTATGTATCTTTATTTTAAATTCCAAACTAATTTTCTGTGAAATATAGATCAAGATATCAAACAGTTTAGTTTAAGGACAATAACAACATGTTTTAACACCATAAACGTCCACTTTTGACCATGATAAGACAACATCAAGATATTTGACAATTATTTTGATACTTAAAAGATCCATGGGGTTGATGGGGGGGCGGGGTCTAATTTCTTCACTTGAAATGGGTTTTTGTTTTTGCTTACTGATTTCACTTATTTCATGGTACACTGTGTAGCCAAAGTCAACATAAAAAGCATTTTTTAAATGACCAGTGGAGAAACAAGCCAATTGCCAGTGAAATGAAAGACACGCAAGTCACATGATCAAAATAGCTACAAAGAAGTACACGAGTATGAAGCTAGATGCTATGCACATTAGTCTATCGGGCTGGGGGTCTAATGAACAATGCATGATTAGTTCTAATTTAAAGGATTATAGTATACAATACCAGTATACAATTCAATCATTTAGTGCCAGCCATAAAGTTTCATGAGGTCACTGTCTCCGAGGTCTGTCTCCTCAGAAGAAAACAGAAAACTCTACCAAAAACATAATTATTGTAACATTGATGCAAGACTGAGCACATTCCTTCTCTTTCCTGCTGGTGTAACCTTTTATGATAGCACTGAGGTCACATATCACTCATTGAGTCTGCTCAGGATTTATGCAAGTATGTGTTTCACTCAGCAGAATAGGCCTCTCTCTAATACAAGGGTCCATTTAGCGAGCAAAGGATCATGGGAATTTACTGCTCCCAGAAGGGCACTTGTGGCACAAGGATTATTCGAAACCAACAATCTTTGGCCTCTAAAAGGAGCTGTTTCAGAAAACATTCTATGAAATCTGGCTAATTCTTAAGAGATATCCAAATAAAAATAGATCAATTTAAAAGGTACTTTCAAACAATCTTCCCATTTTGCAGTTTAAGTTTCCCCATTTACAAAATGGTTAACCCTGACCCTGTTATACTATGAGGAACACATTTTTAACAATAAGACGAAGAGGTTTATTTGATCACATGTCCAGAATGGGTTGTGAAGCTGTGGATAAATTATTTTTCTCTTCAAGTACCTGAATGTGAATCCTCATCCCCACCTTTTTATGTTTAAAACCAACAAAGACAAAAATATTTGACAAAGATAAAACGAGGACAGTTCCACCGCATAGCACAGGTTTAACTTGCTATCTTCATAACACCCTTCAAATATTGACCTCGGAGAAACATCTCAGGTTTTCCAGTCTATTGGGTTCATGATTGGGTTCATGATGTCAGTGTTTACAGTTTAATGCAGAACGCCTCATTTTGAAAACCAAAACAATTGTAAGATGGTGATTTGTTTTTGTTGACTGTTGACAGCATTGGTTCTACCCACACGAAGAAATGATGGCAGGCAGTTCACTTGCTAAATTGTAGTTGTCAATAATGTGGCCACGCCCACATTTTTGGGATCACTTTACAATACTGTATGGAATTACACTTAAAACATTAGAATTGGTCAACTATATAGATATCTACAGTTAGCCACCACTAATTATTGTATAAAATATTTTTGAAGTAAATAGGGGGTGGCGTTTTCAAAGGGGGAGGAGTTTTTAACATTGGCACTCATGGTGGGGTTCAAGGCACTGTGGCCTCAGTCAACAACCCACATGAGACACAGTGGAGATGTTTGCAATTAAGAGGAATCAAAAATGGCGTCAACTGTCTATTCAATCATTTGAGTAAACAAAAATGTTAAAACTAGATTTGAAATGACAGTAATGCAGATCAAATTCAAAGTGAGTTGGCATATGATTCCTTATATAAAAACATATGGACACTATCCGTCAAAACAAATTGATGGAATTCTGAAAACAAGACAATAAAAGAACCAATCTCAAACTTGGATGATATAAAATCCTGACCCCATTAAAACACAAATCCAAGACACCCTTCCCCCTAATCACTTTAAATCTCATCCTTGACTCTCTTCACAACAAGAAACCATTTCCAAAGTGACAGGTATCTCAAAAGCCGTATGAGGAGATAAGAATGAAATTCCATCACAACAATGATGTGTGAGTGAGAGAGAGAGAGAGAGAGAGAGAGAGAGAGAGAGAGAGAGAGAGAGAGAGAGCTCAAATATGTATGTCTCCACTCAAAAGCAGCACGCCGTTCTCCATGGCTGACTTTAATTACAGATAGAAGGATAATCCAGCTATAGTGACTGGAAACCCACACGGACATGGAAAATATAACAGGCCCCACACACACAAACTTTCAACGCAGACACACCGATTCCCACACACACAGAAGGCTTTAAAGATGATTGATGATCCTTCACAGAAATGCAATAGATGTACAGGAAGGGAAGTCCTAGAGCGGCCACGGGCCAGCAAAACCAGGAACAAACTCTTCCAGCGAATTCACAGAAGTCAACATTTGAGCATCTCTGTATGAGTTCTTCTAAAAGACTAACTGACAGAACAAAATGGATGAATTGTTCTTTTTGAGAATATTTCATAACCATCCCTTGAGCTACTCAGTGGCCCAGAAATTGTAATTAATTAAGATTCCCTCCATCTCTTTCAGTCACTATCGCTGTGATTCATTTTTCTTCTCCACCAACACCATTTCCCATTTAATTAAAAGACTAAGATAAAAACGGCTTCTTTTTAATGAGAGATAAAAAAGATAATGAAGGTGAATACATGCATATACACAAACGCAATGTGACACCACTTGACTTTGTGCCTACGACCTCTTTATTTGATATGAAATCTATCCACTGATATCTCCTGCGCTTAGGATAAAAATGAGGAAATGACATGGAGTGACGATAAATATTGAGGAAATGAACTGAAGCTAAAATGAAAGCATCAATCTGTGTCATTTCAAAAGTTTTCATATGCATTTTACACTAAGCTTGACACAATTGAAAGAAAGTTTACCTCCCCACCCACCACACAGCTCATCATGTCAAAAGATTTGCTCTACCTACACATTATTTCTTCATGGGCTGCTTCTTTCTGATTTGGAAATGAAGTATATGCGTAGATGAAGTATAAACTCATTCATGATCACATATGATCTAAGGAGACATTAAGCTGTAACAATAGACCATACAAAACATCACCCCAAGGTTTCTGATAAAGTGCTAGGATTCTCAAAATATGAGTAGCTAGCCATGGACGTGTGTCACTATCATGTAATTGTAGTTTAGGCAAAGGGTCCAAAGAGGCAGGAAGTTGGTGAGCACCTAGTTTTATGCAAATTTTGGATATCTCATCTAAACTCTGTACGGAAACACCAAGTTGCAACTAAATTTTGTAAATGTGCATCAAAAAAAAAAAAAAAGCTTTTGTCTGATAAGAGAAAAGTGAATAAACTACAATGAAAACACATTTACTGAATAAATGTGCAACAGCAATGTATTTTTAACGTGAGAAAGTTATTATATACGAAAAAAAGTCATTCGCAGCAACAAGACCATTTTTCTTTTGATATTTTGCACCAGTTTATCAGGAAGTGAGTATTTTGTTCTTGTGGACTCGTTTTGCGAATAATTTATTTCACATCTTTGGATGGAAACAAACCAAATGGGAATTTGCCCACTTATGATACCAGTCTCAGAGGTCAGTCTATGAACTGCAGCTTCACTCAATTCCCATGGTGCAAAATGGGAGGTTGTCGCTTGGTTGGGGCCAGGAAGGGGCCATTTCTGAACTATTCCCACTAATTTGGAAACATAAAATTGCTTTTGTGGAAGAATTCCCTGAAAAATCCATTTGTGGACCCAAGGGGCCAAGCCCAAAAGACAACCTCACATCATAATCCAGTCTCCAGCAAACTTCAAAGTTGGCACAACGCAGTCTGACATACCATTCTCCTGGCAACAACCCAACACAGGCTAGTCCTTCAGTTTGCCAGATGAAGAAGCCTTATACATCACTCCAGAGAAAGAAATAAGATCACTTTACTGTCCATGCTTTGGTGACGTGTGGCTTGGATGCAGCTGCCTGACCAAAGAAAGTAATTTGATGAAGATTTCATGCACTCTTCTGGAGCTAAGCTGAAGGCTACTTGAAGTTTGGGTCCGTAGTGATTGACAGCAGAAAGCTGCCAGCTTCTGCATATTACCGTGTAGGATTTAGTAGTGACAACCAGATTTGTTGCACAGATGACATCCAATCCCATTGCCACACTCTCGCACAGATGCTGTCTGCATGCCTAGGGGCTTGATTTTTACAGGAGTCATTGAAACATCTGAATTCAATTATTTAAATGGGTGAAGGTATTGTTTTGACAGCATAGAGCACAATATTAGATAACAAAATATAGCATTAGTTGCAATAGAAACTGCATGTTGATCAATATATTCTGTGAAAATTACATTAAGACTGAATTTTCAGTGTTCTTGTACACTTGTATGCGTGTGCAAATCAATGTCATTTTTAATTTGAGGATGCCAAACCCATCCAGAGCCATGAAAAGTCACAACTGTTGGACAAAATACTGATGCGTAACATATTGCGGTCATGAACAAAACACACTCTCACACACAGACAGTGTGTCTATAATAAAAGCCAACAGACAGCATGTTCACTCTGCTCAGCGTGGCATATCGATCGGATTCTCCACTGTGATAAACCAAACATGTGTCCCTGAAGAGCTCTGTGGCATTGTTCAAGGAAGAACACAAGAGACAAGCACAATGCACACATGCATTCACAGGATTGGGGATCGCAGCAGGCATCACTATTGTTCTGAATCAAGACGTTTTCATAGAGAACATCTATTCAATCAGAAAATATAACTCTGTCCAATTCAAATGCAAGCAAATATTCATTTGTAAATGCTCTCTGAGATGGTTAATGTCTGGAGAACGCACAAGACTGCTTTGGCCTTCAAGATTTGAATCTCTGACGGCTCACTCATGGTCACATGAAGACGTCTGAATAAAGCACTGTTGAGAGCTAAATGAAACCGAGAAAGGCCTTCTGTTTTATGTTGCTAGAGATCATTGAAATCACATTATGATCACATTATTTTTAATGTTCCTAAATTCCAAACAAATTAATTCTCTGATGGATGTTTTTCCCTTTTATTTCATCGAAAGAGGGAATACAACATTCTGGCTAAACATGGTCCAGTGGTCTCCAATGACAAAACTGGTGTTTGTGGTGAAGCATCCCATCAGCATGTTTTCAGTGGAGATGGGATGGATTCTTAGCAAGCATCAGTTCGATAAGGAAAGTAGGATAGTACCCCCATCAATAGACCATCAAGTCCATTTCAAATGGCTATGGATCAAGTTAAACAGAAAACAAGAGACGTATGGTAAATGGTTATGACCTGCATAACAGACTTAATGGTATCTTGAGATGAAAGCCCATCATTTACTACTTGGCAAAGTCAGAACTGCTGGTTATTCCAGCCAATCTCACTGTCCGAGAAGACTTCGCCTACGCTACAACTGTGGTCCTCCACCTCAACCTCAGACCAGAATCTTGGAGTGATCATCAAAGAGCACATTGCTAAAACAGCCTCGATCATGCAGGTTTGCTTTGTTCAGCATCAGAAAGATCAAACACCCCCTAACAGAGCAATCAATTCAACTTATGATTCAGGCTCTGATCGTATCTAAAATAGATTACTGCAATTATCTCCTCATTGGATTTCCTTCTTGTATAGTCAGATCTCTACAAAAAAAAACAGACCTCAGCAGCTTGACTGGTTGGATTCATGGAATCCAGAAGCTTCTCTCTTCATCTCTCAACCTGTGTCCTGCACCTTCATACCTTCACAAGTTCGTGAAGGCCTACATTTAGAAAATGAAGAGTGGAACATTGTCATTCACTGTAATTCTCTTCCAACCCAAAAAACAGAGCCATGTTTAAAAAAAAAAAGATTTTCCTATAAAGGGCTTTGTTGCTGCAGGAAATGGCTACCATCTCCTTTATGAGCACATGTTATGTGCAGACCCTTTGTTATAAATTTCTTTGTCCCCCACCAAGATCTGTGAGAAAAAAAGTTGTCTGCTAAATGCATAGATATCAGTTAGAGTTGAAATCAAAACAAGAATTAAACTTTCATTCTGGATAAAAGCGTTGAGGGATGCCCCCATTTCCAATTTCATACTTCTATGTCTTTATTAAAATTGGCATTTTTACGTTTACCTTCGAAGACCACAACTATTGGTTACCCTAAATCTCTGGAAAAGCTTCTCGTAAAGAGGAGGCTCATCATGGCTAAAGGGGTCTCAACTTTAAGCCCAGTGTTTCTAGATAGATTAAGAAAATGGCTTCTGCAGCTCTAGCCAATAAACAAAGAGATGAAACATTTTAGGAAGAGATGACAAGAAAGAGAGGCATGGGAAAGGTAGATTAAGCCTCAAACAAACAGACACTTCAGTGAATCCAGAGCAGCTAAATTAACCTAAAATGCCTGAATCAAAATACTGCTCTGCAAAGACTTGGCTGGAGTACAGCTTTCCGTCACATTCTATTAATATAGGTCTAAATAGTGTTGCCAGCCATCGCATTAGCCCATGTGAGTGTTTGAAATGGCCCTCCATTAACGGGTACTGGGTCTCATTAAGATGTGAGGTGTCATATGGATGATGCTCCTTACATTCCTTCAATTGGAACTGCCACATATGGCTAGTGAGGGGGAGGGGGGCACAGCTGTTTGGTTGTTTGAGTGGATGTGTGTGTCTGTCTTTCAGCAGTAAAAGACATCCAAGGTCAGAGTGGCCCACAGCTTTTGCTTTGACAAACATCTCACACTTAACTTCAAATCAGTACTCGGGGCTAAGCTGCATTTATAATAATGATGATAATGAGGATGATGATTATAATTAATAATAACATTAATTTTCAATGCATCTCTATGAAATGGACTTTAGAGGATTATGAATTGATCAGACAGCAAGGGAAGTGACAGATTCCCGGGAGAGAAACATACGGCTAAAGTAAACTAATTGCATCTCAGCTCAAGCACCATCACCAGCCTCCTATTTCAATTAACTCCAACACTCATCATTCAGGATTAAAACTGACGGCTGACAGCAAAGTCATTTACTTCAGATGCGACTCATTTTACGTGTCCACCGGTGCAGAAAAAAAAACATGTTCAAAATACAAGAGGCCCACTGTTGCGGTGCGTGCCTGGCAAATTTCAGAGCAAAGCTGGTGGTTTCAATTTGGGTTAAAGTTCAAGCTATAAAGAAGTGAATCTCAAAAGTATCTGGAACATTTACTGGAGATATCGTAGCCTTCTTTGAATTGTATTATCCTTTGCATTGTTCTTTCCCATCATCTGCCTCATTGGCGGTTTATCTAAATGTGAATGAGCTCCCAACTCCAGCTGAGAAATGCCTATCGGTCTATTTTATTACATAGACAATTATATCCTTTTGGACTTAGTTCAAAAAGCAGGCTAAGTCAGGCCAAGGTGACACAACATCCTGTTGATTGCTGACTGGTCAGTTGTTGAGCATTCATTGGTCAATTTCCTTGAAAAAAACCTGTCCAATTTTTATTTATTTATTTATTTTTTTTTTTGTGGGAACCACCCATTTGGCTAGACGTGTGAGCTCTCGTTGAGGTCACTGTATGGTGGGCCGTCTTGAGTGCCAAGTCCACTTAGAGCTACTATTGGAAGAGTTGGTGGAAACACAAAGACAAACTATTCCAAGCAGAATCGTGCCGTTAATAAAATCCAGTTGAAAGTGGCATTAAATAACTTTTTTCTGATTTGCCTCTTAGGGACATTGTGGTGACAGAAACGTCAAGTCAACTGACCTGCAGTTTAGTTTTATCAACACTTCATGGTAATTTTATGATGGATCTTAAAATAACTTAAGATTCTTCATCAAAACCTTCAATATAATTTTATCATCTGAAATAACCACTATTTAAAAACTACTTGCATAAATCAGCAAAGTGCCTCAAGGACAGAAGCAGATCTGTTGAGAAACAAATATGACATTTAAACAAACAAACTTCAAGGTGCTTGATCCGGCAGCAACTGGATTGAGCAGCAAGAGCTTTGATCAATCTCTTCTGAATGTAAATGTCAAGGTTTATGCCACTTTCATCTAAAATGTCCTAAACCCACACAAACGCCTACATTATTATATTTAGAAGTTCAGGTCGTGTTTCCTGTGCATGCTTTAAAGTAGCTGGAGACAGCACCCAAAGCAGTCACAGAAAATACGTATGACAGAATTTAAGAAATGGGAACAAAGGAATTGAATCTTGATCAACACAAGCAACACTGGAGAGAATGATCAAAGAAAGAGGCATTTTAGACCAGTTGAAATTTTCTTTGCAACCAAAAACAAAAAAAAACAAACAAATATAAAAACACTTTTAGTTTTGGGTGAACTAGTTCTTTCACCAATCCCCATCCACAGTATCCATGGAAACTAGGGATTTAAAACCATGTCATACTTCTGATGAGATGTGTAGAGGAATTTAAAAATGTTTCCACTCCATCTCCACTCACTTTCATTTCACTCATACTCTGAGGAAAGGGTAACAGCAGAAAGATTGAAGCCTTTGTACATGTAACCAGCATTTAACCAAAACAATCAATTCAATTAAAATCCAAACTACTTTGTTTTTAAATCTATGAATACCATGATTGAAAGTAGCTTTGCCCTAAAAGCAAGCAAACACTGTTGTTCTAGAGTTGTATGTTTTCTGATTTCTTCAAACAAAGAAATGATGAAGAAATTCCAGTGAAGATTACAGAGCATATGTCTTCCTGCCAAGCCCAGTTCTTGGCAATCTCCGAAAACAGTGACCAGAAACATGGCAGCAAAGAAAATCTCTGTTCATCAATTTAAGCGAATAACCTATAATTTACTTCACATTTTCCACAGATTCTCCAAACAGTGTTGATAAGTAGCATGTTCCCTTTCAGCAGAACCCCTGTGCTGATGCTAACTTTATAGAGTAGAAAGATTTCAGGCTCAAAATCGTTATAAAAAAACCCCAGAAATGGAAAAAACCACACTTGCTAATCCAATTTTCAAACCGATAACCACAGATAATCACAGCTTAGCTTTCCAAATCCTAGGAAACTTCAACAAATAATCACACAGCATGATTGGGGTGCCTTAAATCACAACAGCAAGCAAATTTACGAGAAAATCAGGTGAAATAAGGATGCTATGAATATATAAAGGCATAAAGACACTAGTGTGGCAACCTAGTAATTGATCATCAACCCACACTGAATGATCAACATGGATCCAGGTGGTGGTTTTTGAGGACACAACCATCTGTCGAAATATTTCAGTCCATAAATCTGAAACAGGAGGAAGTAACCTGTTACACGAGTGAAGGTGAGGACAAGCTTTTCCTTTTCTTCACTGATCACAATGAAGGAAAGGAAATGTGCCATCGCATTTCGGTAAATGTTTAGTAGTCATTCAACACAAAACAAACTAAAGACATCTAGTGATTAAAAAAAGAGCAGAAAGCAGACCTAAAATTATTATTAAATTGACTTTAATGAGTTCTGAATAATCACGTTTTTTTTCAAAGCAGTGTCTTCTTTAATCTGCAAGAAATTATTTGATTTTCACAATGGCTTTCATTGAGGAATAGGCCCATTATGTGGACTACAGAGTGGCAGACTAGAGCTTTAAGAGGCTTTTAATATGGAAAAAAATAATTATTCTATAACAAGCTATGCAGAAAATGGCTTGGCCTAGATTTTCCGGAGCTGCTAACACAATGAACAGGCTCTGATCAAAACAATGCTTTAATTAAAGGGAATTAGGGATTGATAAAGAGTTCAAATGCTGATGTCAGTTAGTCACTTTACACTTAGTTTCAATTCCAGCTTCGAATTTGAATATATTACTATAAATATGTTACCAATGGTTGTTCATAGCTCATGGTAACCAGGCAGTAGCTTGTGGTAGCAGATTTCAGTCCGAAGCGAGCGACTCAATAAGTGCTGATTCAGGACACTACACCACATGAAGCGAGGGCTAATGTTTAACACAATTGAACTCATGACACTGAAGACAAAAGCACATCTATTATTTAAGAGGTTCATTCAATGAGCAACCCCAAGCAGCTTTACCACTGGATAAAATAAGAATCAAATCAAGACCTCCAGGAATTCAAAAGGAATGTAATAAAGGTAACCATAGATCACTTCTAATATATTACGGAGCTGCATAAACGTAACTTTATGGAACTTAAGTGATAATATGATATGAGAAAACAGAGAATCTCTGGAAGAGGAAAGGAGAGCCAGATGACTTGCTACAACTACGACTGGTTCAACACAGATATATTATAAATGCACAAAGAAAACGTTTTGGACTCTTATAATTACAGTCCGAATAATCAAATTTATTAAAGTTTATTAATGCAGTCCTATTAAGTGTGTTGTCTAGCGCGGACTACACTAATATCGTTAGAGTTTGACCGGAGATGAGAGGGTAGGATTTTGATGAAACGATACAGGCGAAATGCTTTAATTAAGATGTTTCAATCACTTCCAAGATCACAGGTGTACGAAACCAAGCTCTTGTACGCAAAAACCAAGCTCCTACCCGAAAATAAATGGGCCGCTCTCAGGAACTCAGTGATTTCCATTGAGGTACTGTGGAAGGATGCCTCCTATACAAACCCAGTCAACTAAATATCCCAATGTACAAAACATTAGGGAAATGTAAAAGTTAACTGACGGTAAAGCAGAAACTGCAGCTTATGTAATAGCACTTAGAGAACAGGAAAATCAAAACACAAGCAAAGAGCTCCACACTATTTCTGATCTCATTAATTCGCTCTATCTGACAACTTTTGTACTCTGTCGTGCTGACTCGGACAGGACCAAGTGTGTGTCGAATGCCTGGCAAAGTGTAGCCAAACCATGGTGATCAACCCCATGCTACTGGCAGCAGAAGGATTTCTGCCCAATAAAAGTCTATGGGAAAAAGCTGAACTTAAAAATGTATTTCCTCAGAAATTACGCCATTTACACAAATGGTTTTAATGATTTTTGAAAGTTATCTATTCAGTGAACAAAGCTCAACATTTTTGTTTGGTTCAAGTTTATTTTTGTGTGGCTCAGGATGGTTAAATTTTCCCCTAAAAAATCTAGGCTACAAAGAACAGAGCGGACTTTCATAACATTGTGGTGTGACTGCTTTTCAATCTTTCGTCAGATTGCGTGGACTGCATTCGGTAATACACATACATTTTAACGTACGTCATATTAGCCACTGAAATTAAAGTAATCTCAGCAGAAACTGATATCAATGTAGCTGGTCTTTTTTTTTCGATTTAGCTTTTTGTTTACTTTTCTTCATCCTCATCCAATGTCTTAGGTGTAAAAATACATGCCAATGGTAAAAATACCTATAAGTTCACTTTGCCCAAAACACACAAGAAACTTGTTTCATGCCAAAGATGAGCGCTGAAAAACAGTAGGTGTTTTCCTTTGGAATTTTTACAGAGGTTGTTAAAGAAAAACACTAGTCCCGTACGAATACCGCTATACAAAAGTGATTTGGTTCAAAATGCTGCTATATTCATAATGCAGATGACTGCTGCAGAAATGGACTACAACCATGCCATCCAATCACCTCTACGCAACACATAGCTACCATTTTTAAAAGGTGTGTAGTAGGGCTATGCGTCATAAACAGTGTGCAGCTTAGCATAATTTGGCTTTACTCTGCAAACTGAATGTTCTTTTGGTTCCTTACAGCACACTGAACATCCAAGCTCTATTTTTATCTTTCAGTACTTTGTGTTATTCCCACTGTCAAAACCTTTGTGACTCCCACTGCTATTTACATGCACAAACAGGAGTGCTAAAGCATTGGCCCCGACAGACTGCAGTGTAGGGGTCATGTTCCTTGTACACACCGACTGCCTGCACTGATAATCTGCTCAAACCGATCTCACTTTGCTCCTGAGCTCCCGCTTCTTTGCTCCATGCATAAGTGGAGTTCTTTGAAAGAAGTGCTTATATAATAGAAGAAACTGAAACCAGGCCTTAAAGCACACTGCAGCTGAATCCCATCACGCTTAAAAGTGAAACCAAACCCCTTTGGTGAGTGTTTTACACCTAAAGGTGGGATCAGGCCAATATAGTGAAATAAGAATATTTTCGTAGAATAGTAAAAGTGAAGTAGGCCATAAAACAAGAGTAGAATGCTAGTGTTCGTTGGAGGAGCTTTAAACACTATGCCATCCATTAAAACCTAGAGGTAAGTTGTGAGGAATTGAGCATAGCCACAATAGGTTTCTGGAGAAAAAAAAAAACAAATCTTGCGGTTTCCACACAAGTAAACCCTTGGAACACTGAGAGAGCGCGGTCAGACACAAAAGAGCCTGTAAAACCTAAATCACTCCTTAATGTTCTCTTGAATGGCCATTGATTTTGTCCTTGGGTTAAGCGGTTTCAAAGATGTGACCCTCAGGCTACAAGGCCTTTAAAGTAGTTGAAAAACACAGTAGCTTTTGAGCATGACACAAAAGATCAATTATTTCATACTTTTACATTGACCAAAAAAAAAGAAGCATTTATTCACCTTTTCAATATTTTGATTATTTTACATCAGGAGAAAAATACAGTACCTATAAAAGTACTGCTTCAGTGACCTCTCTCAAAGTGTTTTCAGAAATCTCTGTGTCATTGCTTAAGAGGCTTTTGCATGTTCCAGAATGGAAGAGGAATGTAGACGACTGACCTCAATGTTCTGTTTTTCTCACTGCTGGAAGAGGAATGAATGTTCTTTCTTCTAATCCTGCTTAACTTATTAAAACCTCAAATTCTCTCCAGAACAGGAGGGTAAATAATCTAGCTACTCTCTGCTTTCCAAGCATTTTATATCAAACTGCAGGATTATGAAAATACACAGATCAAACAAGAGAAGGGTCAGTTTTAATCTTTAATCTAAACTTGTTCTTGGCTTTAGTGTTGAGGTGAACCAATTTAAATAATAAGCTGCAAAATGATGATAATAAGCTTAAAAAAGTTTTTTTTTTTCTTTTCAAATTTCATCCATGATTTGTGTGTAGTTTTGGGTAAATGGCAACTTACATTTGAAAGAATTAACATTTTTTTGTCAGTTCTTGCTTTCCCTGGGATTTCAACCCACAACCTTTGTATTGTTAGTCCAACACTCTACCAACTGAGCCACAGGAAAGTTCTGTTAGATGTTGTATTGAAAATATGCATTTTTACATAAATCTTCTGCACCGATATCTTAAATTGTCCTAAGGCTTGATTTTAATCATGATTTTTCCGTGTGAAAATTTGGTAATTTGCTTTCCAAAATCTTTTTTTGGCTCCTCAAATCTTTCTAAATATTTTCAATAAAGTCTCTTAAACCTTGACGATGGTAGAAATTACTTGAGAACCTTATTGATACTAAGTTCCTTGAGTTCTAGTAAAATTTACATGAATTATCACACTTATGTTTGGATCAAAAATACAAATAGAAATTTAGTAGCAATTTACTTTATCTTGTCAGATGAACAAGATTTAAATTTATTTCTTTCAAAATAATATCTTTTGATCTCCATGTGACACACAATCAAATGTGTTATTTGTCAACCACCACCATATATTTATTCTCAAATATAGAATAGTTATTTGTTTTTGATATTCTTTTATATAGAAAACAATGCTTAAATGTTATTTGAAATACAGATTTGGGACATCATTGGGTTGCAAAATGCTGTTCCCTACAGACTCTATTTTGTTTACTTCAGACAGTACGAGTGGATAAGTTGTTGTGAGATCAATCTCATGACTCTAGTTTTCCATGTTTCTGTATTCTGATTGCCTTGATTAAGTAACCATGACGACAGATGAGAGAGAGAGAGAGAGAGAGAGAGAGAGAGAGAGAGACTTTCAGCTGTGCTTTTGCTTTAACCTGATTAGGCATACAAACAAATCGTAGGCTAAAATCTCAACTCACACAAAGAAAATGTTCCTAAATGAAACAGATGCTACTTTCAGAACAACCTTTAGCTGAAGATGGAGATATTGTGGATAAATGAGACTTTGGCCTTGTTTACATTGCAGTTCTTGATTCTCAATTTCAATTTAATGCCTCTGTCCAATAAAAAAAAAAATTGTATACGCATCCGATCTAGGACCACTTATGAATGCGACCTTGAAATAATTTGTGCTGTTCAGACTGTCCTGAACCAAATTGCATACAGGGTTGCTGCAGTGTGAACAGCAAGGCATTTCATACCCACTACAACTTGCTAAGCAATGAAGCTTAAAATCAATTTCGCATTATCAAAGCAAGACAATTCCCTCTCCTCAGAGAGAATATGGAGATGAGATTAATTGACGGTTTGGTCAATGTGGTGATTAAAACAGATTAATTCTTCTTTCAAACAAAAGGTTAATTAATCCAAGAGGCAAACACACCTGTTTAAATGGATGGTTATCGTTCATTCTTATATCTCTGGCTTCTATCTCTCACTATTTCCAAACAAAAGAGATCGTTCACATTTTCCCCTCCCTGCTTAATTATTTCCGCTAGGCTTCTGTGCAATAGTTTGATATCATGACAAATGAACCATGGATGATGGTGCTTTAGACAGCTTCCTATTAACTCATTTAGCCATTTGCTCGTCGTTGCTGACCACACTCATATATCATCCATGATATATGAAAGATGATTAGACGTTAATAGGGAATAGATCTCTATTTCCTGTACAATTCGTTGAGTGCATGGTTTCTGAACTTGCAATCATCTCCAATTTAAGAAAGAATTATTGACTATTACTATAACTGATCTTCAAGCACTGAGTGAGAAAAAAAGGGAAAAGTTGATATTGCTTTATGAACATTCTTGTCTTCTTATTACAAAGTCTCCCTTTGTCGTGCTGTTTTCATGAATCAAAAATGACTTTATGTTTAATATTTTCTGTACTGATTAAAATATTAATGACCTCCCACCTAAACTCTGTTTTGTTTTAGATCTTGCAAATGGGAAATAACTCCCTCCTGAGTGATCCTCTTTGAAAAGACATAAAAAATGCAGACAGCACTGATTCATAAATCAGTACATGACACATGTGGATTCTTGTTGAAAAGTAAATCGCTTCAAGTTCACACAGAACATCAACCCAGTTCCAGACACAAGATGATTTCTTTGAAAAATTATCAACCCCATATTTTGGATACAATGAAAATCTGGAAAAAAAAATTCCAGAAAGGTCTTCAACCTGACTCAGTGATTATTATTTTAATGCAATTATCAATGATTTCATTTGGTGGTGTTGTAGTAGTAGACAGTGATATGATGGTAGACTGCCAAAATATAACATTTTAAGGGCTACTGAACCAGCAAGATGTAGAAACATTAGAAAGACACCTCTGCTTGCCATGTTTGCAGGGTTGCTTCGGTGCTTCGGTGTTAATATTAATCATATTTGTTTGTGCAGTATGTTGATGTCTTTAAAGATGTTAAAGCAATAAACCGATTTATAGGTAAACAAGCAGCTTTTCATAATTACATGTGATACTTAAACACAAAATTCACTTTAACCTCCATTTTGTGTTGGCTTTCTGTAATCATCCCAAAAGTTCATCATCAAAAGTTCCTCATCATCTATGAAAATTATGGTTTCGATTTTGTATTTTTGGTAAAATGAACCTCAAAAGAGTGCATTAACCGCATATGTCTGGACATGACGCCTTTGTTTGTTTTGTTTTTGTGCGGTTATACTGGAAAAGATGAGAATTCTTCCAATAGAGACGATGACGGTTAACTTATGATTTCATAGGTTTCATAGTCACAATGTCAGAGAATTTTAAATTCTGTGAAAAGATTTATTTTATGTGTTATTTTGCTGTAATAACAAAAAGCCTTAATGTGAATAAACACATTTATGTAATTCTATTTTGCATTTAAAATTTGCATATTTTTTGTGGCGACTAACACAAGAGGAAATTTAAATGCCATTCAAATCTGAAAATTTTGTAAGAATCCTTAAATATATTACTATACTAGGTATTCCTACACTACCAAATACTTCAGAATTTGGGTGGAGCTAATTTCCACAATTAAGAATCACAACAAAATCTAAAGGTCAACAGTGTACTCAGTAGGGAGTGCCATGACGGCACAATTAGCATATAAACGAACAGTGCCAATGCAATGGTGCTAATTAATAAATGATTGTGTAGGAAAAATGCTCATTTAATTACACCCATTTAGCAAGTTTAAACCACATAGTGGCTAAAGTACAGAGTTCAGTTGGCTGGAAAAAGGCTGCCATTAGACTTACCACCCCACGGTGAAACCTGGCAGATATAACACTTACTGTACACACTCACCTAAAAAAAGAAGAGAGAGGAAAATGACTTTACAAACAGCCAAGCAAGCAATAACACATACACATGGCCAAACATAAACAAATAGAAGAAAAGCGGAAAGGCAGGACTAGAATAGAGAGGTTTGTGTCATTCTTGTTTATGAATCCTATTATACAATTCAGCGTTGAGATTCTACCCAATATACAGCATTTGCAGACAAATCTATTAAACTCCCAACATCCTCTGCTTTCACTGACTGCATGTCAGCGGAAAACACACTTTTATTCAGCACAATAGCAGGAAGGGACTAATTCCACAGCTAATCCACACAGAACAGAGGCAAGCGCACAGCAGACAGGAAAAGAGACGGACTCGCTTATCAGCTACACTATAACCAGAGACAGGACAGCAATCAGCAGGGAAAAGATAACCACTAGCACTTTCTTCAATGTCTATTCCACAAGTCCAGCCCAGGAAAGAAAAAGACCAATTGACAATTTTGAAACTCCATTCCCAGTGGAAAAGAAAATGTAATGTTTATTACTGAAAATGCATTAAGAAGAGGGGAAGCTCTTCCTCATTTTCCTGTGGCTTTGCATTCGCAGAAAATAAATCAGTGCAGAAAAAACACAACACCACCACAGAAATAGTATAGAGACTCGCTTACTCTATAGAGACTCAATACTCACAAATTGTTAAATATATTTGTAACAACTAACTTTTAGAGCCTAATCAATAGCCATTATCTATTATCAACCCCATTCAAACCTACTGCCATCCCTGCCATAGTTTAATGCAGTAACAACAAGAAACAAGAACATAAAAAAAAATAAATGTGTACGGAAGTCTGAAACAACTCCTATCCAAAACCTCAAGCCCATGTAGAGAATATTTAATTCCATTTGGTGTTACACCGCCAACAATGGGAACTGGTTCATATGAATAAGTTGATTACAACCAACACAACATTGAGAATAGCATTCTCATTTGTTAAATAACATGGAATTATGTAAATATTTTTATACATTTACAAAACATATAGTTAGGTGTAATATCAACCAGTTACACCAAACTGGTGCAAATGAGCATCAATGGCACATGTTGGTTGCAACCCAGTTATAGACAGAAACGGCTTTTTCGAAGGCCTAAAGCTGGCTGAGGAACAGACAAACTCTACCAATTAGAGGTTGATTTCAACATAGTCGCTTAAACAAAGCCAAGCAGTCGTTTTCTACAGATTAGAACTGAATTTTTCTGCACAGATCTTAAATCCTCCTGGAGTAAAATGACCTCCAAATCCTTTAAAGAGAATTAACGTGACTGTTTAAATAATGTATTCTTAAGATCTTGTGAAACATAATGTGTCTCTCTGTATATTGTGTTTCCCTTTTTTTTTGATGTTGATCTTCTTTAGCTTAGTAACAACAGGTGCTCCTCAAATATTTGTATCATACACAAACATTTTCAACTCTATTCAGAGTGGGTGGAATCAGAATGATGCTCATTTTAATTTTACTCTTTTACTTGTTTTTTTTTTAGAGGATTGGTGCTATAAATAAACATACATGCCAATGGTAAAACAATTGAATAATGAGTGAAGTGATAAAGTGAGGCGTAAGGGTTTAGCGCTGGGAATCTCTCATTCAAGTTTTAATAATTAAGCAGCAGACATGTACTAATGGGGACCTTATGCTCTTCAGGAGATAATGCTCAGGCAATGTGTGGATCTATGACCCTCATATATTCACCATCACAGCCCATCAATCTCTTTCACACTTCTCTATTAATCTCTGTCACAGTCTCAAACGCACTTTTCTGTAGCAAGCTTCCTTTCTCTGTTTTGTTTTAGTTCCATTTAAAAGCTTGAGTGGTTTTCAAACATTTTTAACAGGTTTCTTTTTAAACACACGGTGCACATATTAATTACATTAATGTCCTGGTTACAGTTAATTCTGAGATACTTTTTTTTTTGTAAATCCATTCTCCAAACAATTGCAAAATATCTTTTAAAACATTAAGGATCAAAATAGTTTCAGGACTGATTATAGGAGCATCAACTGAATCCCTTAGTGTAAAACAAAACACATGAATTCTGGCCAATTTCACCTTGTATGTGACAACACAGCAGAAGCAAAGCAAAGTATAAAGGAAAGGAAGGGAAGATCTAGAATTGTAGACTCTGAATTTGGCAGGTAGCACCTTAATGACCGTTGAAGGAGGAGCTTGACAAGAGCAGTAAAGATGGTTCTCGATCTCATGGATCAACCTGCCAGATCTTTTGCTCTGTCTCCATTCATATCATCCTCTCCCTTCTGTCTTCCATCAAGATAAAACTTAATGATACTCGTTAATCAGAACACAGTCCTGGCGGCAACAAAATCCATTAGATTACACACACACACACAAAAAGAAAAGCCAGCAGCTCCAGACACCAACAGACCAGAAATGTTTGAATAGACTTCAAGGCAATGGCACCATTCGGCCAACTCAAATACATCACAATAGATAAAGTGAATACATACAATAAGGCCATAACAGACGACCAATTCTAAAAACTAGCCATAGAATAGAGATTCAAATCTCGCAAACGCTATCAAGCATGAAACACGCGAAGGCAACTGTTCAACATCGTCGATTGCAGCTTATCTCCCTAAGGTTGACTTTTCACTTAAATCATATTTGTATTTTTTAAATAATTGAACTGCTTTTAGGTCACAGCCTATAGCCAACTTAAAACATGCTGCAACTGGAATATAATGGAGAAGTGAAGCCATCATTGTCTGCTTTGGAGAATTATGGTGTGGGGTTGTTTTTCAGAAGCTTAAATAGAGGTTGGCAGATGCTCTCAACTTTGTGGGAAAAGTTTGAGGTTGATCTTTTCCTTTTACAATGTGACATGTCCTTATAGGAAAAGATGCAGAAAATGGAATATTAGGGAACAGTGGAGCAGTATTTTTTTCAGAAGCTTTAATAGACGTATTCAGACAACTCCATGCTCCTTACATTGTAAGAAAAGTTTGAGGACGATTTCTTCCTTTTACAATGTACCCAGTCCATACAGGAAATGATGAGGAGCAAAAATAAGGCAACATTTTACTTCGGGGTGAATTAGAGCAAAGAATGGGAGTCAGGCCTTTATCCAATGTCAACACATACCATCCCTTAACCTTATTCCTTCAGTTTAAGCTGTTATAGTTGCAAAGGGTGGGCAGACAGCATATTGAAGCTAGGATTAAGATTGGCATACCATTCAACTTGATTATGTTTCCAAAATCTGACAGCAGTTGAAGATTTCTGACAGAAAAACAAAACAAAACCAAATAGTCTTGTATGGGAACAGTTGCTATAAATTACTCTTGGTGCTGATAACAGTGGCTTTTTTGGCAAGGGTGTATATACATTGTCACCCCTAGGCTCAGTGAAAAAAATCTCTTGAAGCTGAAGACATCAACAAATAGGGCCAATTCCCAACCCTCTCCTTTTCAGCAGTTTATATGTGGGCTGCATGTCACACTACAGCCTCATGCCTAAGGCTGCTGGAAACTCATCTTCAGAAGCTCACTCTCAACACATCCATCATGTGTTTGCATGCGTGTGTGCATGTGTGTGTGCATGTGTGCGCGTATGCGTGTGTGTGTGTAGGTGTGTGTAGGTCTGCATGTGTGTGGTACAGCCCCAGGACATCTCACTGTTGCCTGCTTCACTGAAGACCCAGGAGCTCAAACATCTTGAGCTACTGACTACAGCATCGATCTTCATTCCAGAGGAACTTCAAAACTACTACAAAAATCTCAAATAAAAATGACTAAACAGTATTTTTGTTCTTTACAAGATGTTTTTAAATGACTGCCAATACAAAATACAGATTACCTTAATGCAATCCACACGTTTTGTTGACTTGCAATAGTTTTTATTTTTTTTTTATTTTGCATTAATTCCGACATGCAAACAGATAAATAGACTTTTATCAAAACAATTTCTTCAGGGAGATCTCTTTCATTGTAATTAGTCTCTGTGATAATGGCTGTACAGAATTTGGATAAGAATAAAATATTCAACCTTTTGTCCCTATGCGTGTTGGCTATTATTTTAAGCCAAAAGTAAATACCACTTTTTTGGATTAAATTAAGTTTAAGTTTTAAGTTATTTGCTATAATCAAAAATAAGTTATATTTAAGTTTGTTATATATTCACCTCCAATCTCCAATTCCATGGTACTTCTACCAAATCGATAAAAATAGATTACATCTTGGCAGGTTAAGAAAATGACTAATAACCTGTGTGTACTGTTCGAAAGATTGTTTCTTTCTTTTTATATTATTTTATTATTTTCTGTATTGTTAAGCGCCCAAAATGTAAAAAGATATCAATTTGTTGTTCCAAAGAACCATGGCAATTGAAAATATGTACGTTACAATGTTGTTTTGATAAATACAAAAAGAAAATGACTGTTACTGAGAGAAAATAAAAGAAGAAAAGCAAGCCATGGTGGGAAGCATTTCTGCAATGCTTTGTGTGAGACCAGACCTTTGATTTGGACAGGCAGAAAAGTTTGAAATATAGAACATTCTTGTGACTGCAAAATAAATAACCATGATTAGGCAATTTCACAGTGTTTTACTAAACAAACCGTACTTTTAATTCACAATTTCTGCTATTTAAGCTTACAGTTACCATGTAAAAAGCGGAGTTTAACCAGGCCTCTAAGAGACTGCCCAAGAGGAAACTCTGGCATTTTGCCCTCACCGTTCTTTCTCTCTTTTTATTCCCGCTGCTCAGTTTCTAATTCGCTTTCTACCCAAAGGTCACAAATCTCAGCTTGTCCATCACAGCAGTACATGAAAGACCAGGTCAGGCCAAAGTCACAAGAATACTTTAAGGTCAACCGTTAGCTTGGCTGCCAACAACATGAGCAAGCGGGCCTGCTAACGGCATAAGCTATGAAGAGCGTCCACATGGAAACACAAGCCCAAATCTGACTACAAAAATCTCTGCCAATGATGAGACTGACACTGAATCCTACAAAGGAAACAAAAAAGCTAAACAATTGATCTTCAATGTTTATCTATCCATAGACACATATACCCAGGGATGATTTCGTTTCTTATGGTACACCATTGCTATGGATAAAACATAACGTTCTTAACTAACGCTGAGTAGTGAGGTGGGTTTTATGTTCTAGTTGAGAAAATCAATCTGTGTGCCAAGAGTGTAATGAATAGAAGCGTATTCATCTCCCTCCTGGACTGCTCCATACACTCTTCGCTAACCCCAATAATGGCCAAAGTAAAATCTGGGACCATCTGTTTCTGACAGGCTCTATTAAAATCTGGGGTATTTTAAAATGGCTGAGCCTCATTCAATACAAAATTGAAAAAAATGCAGCCATCATCTATAATCTTTAAAGGTCGAATTCCAATGCGTCTGTCAGTCTGAGTGTATTAAGTCTCGTGTCAGCATCAGAAAATAAAGGAGATGGCGGAAAAAACTTCAGTGTAATATGTACTGGCCATGTATACTGGTCCTGTATAAACAGAAACGTTGATGTTGGCTAGTAAACGTGCTATTTTTTCCCAAAAATATTCCCCATGTTAATATGAGTAAAATAAACCATGTCTCTATGATTTTCCTAAGCTGAGATGGAAATAAGCTAAATTGGTTGCTAAGGTAAACAGTCCGGTTGCTATGGAGAGGTCAGTGGCCTAATATAAATTTTCTCCACATTAATATGGATAAAATAAACAAACCCTCTTGTCTCTATGATTTTCCTAGGCGGAGAAAGAGATTTGCCAAACTGGTTTCTATAGTAAACAGCCTGGATGCTATGGATGGGTTAGTGACATAATGTAATGTCCCCTGTGTCAATATGAGTTTAACAAAACAAACCTCATGTCTCTATGATTTTCCCAAGCTGAGATGCTAAGGTAAATAGTTTAGTTGCTAGGGAGGGGTTGCTAATGCTTCATCTTGAAGAGATCTTTGGTGAATTATAAGTCACTGGTGACATTTAGCCACCACTAGAGCCTAGGGTTCACAAATTTTGGCCAATGCTTGGTACGTTCTTTTACACGGCAACATAATAACAGTAATACACTGCTTATGTGTGTGGAGACAGGACTTATGCTAGTGGTGGAGTGTGATGTTAACTTAGCAAATAAGATGATAAACAGGAATTGATTGTAAACAAATTAAATTGAAATGTTTACATTGCTGCTTCAAAAACATGGCGATATATGGTGGAAATCCTCGAATGCATTTCAGTAGTAAACTAAAGTAGGACAGTTTCAGTAACCAGCATTTATTTCAAAATATGGATCCCATGTCTGCAAAACTAAAATTAAATTTTCATAAAAATAAGAATTGCCGAATTGGTCACAATACCTAGCCCTAATTTGTGCATGTGTTCACTAAAGTGCAAAGAGATGAGTTAAAAGCAAAGCAAGGGTCACCATACCTGGTCTCTTTTTATAAGATTTGATAGAATGACCCCATGAAAATATCTCAGATGATTAAATAAATGTCGTTGACTCACACTGAACAACATAAAATGCTTTTTGACATTGATCAAAGTCGACCATTTCACTCACAGTAACATATTAAAAGCTTACTCCCGTCTTCATGATACAACATAAATCAAATCAGCTGTTCATCAAACTATATCTAAAAGAATGAAACATACTTGATTGAATTTGTTTGGAGATGAGCATCATTAACCTCAAGATCCTCAACCCATAGAGCAGAAAATTAGGCTGCCATTATAACACCATCACTTCAACATCTTCACTGATCACAGGTCAGTCAATGTCTTCCCTACTAATGCCCCTGAACTCCAGCTGAACTTAAACGGAGCTCATTTACTCAACTAAGGCACCAATTACTGCTCTGAAATCTTAATTACCTGATTGGTAAATCATCATAAAGGTGCAAGCGTCCAAGTGATGAGTCTAAATTAAGCAGCATAAATGAATATATAATGATGGATCGTCTGATGGTACAATTTTAATTTGTTCAAAGGACATGGGGTGAAATATACATATTTATTTATGTGGCAAACCCATACAACAAACATGGTGGTAATATTGGAACAATGAGCTAGCTGAGATTTTTGTGTAGCTGCTTCATCAATCAAAAACTCCAATTAGAACAAATTTTCAATCCCCACGTTCAAACAAAGACAAATCTGGAAAAGACAAGCTTTTAGTTTTCAGGAAAATAGTTGAAGGCTCATTGTAAAGTGTAAGATTCCAGCACAACCAAAGACCTGTTAAATCTCACTTGTTTACCTGCTCAGTCACTGCATAAACAGCTTAAAATAAACTCTCAGTGAGGGGAGTTTCAGACCGGAGTCTTGGGCAGAGAAAATGCTGCGGCGCTGTTCACACTTCAATGCCTCTGAACTTTATAATTGACTCCATTAATTTGCTCATACCTGAGCCAAACAGTTTCAAGGCAGTTCTGCTCGACTGCATGCTAGGCGCCATTTTAAAAGCAAATTCTCAGTACAGGCACACCCCATGATTTTTTTTGTTTTATTTTTCTTTAACCAGAGAAATGTAACTGATTTAAGAATGCTTTATAAGGGTGGGGAGCAGACAACATTCTTTACAGTTTTGTTGAAGCATCAGAAATAACATTTGTGAGCACAGAGATATAAAAAGTAAAAAAAAAAATCACTTTGCATTTAAAAAAACAGGAGTAAAAGGCTTTACATCTAAACCCGACTGATCCTCAGAACATGAAAATGGAAATCCCTATTCATCAGTTGCTTTTTGGGAAAGAGGCCATAGATGCATAAATCCCCCGTTCTAATTCATAGTCAAGCTCTCAGATTTAAAGCACAGGATTTCTCCTTATTTTAAGGCATACCATGCCACACAAAAGACCTGCACTTTCTGCAGTGAAGAAAGAAAAGCTAAGAAGGTAAAAGAGCTGCAGGAAATGGCTGATGTGCTATATTTACTGTGCTTTGCAACGATAGTGCACCATAGCATCATAGCGTTTATTATTCAAGAAACATATAACATGAACATTTGTTGTGTTTTCAACAATGCAATAGAATATTTAAGCTTTGGATTACCTTAAAACAGGCATTATTTTGAGAAAAATCCATTATTCACAGTCAGGGCAAGTCAAATGTTTTTATATAGAGCTTTTACATAGATGCTTCAATGGAGCCTAATATAGATTGGTTCTAGTATGACCATGTCTTGTGGGACAGACTACCTAAGGTAAAGTGATGCTTAATTTTTTGGCAGAGGCTATAATTCACATAGGGAGCTACATGGTGAAGCTGCATGTTACCACACCCAAAACAGTATGTCTAGTGTGGCCATCACCTCACAGGAGGAATCAAGCTAGGTGAACCTAGGGCTAGTACCTTCATCTCCATGTGGTTGAGTTCAGAAGATCATTGGGGACCTGATCATTCGTCACCACCTGGATACAGTGTGTTAGTATTTTCAGTAACTTTAGGAAACCATTTAAACTATTTTTTTAAATGTTCCTCATGTCAATATGAGTAAAATAAAAAAACATAAATAATATAACACATATCTATGATTTTTCTGTAAGCCAGACTAGTTGCTACTCAGGTTGCTATGAAGGGGCTAGTGGGTTAGGAAAGGGGTTAATATAATGTCACTAAGTCAATGTGAGTAAAATAAAACAACTCCCGTTTCTCTATGATTTTTTCCTATGCTGAGATGGAGATATGCCAAACTGGTTGTTTCTCTAGAGGGATCAATGACCTAAAATAAAGTCCTGCATGTCAATATGAGGAAAAACAACATACAAGGTAATGAGTTTACTTTTTCCCAAGTTGAGATAGAGTTTTAAAAATGTGGTTGCTACGGTAAATAGTTTAGTTGCTAGGGAGTTGTCTTGAAGATATTTTTAATGCCAAAACTGATCACTAACCACTTAGAAATGAGGCTGAATACAGTGTGTCATAGGGATGTCCCGATCAGGTTTTTTGAGCCCCCGATCCGATCCGAGTCATTTAATTTTAAGTATCGACCCATACCGAGTCCCGATCCGATACTTGTCTTTTTCTTGTGCTAATTGCACACTTTAAGTGCATGCAGGTTATTAAAGTATTCTAAAAGTTCAAAAATCCGGCGGAAGCCAGTATTCTCTACCACAGAGAGGGGTTGATCGTCCAAAGCGATGAATTCAACGACCCTTTCTGTAATCTTTTTGGCCTTGCAGCTCTCAAGAGGAAATTTCTGTCTCCTTTTAAAAGTTTCCTCCAGTGTGTGTTGCTTTGGTTTAGCCTTTTCCTGCGTTCGCTCAGTGAAGTCGCAATATTCTGTCGTGTGTTTCGTTTTAAGATGCCTTATCAAGTTGGTAGTATTAAAGGCTGCTTTGCTAGTACCACCGCGTGAAATGCTCGCATTGCAAACGTTGCATGTAGCTACCAGACTAGAATCACTTTCCAACTTAAAATACTTCCACACTGCAGACATCTTAGCACCGTATTGCAAGTAGTAAACAACATGCGAGTTTAACATGCGAGTTTGCGACACGTGCGTGACGTAGCTGACGTAAACATTCGATCGGTCCAATACATAGAGCCGATTCCGATCAGTTAAAAATGCCTCGATCGGCCCCGATACCGATCTTTACGATCGGCTCGGGACATCCCTAGTGTGTCAGTTACTTTAGAAAACTTAACCCAAGCCAATATGTGGGTGATGGTTCTAACAAACAATTAGCAAATTCAAACTTTTTCTCATGATTTGAATTTTTATTCAAATGAGCTGCAGAGATTTAAAATACCATCACTCAAAAGGTATATGTAACATTCAGAGACGGAAAGAGAGAAGTGAAGCTAACACTGATGTGCTCAAATTACAGTACAAGTGTCTAGACATGAAAGGTCCTTTGCACTTTGCAGCAGATTAACAGAAACTCCATGAGGCATAGTGGAGTCCAGCACATTAGCACTTCAGCCAAGGCACATAATGAGATGACAAGACAAACACACACAAATTAATCACACCTTAGTTCAGTTAATGATAAAAAATGAGCTGCACACTGCTGTGCAGGGCTACTATATCTCCATCTTTACTATGGGAGGATAACGGTATTTCATTCTTTCTCGAACTACACACCACCATCTCATCAGTGGATCTGCACAGTGCAATGATGTCCGAAAAATCATGGGTTTTCCTAAAAAGCCTCCCTCCATAATGAGCTCACAGTCTGTCCAGCCACGGTCGGATCTAATGCCCCAGGACACCAGATTATAGTGCAGTTTCTTCAAAAGCGCACAGCTCAATTTCAATCACAGCTGTTCACTATGGAGCTCTATTTTTAACTCGGGCCAATTTATACAGCTAAATTAGCATATAAGCCTACTGGGATCAATACCTTTCCAACAAAGCAGACTAACTACAGATGTGTTTCTGTTATGGAGCGTTTTAAAAGGATCTCGAGATTTAAGTCATTCAGAGAGAATGAAGCCACTGAGATTTGTCTGCGGCCTCTGTTTTGCAGGTGGAGGATGTCTCACTGTTGGACAGTTTGGACAGCTAATCATCTGCACTGGGAAAATGAGAAGAGCCTCGTGAACCCCGTTAAACACAAGTTCATTATACGTAGCATCGACAACACATGCTCGCACACAGCAACTGTGTGTGTTCTAGATCTTTTATCACAGTTTGGCTTCAACAAATTGTACACACTCACTCACACATTCACACAGTCTGTCTTTCTCCCCAAAGCATCTGATCAGCGGGGTGAATCGGTTAATGTGATGCAGACACACTTTCTCTCAAACTCTTTGAATGAGGATTCTGGGGTGAACTGCTAGTGCTGGAAGGAAATCCAAGCTCCAATTTCCCCACCAATCTATAATTTCTTTCATTATCAGAAGCTTCTTTCCTCACTAAAGCCCCCATTTAATCAAACACCCACAGCCTTTGATATAATCCCAATATGAACTCTCCATCACCCTTTGCAGACAAACAGAAAGCTGTCTAACCTACATTATCGTGTGAAAACTGTGGCTTTAATGAGCCGACCTGTTTTTGTGCAGCACAATTGACTAGCTAAGCCCTATTGTACTGTATATAATGCTTTAAAAAAACACGATCCCAATGACTGCTCAATATAATTTTGTGCTAATTAAAAATCATAAGTTCCACAGTTTCCTAAAATCTTGTTAACAACAGCACCTCTGATAATAGGGCTTGATTTTTTTTTCATGTACCGATTATTGAGGATCTTATGCGAGTACGCTTATAATTAAAGGATCATGAGTCACCTGGATGGGTTTGATTTACTCAAAATGTTAGCCAAATTATACAGAACAAATAAAAATTACGTGCTTTCTCAAAACTTTTCTTTTATTGTTCAAAGAAGGAGAATTACACAAGTTAATGGAGGTAAAACTCAAAAGAAAATTACGTCAATAGAAAATTACGTTTTACTGAACCATGTCTGAAAATTACTACTACAAAATGTGTAGTCGAGCTAATAGAAGGTTCGCAGGTCTGTAGTTGAAAAGAATGCCAGTCACAATTAACTACTTGCTCTAATTCTTCTGCGTTCTTTGCAATAGCGCTCAGTACGTTTCGGTTTCACGCTGGCTATGTTCTACACCCTCTGTCTCAAGGATCTCTCTAATATTAATGTCACAGATGTGCATTGCATGTGCAAAAAAAACGGGAAAAGGGATTTAAATTATACATAAACTCATATACACACAGTTCAATCTGAAATCAATCGTGAATTTTATTTATAACACTTTTTATTTTTGATATAAAACATAAAAAAGTCAGTCGCCATGTAATTTTGAGATGTAAGCAGAAAAAAGACAATTTACTAATCGGAATTGTATTTTTTGTACAATTTCAAGATTGTTGTGGAATTATTTAATGGCAAATATTTGTCAAAGCATTACCACAAAACAATTTTAAAGATAATTTATTAGGATAATTTAGCATATTGTAAAGTAGGGAAAAATGCTCAAAAATGCTGCAGACTTTTAAGGGTTAATCGTGCAGCCGTAGATAATCAATTTGCAGTCAAAATTATTCTGAAGCAAATTCAGGATTTAGGAGCAATTTGGCTGTTTATTGCAGTATTTTTTGCACTCTGTTGGTTTTTTTCACACCACCTAAAAGAAACGTTAAAAAAAGAAACCAATAACAATTTTCTGATTGAAGAAAGTTGGTTTGAAATAGAATCAAATAAAAACAAAGATAAAGATCGTTCATATTTCTTCTCAAAACAATTAGATTGATTTAGAAATTCCTATGGCAAACAAGACAATATCTCCAGGCACACAACATTTTCAAATTTTAAAATGTTTTGTGCTTCACCTCTCATTCCTATTCAACACAGTAGAACACAAATTTGCATAAAACAATTGATAGAATACCTGATGGATTCTCCCTAATCAACAATCTCATTTTCTTCAGAGACAGACCATCAACGGTTGTTCTGAGAAAAGGGAAGATTAATAAACCTTCTCCACAGCCAGCTCCCAGATGTCTCAGATCTCAAATACTCGCTAATTGTGAAATGCATAACAAATGTCTATCCACCCGACATCTATTCATAGCTAACATCTAGTGACTGACAGGCTGATGACCTATAATTTTTTTATGATGATAAGTTCACTTCACAGGACTTCACATTATAGATGACCTGCAACAATAATAAAATGGAGACTCCATGGTGATAACCACTACCTTGAGGAATTCATTTTAACTTCTGGCAACTAAAAATGAGATGGCTGGAAAATATGTCCTGTCACTCATGAACCGAGACAGCTATCTTTCACAGTGGCATCTGGAATAAACTAATCCCACACCACAGAAAGAACCGAAGCCATAAACACAAAATAAACAAAACATCCAAAGAACTAGAGCCTTTGAATGTGAAATCCTAGCTCAAAAAGCTTCAAAGAAATACAGCTTCATGCAGTAGCCCCTGTTTACAGTCAGTATGCAGACCAGTGTGAAGCACAGCCTTTGGTTACATGTTAACAAAGACATCAAATAAATAAGTGGTGAAGATGATACCAGTTTTGGTATTTTGGGTAAATGTCTGTTAATAATTAAAGTACACTCCAGCAATTCATTATATTGATATTGACATTTGTTTTTGTTTTTTTTTTTAAATGAAATAATAAAATTTATGCTAAAGCGTAAAAAAAAAAAGACTGGAAAGCATGCAATAGTACAATAGGAAACATTCAAGGTTAAACAATAAAATTAAACAGTTAGGCTATAGAAAATCATCTAAAAGCTCACAAATAAAAAGCCAATTGAAATAAATAAATATGTTTCGCTTTAAGCACAGATAAGGATGAAATAGAGTGAAGAGAATCAGGCAAAGAGCTTTCCAGAGTTCCATGGCTGCCCCATTTCATTGTACCGGGACGGTGGAATCACCAGCAGTTGTTTACTGGTTAGACTGCTGGTATTGTGATGGGCTACAGTGTCACACAAGTTGGCAGGCAGCCCCATTCATTGTGACAGAATACACATAAATGTATTTCCTTTTACTAAATGGGATTCCAACTGGGAGCCAGTGCAAGGTGTAAAGGTTAGGAGTAATATGATCCTGTTTCCTGGCACCACCAAAAAAGTGTGCTACAGCATTCTGCAAAAGCAGCAGATGGTAAGGACCAGCTTGGGGTGTTCCCACAGAGCGCATTGCAATAGTCCAAGCGCAAACACTGGGCGTGCATTGATATCATCCCCCACCAAACCACACCCACTTCACTGAGACTGAGAGAGACTGAGTGGTATAACCAGAAAATGGCTGCATTTAATATAATATCTTTGGTAAAGTGCCAAAGATATTCTGATGATGACACGCTTAAGTCAAAAATAATTCGACATCAAACATCTAGTTTTCCATGGATATAAAGATCTGGCCAGAAATTGGATTTCCTCACATTTATATATTCCACAAAAAAAGTTTAAGAGTTTTAGAAAATCTGCAACACCTGGTTGTAGGGGATTTGTCTGGGGTATTAAAACATCTATGCTGGATTCATGTGGACAGGTGTGTAAAAATAATGTTTTAAATTATTAAAATTATTTAAATTAGCTTGTTGGGCTGAATGTAGTAGGACTGGGCGATTTGACCCAAAATCAAAATCTCGATTAATTGAAGATTTTATCTCGATTATGACTATTTAATGATTATTTTATCATAATTGCATTATTTTTGCTCTCAGAGTTCACAGACAAGTTCACAGAAAGTAAAAATGGTCATATTTTACAGAGAGATTTTAGAATGAAGGGTACATTACTTGATTATTAAAATAATTGAAGGAAACACACACTACCTAAGACTATTTATTGAACATCATTTAATGAACAACAGAAATTAAAGCACACATTGCCTAAAATAACATTTACAGAGCGGGGTTATGTGACTCCACCCATGGGAGTGTAGGGAAAGCAACTGAAATAATTGGCCCAGAAAAATGTGAACGAATATAGCTTCTGAATGGCGATTACGGTTATTTTACGATTAATCGCACAGCCCTATAATGTAGTTCTATTAGCACGAGTGCCAACAATGGCATATTCTCATTAATGGCGCAAAATAAAACGCCAATTCACAATTACCTCTATATACTATACATCCGTAAATGAGTGTTTTTGAGCAGGTTGAAATGACCCCAAATAAAAATTGTCGACCTTCACAGTAAAAGCAAAATCTCAAATGATTACTTTTGGAAGTATTTAATGATTTCAAACTACACATGCACAGTTCTAATACTAAAGGTTCCACATGAGCTGTGTGGTCAGGGTGATGCATTGGCGGCATGCTCAAGGGTTTATGTTTCAGCCGCCCTACTATTACTCAGAAACACTGAGAAAAAGACAGCAGAGCCTAGCTCATCATAGAGAACATAATTGAATATTGATCCTAATTAATCACTAGAAGGACAGACAACTTTAAACATGGCTGGCCGTTTAAGTGTGTGCATGCTGTAAAACTAATTTAATATGTGGCTTCAAAGAGTTTTTGATGTAAATGGGAAGGGTACTTTCACAGTTACTTCATTCAGGGATGTCATAATTGTTCATAGCAGAAAAATAAATAAATCAATTAGAAGGGGGTAATCAAGGTCTTTGTACTGTTGCATCATAATGGGATAACAACATGGTTTGAAGCTATAGACAGGAAGCATAACTGGTTTCAGTTTCAGTACTAATTATTATTAATAGAAGAAACAACCCTCATATGCAGTTATTTGAAGATTTGAGTTGATAAACACAGTGTTCAACTGGAATATAACCTTTATGGCAAACTTTACATCTGTCATTGCTGCTTAAAGTCTCTACTAATGAGCAGATGAGTGAGTGGGGCTTAAAATGTAGAACTTTGGAGAGAAGGAAAAACAAAATGATGAAAAGAGAGATGACATTCGGTGATTGGTGTTTCAATCCAGTAGTGGTTTTACATACTTCCACAAATTCCTGCTTTAGAAAGATGCAATCATTTAAGATGAACTTTGTAAATAAATCATGGATAACATCTGTAGTTATTTAAACCAAGTTTATCCATAAATACTAACTAATAGAACCCCCTTCCACCAAACACTTTATCCTTGGAATTGTTCTTCTTTCATACAACTACAGAAAATATTTTTGTTCTCAAATGCCTCTTTTTGCAACCTTTTTGATTAAAGACTGTGGCCTCTATTAAGTTATGAAGGGTGGAAGAAAATTATTCTTAACTAGACCAAACTACTACTTCACAAAACTGTTTTTATGTGCAGTAAAACTAGATATTATACAGCATTTAAGCATGTTATTAGTTAGAATTTCTACCATTCCATTGTTTTCAAAAAACGTTATCTGGTGTGAAATGCGTGCACCCTTATGAGGGCATAGAAAAAGGGCTTGTTATGGAGTAGTAATAATAGAAAAATGGAGTAGTTTGGTTCCAAACTGCGATAAACACCATTTTTTCTAACCACAAAGAAAAAACAAGGTCTAAATCTGAAGTTTCAGATTTGAAAAGCTCATAATCCATTAAAAAAAAAAGTTTTAAATCGTTTTATTATCCTTCACGAAGATGGAACATTTCCAGCAGATCACAGTCAATCGTCCACTGGAGACATCCCAAAGTCATCAGGTGGCAAAAGAAGAGGCTGCGGGATGTAGGATCACTTGACCGGGGTTCTCACACTTTTTACTGATCTATGGAACAAGGCACTTGATTGTATAATGATGTTAATTGTTAAAACATTTATATTGTTGCTATAGGATCTGATAATGTTTTGTTGAAAAAAAAAACAGGCTATGGAGTTATTGCAAATTTTTAAATATTTTTACATTTAAAATATTCAAATATAGATTATCCTCAAACCACTGTGCTAAAACAAAAAACCAAGACAAATATACATTTTTACTCAAATTCATCAAAATGGAGTTCAAACTCTTAAATTGGTGTTTAATTGTATATGGTTTTGGGGTTACATATGAGCGATTAGTCAAAAAACAAGTTCTGTTTTAGTTGAAGAGCCTAATTTATGAGTGAATGTGACCTTGTGATGGACTGGCAACCTGCCCAGGGTGTACCTTATCTTTCATTCAGGGTGAGCCAGAGATAATGGGATGATTTGTGATCTAGAGAATTTTATTTAAGGTGTCTAGCCAATGTGTACAGTGGATGTCCAAAAAAAAAATCAAACAGTATGATCACTTAGTGGGAGAAAAAACACTGAAAAGTCCCCAACGGAACGGGCTTTAATCAATAAACATCCCAGAGGAAAACTTACAACAGATTATGACTCAATTTAGAACAGTGTGCTGTAATTGAGCCATTACTCTACATTTAATTCCAGAATTATCAACCAGGATAATAATTCAGGTACTTTTGTCTTAACAATAGTGAGAAAATAAAAAAAAAACTGCAAACAAACTACAACAGAATTATCACAGCTGGAATAGACACAAACAATGACCGTGACAGTGCTGCATGCAACTATGGAATGATGGGGATGAATACACTCAGAAAACACCATTCATAGCTCTGAACAATCTTAGGCAGGAGCCTTTGCAGTTATGCCTCTCTAAGTCATTATGACTGTGTTAAACAGTTATGCAGAACCCTGCTAAATGCCTCCTAACGCCTATTACAACTCAGGGGATTTCACATACATCTGCTCACACGGGGGACTGTTGGCAAGCAATATTTAGCGTAATTTCTAATTGGTATTGAGGGGTGGAACTGTTAATTTCCATGGGCTGGTGTATGAGCATGTACGTTTGTTCTTGTGTGATCATCACAGAGGGAGGCCGTGTTGTCTGAAGCAGAAATGGTGGAGGAGAAACAGCCAACCAGCCATTTCTTATTTCCCAATCAATAATGAACAAGAAGAAAATAATGGTGGGGGAAAATCCCATTGTGTATGATTTCGAGTCAATCTTAATTGTTTGTCTAGCTCTAAACATTGTGCTCCGTCTCACACTTTTCGGCTTTCTCTCTAGTATGATTGATTACATGGATATTCCCCGTGTGCAGAGACTGTTTGCTAAAGTGGAAACTGTTATTGATCAGACATCTTAATGCGTATACCTTTGAGACGTGAGAACTGGGAGGCCCATTTTAAATACCTGATAGGCTTAACATCACTACACCAGAAGCTAATTTAAAGGCCAATACCGGAATTTTCGGTGCAAAGTTGCGCCTCTATCGAAAACCATGGGTGCCAACGGGACTTAACATGGGGTGAAAATTTGTAAAACTGTAACTGAGAACCTCATAGAAACTTCAAACATACCACACCTTGTGGAGGTTATCAGCATGTGCAAAAATAAACCAATTTGAAAAATTATTTTTAGAAAAGCTTTAGAAGGGGTCTAATATTTGCCATTGACCTACAGTAACCATTAAAAATAAACAGGAAAATGCAATAAAATTATTTTCAAGAGGAAACATCATAGAGAATTTGGGCCTTGTTCATGTTAATAATAGCAACAATTTCATTTTTTTTTATTACTGACTTAACAGCAACCAAGCTTTCACCCTAGCAACCAAATTTTATGGACTCAGCTTTGGTAAGGGATAAAGACAAAGGGGTTGGTTTGTAGAACTTATAGTGACAAACGAAATGGTCATAGCAACCTGACTGCTTACCATAGAAACTAAGGAAAACCATGATGGGGTTGGTATACATTACTAATAAAGGAATGAGGAACTGTGTATGATGTCAGTGACTCTCCTGTCGCAATAAAATATTCTACCTTGGCAACCGTTAACCGCCATTTTTAGCACTCAAGTTATAGTTGTCGCTACAATGGTCAATGGAATTTTACATAAAAGGTTTTGATTATAATATACACTGCAGCTAGTATGCAGAGGGTCATTGATCTGACATTGACATCCTTCAGAGAGAAGTGTGAGAAACACAAGAATTTGTCAACACCAAAACTCATGATTTTCCATTTCAGCACAATGGGCATCTACGAAGACAAACATTGGCCCTCGATCAAATAAAAGCCGAATGAATGTCAAGGTCCCTACAGCCTCAAGTAAATTGGGCCAGATGGATGTATTCCAGTGAGATTGTTTAATCAGGTCTTGCTCCTCAAATCTTCTAAAGCTCCACAGGCCAAACTGAGCTCCTGAGCTCTGGTGATTAGGTCTGATGTGATAACAGCAGACAGATAGTTTAATCAGCTTGAGTAACGGGAAGAAGCCCCAGTCTGAAAGATGGGAATCAGACTTCCTATTAGCTCGCTGCTTGTTTCATTGACTGGATGTAAACATAAAGTCAATATAGTACTCAGCGATTGACCAGATAGACAGAACTCTTTCTGTAGGTTTATTCAACAATATTTAAAAGCTATTATAGCATTGATCAGAAAAATTAAATCAGCATTTAAGCTTCTTACTACCCAAACCTCAAATATAGCTTCTTGTCCAAAAAGTTGAGTAGGTCAAACACTCGCATCAGTTTGGCCACCCATCTTCAGAGGAAAAGGTATAAAAGCAGCAAATCACGATCCCAATACAAGGACAAAATTAAAGTTAAAATGGAAATTGTGATTTCTGCTTGTAATTTTAATCGTGTTGGATTCTGCAGGAAGTTTATGAACATATATGAGAGTTGAGAAACAGCAAAACATTGCAAACAGCATAAAACTTTTACCTATGGTTTATGTTTAAGTACTTTTAAATACATATTGAAAAAAAATGTACTTTTAACTGTGGAAAAGGTGTTTGTTAACCACCCTTTTTGTCAAAGATACATTTCACAATTGTATTTGTACAATTACTTAAATTATTATTAGCTTAATCTGCAGGTTAATTTAAGATTTTGCTCTTGCATTGAATTATAAAAAAAGTTTTACTTACAAACAGAAGATTTAAAAATAAAGCCAATAATCATTGTTTCACTGTTTCCTCTCTTTCTCCTTTCTATAGTATTTACATTTTTACATTTTAAATGTATTTTTTATAATGATTACAAATAAATACAGAAAAAAATAACAGCACAAAATAATACTGCAATAATAACTATTGTTGTTTTAGTATGAAATTCAATCTATATTTTATACTTTGAACACCGTGCAATCTATTGAAATGAAAATAAAGACTTTCCACAGCACACAAACGAGAAACGTCCTGCTTACATAAAACTTCCACACGTAGTTTGAACATATGCCTGTATAACATCAGCAGAATATATATCAGAGTCTATAACCTCATGACAGATGGAAGTTTTCAGTGACTATACATATAAAACAATGACTGCAGACCCTGCACCCAGATTAAAGGATTACCAATTACCCAAAAGAGGATGGTCAAATGATGGCATCTAATCCTAATCTGAGAGTGTGAATTACACCAACATCATGCTCGAATGTAGGATCATGGCAGCTACAACAAATAATCAAAGAGCATAGAGAAGTGTGCTCTATAAATATTTTACTTTCAACATCTCCACCTGCAATATGCAACACAATGCAAAAAGAGAACTACGAGCCGCATAATCCGTGCTTTAACTCGAGAATTTAAAGACTAACTGACAATGCATTATGCCATTCTTAGTGTTTCGGTGAAATTGAGGTCAAAGGTAATCATCTTAAACTGAGTATGACAGCTGTTACCGCTAACAATCCCACCCTGGAACACCTAATTCCTTACATTAGAGTTTGCATGCAGGACTAATGCCTTTAATATACAACAATGCATCAAATCACTCATCATCTTATATTTATCGCATCATCTTTTTCCACTTCCTTCATCCTCTCCTTGTTTGCATCAATTGAGGTGCATCAATAAGTTTCAACATTCAGTGAACCCAATAAGAAAATGTACTTTTTTTTTTTAAATAAAAGTGCATAAACTTTTTGGGCACAGTAGAACCGTAATGACCAATGAGGGAATTAGATCAGAAACAGAACTGCGACAAAAAAATAAAAAGATAATTTCTGCACAGCTCTAAACCTAAGACAGATAGCAATCCACCAAACTGCCCCCAACACACACAAAAACTATTTCCCTGATCACTCATGGAGCCATTGATGGCAAACCACACCCACATCCATATATATGGCTTCACCATGGCTGGGGGCAACCTCCCACCTTCCCTAATACACATAGGAAGTGACTGAAACTGTAATTCCTCGACTGAACACATGAGGCTGGTGCATGAAGTGAACAGATTCCCCATGTTAAAACAACCAACGTTACGAGGCCGCCCTCTTTGCAGACCGCAGCGCGTTGATGTCATGCACGCACAGACGTTATGCCAACATTATGCACAATGCCTGTGCATTTAAACGTGAAATTCACAGTACATGCGTTCTGTAAAACATCAAATGCGATTGTAAAATGTGTGTATGATTATAGTTTGCATCGACTGGCTACCCGGTTGTTCGCCCCCTAGGTGGCAGGCATCTCAAGCCATGCATCATTGTCCAGTCATCATCGCCGGAAAGAGTGGGGTTGTTGATTGTCAAAAGAAAGATGGCTCGCTCAGACCGTGCTTCTATTATCGTGGACTCAAGGACTTTGTTCATGTGGATTTGAAGGAAATTCGTCTGAACAGCGCATGCTCCGTATTTTCACATGCGCACTACACTATATATGACAGCAGATTACCGGTACTTGAATGTTACAGATAAAAAACAGTTTGAAGCCCGGTTCCTCTACGTTTTTGTGTTTCCTTAAATTGGTTTTAACTTTTATGACAACTCTGAGGGGGATGATTTTTTTTGTATTCCACCCCTTGAGCATTTTCCCTGTTGACGCTGTTTTTTGATGGCATTTGCATCCTTCCCATTTGATGAAATGAGCTAATTGAAATGATTTTTTTGACAATACAAAAAAAAATCATGTGGATTTGTTGCATTTTGCAACAAACTTGAAGAAAAAATATGAAAGAGACAGAATAGGAATATACAAGTGATATTACGTTTTAGGAGATCAAATGCGAGGCTTATTTTGGTGGTTTATCACATATAAATGTATACTTAGACTGTTGAATAATATCTGAAGAGCATCAAAAGAATGTCTTCGAAAACTATTGAAACCACTGGATTCAGTAAACATTAGTGCTGTGAGAGTGCTGAAGTGAGACCTACAGCAGCAGAGCCGTCTGTCGGATGAAAGGCTCATTTAATCCCAGCAGGTTTGATAACTTCCCTTGTGATTAAAAGAAGCATCCATCTGCTTAACAAGTCAGCACTATGCATTATTTGCACATCCCTCTTATTAAAGTAACAACATGTTGCAGTATACCGTAACTCAATTCCCTTAAATCGACCGACTTAGAAAAAAAAAAATCCAAGTTATTATGCTGAAAACATGTAGCTAATATTGAGGCCCCAGCATATTCTGTTTGTGTGGGCTTGGTCAATGTAAATGCATCTCTTCTCTTCTTAATAAAGATGAATAATGGAGGCATTGTCTCAAAATCCTGTACATAAATCAGCAGAAGACACCTTTTATCTACCATTAAACGTGTGCATTGCACTTTAACTTGACTGCAATTAAAATGAAAAATGTGAGCCAAAACAATGTGAGCCTTGCTCAACCACGACGTGCACATTGACCTTCTTCCCAGGCATCTTTCTTATCTTAACTCATATTTGGGAGATTTAGATCAAAGCTGAAAGTGATTTTCTGCAGCGCATTAATGGCTGTAAAACATATGGAACATGGAAGTTGGATTTGCCTTCAAACCTGTAAATAAAGGTGATATTTAACTGTATATGAGCTCTCTTTTACCTATGACGCAGTTATGTGGGAGAGATTTTCTAAATGGAGAGACAGCTGTGGGAAAAGCATTACATAAGATAAATAACTGCCTACACCTTTCCTGAGTGTATCATCATGTCTGCCAGAACACATGAAATATGCAGAATATCCAAGTTGAATCTATAATTTGACAAAGGATATGTTTTTTAACTAATGAAATAAAGGCAAAGCTAGAGTATTTTATTTTTTTAAACACTACAGGTCCACCCAGACATAATGTGAAATGTGGTATAGATAGGACTATTATGAAATGTCCACATAAAGCACATAAAGCCAGTCTATGAACAAGTTTGCGTCAAAGAAAAATCCACAACACAAAACCTGTGTGATGGTTTGAGAGGGTCTACTTCAGTAGGTTTAGGTGAGGTATTTGTGCAAGTAAAATAGATCAATTTAAAATCAGTTTATTTAGCACCCAGTAAGTAGAGAAATCAAATAAGTGTTAATCCAACTCTAGATTGAGAAAGCTTTTGCTTTTGTTTTATCTTTTCTTAAAAATAAACAGATTTTTTACCTTTTAGAGTAAAAACTTTGTAATCATTTTAATTTAAATTCACCATTTTGGCTACCCCCCCCCCCCCAAATCTCTGAATTTCACATTTACCGTTCAGATTCTAAGAACATGTGCGGGGAGGTAGTTGCCAGTAAGATATTATTGCTGTGTCTGTATATTTTGTTATATGAGCTGAATTTACATTTTAAACAGTGCATATGACGTACAGTAGTTTTTGGCGTATTTGCGTATAGTGTTTCTTTCTAAAGCCTCAAGCTAGGGGGCTGTGGTTTTAACAAAAGATTATGACACCTTGTCTAAAAAATAATATAACTATTGGTAATGGCTTTCTTCACTGGCAGTGATTGCCTTTGAGACAGAGAGGCTTTTGAAAATGAAATAAATAAAAAAATAAACCAACACTGTTACAAACAAGTTATCAATTCTTTTTTTTGTGCATGGACTTCATATAGAAGCCGAAAGTACAGTTTCTAAATGGAAAAATTGTGAATTTTAATTTCAAACATAGTTTTTAAAAAGAATTAACAGTTGCCAATCAAATGGTGATGTGCAGGGTTCATTTTTTTTAGTGTTTCATATGTTTGTAAATCTGCATTTGAGCATGGTTCGAAAGAGACAAAAATCCACCCACGATAGATACAGGTAATAATTTAGACTCCAAAACAGTAAGTGGCATCAATAATATCAAAATGCTTTGGTGACTTGCCGATCACAACTACAAAACGACACCGACATTACACATTTGGTAAATATGCATCATGTCCACTACTTAGTATCATAACACATTAACTTTTGCTTGTTATGACCTGCTGCTTGCAGGCTGCATGTATGTGCAGAGAGCTGAGTGGAAAGAGAAAGCAGGAAGAGAAGGCTAGAAAGAAAAGATTAAAGACTATGCTTGCATTAATTAGGAAGCCAGAGGCTGGTCTCTCACCAGAGATCTACTCTCCTGAATGTCTCCATCACTCACACAATCAAAATTGCTTTGATTTCCCACACCATTTGCATAATGGACCCAAATCTCTGTACGTGCACAGCCCAAACAAATAATGAAAAACAAACAACAAAAAGAAAAAGAACAAAGCATCTACTGAAGTGTTGTGGGAGGCAAAAAATGTGAAAGAAATTCTGTCAGGAAAATTCACAGACACCATCAATGTCTCTTCATTGCAAATTATGCAACAAAAATATCTACAATACAACATAAAAAAACATCACTTGCTATAATGGTTCAGCTAACACTTGATAACAGTTAAATTTTTGATAAAAGTTTGTTTTAGGGTTTACACTATAACACTGATCCCTAGGGCACTGAACAGAGTAAAACACCACATAGAAACACAATAGAACAAAAAATAAAACTGAATGCCTCTTGCCTACTCAGGTCCCAATCTTTCCCAAATGCCAACTTTTGAAGGTGAGTCCTGAATTTGTTTTATAAAACAAGTCTGAAATGGACCAATGGTTCCAAAGTTTGTTAAAAGGCAGGGACTGCCAAGGAATATATACCAACAAGATGCCACTAACGTAGCAGACTTACACTTTGAAGTGATTTAGAAACAAAAATTAGCCATTTGTATTGCTAAAATTGTCTAAATTTAGGTTTCACCGTTAGAAATTCTGCTGATTGGCAAAAAAACACAATCCCTTTAAGTTTAGCCAAAGTAATGACAGTAGAGTTAAATAAAATGGATATAAATCAGTCAAATTTGATTTCACTGTGAACAGTATTGGCACCGTCCATGAATGATTCCTTATGGAAGGTGGACTAAAGGTCAAAGAGTCTGACCTTTATAGACAATGTCCGACAGATGGATAATTGGTGCTAGCCAGCCTCACGGGGCATTTCGTTTTTTTTCAAGAGACCAAGATCAATCTTTTTTCTGTCATCTCACCCACAGTCTGGTGCTGATCAGGAGAAAAGGACAACGTGGTTGGCATTAGTCTGAATGTTGGTAAAGATGGTAAACAGCAGACCCAGTTCTGACTCTAAATCTCTAAAGACACCTTAAATCGTCAATTAAGAAAGGAAAGAAACCCTACTTGGAAAGAGGTTTATTTAAGGGAGATGGTAGGAGGTAAAATCTCTTCCAAACGGTTTAGTCGCCATGAAAACACAACGGACCAAAGAAAAGCTGCAAAACTGTTATTACAGGTTCCTGTCTACAAAATCTCAAAATCAAAAATGCTCTGTTTCACTGATTCAGTGGTGTGTTTGCAGGTGGTCAAAATCTGCTGAGCTGCTAATAACTATCCCATTGTGCCCAAGTTAAACCAGATTTCAGAATTGGATTAAATGATCGAGCAGGTGGAGATACAAAGAGATAGAACGAGAAACGAGCACAAAGAGAAAAAAGCTGAGTCAACACCTAACTTACATTTGAATATACACTGTATGACACAATCCTCCTCTTAGTAGCTTTTCAGTTTGAAAATATCCCATTAATCACCAGACATGGCACTTTTTTCAATGCCTTTTCTAAAAGAACAACTCACTATGATGAACGGTGCAAGAGCGTGCCCTACACAACAGCTGTACCCCAGGACATTTGCTCATTTATATGTGTGATGTGTCCACACTGGAGCATTCGTGGGGGTGACAGACATCCAAAAGTGTGGGCTCTGAAATCATTTGCACCTCAGAGTCTCCACAGAGAGGAACACCTGACGCTCAAGAATCTGTCATCCTTTAGAAAAAAAACCAGACAATGTCAAAGATCTTCAATACAACCTTTGGATCATAATGGTGGCAAACCTAAATTAAAGCCCAGATAGACGTGAGCCTAAGAAGGTTTTATGTGGTCATGGTAACTGTTGCAAGATAAAAAAAAAACAAGAACACCTTATCTAATGTGACAATATCAGCATTGATATCATGTTTCTGGTGGTTCACACTCTGAGGATACTCGAGACCAATTACTGTGTGAAAACAGGGTCATAAAATAGATGTTTTTTGTGTGAAATGAAAAATACGCAAAATATAAACAGACTAATATAAAGAATGCTAAATTTATGAAATTTGTATTCTTTTATAAAGATTTGTTGCCATCTCTCTATTCATTCCCTAGAGTGTTGTCACCAACATAGAAGCTTCCCCTGTGACCCATCAAGCCCCCAGAGGGATGCTGTTCCAGCCCATCCAAAGCTGGTGCTTTATATTCTCTGTCATTTCGCTCAGGAAGGAAGTTCATTTTGACCTCTACCATCAGCATTCATGCAGTTACACAAAAATATTTGCAGCATTGGAATGTGAGTAACAACACAAATCTTGCTTCGGAAATGACATCATTAATCTCTCCTAGACAATTACATTTTACAAAAAAATCACTTAAGGTTTTCTTTTTGCCCCATCTGTATGAGACAATTGTAAAACTGTATGTTGTAAAAATCAATGTTGATTGAGAAGTAAATAAATGGGGCCTGTGTCTAGGTTAAACAGAGGCCTTGACAGACTCTCATTACCTTTACCCAGCAGAAGCCATCCACACTGTAAATTTACCTAAATTCCTATTGACCATTTTCTCCACACTGGTGAAGCTACTGCTTGATGCCATCATGGACCAAATTCTCTGAGAAATGTATCTAGTATCTTGTTAAACCTATGGATTGAAGCAGTTCTGAAGGCACTAACCGGATGTACCTAATAAAGTGGCCCGTTAGTGTACCTGCCATCAACTGAAAAATTCTACTTAATTTAGTATAGTATTGTAATTAAAAAAAGACGGTCACGGAAGAGCAACTATACAGGACTCATGTGGATGATGCATTTCTTTTCTTCTGCCTGCTTTAAAGAAGCTAATGTTGGCTACTTTAAAGAGGCTACTTTCTGCTGCGCTCTTCATTCCCAATCAGTCAAAGAGGAGTGACAAAGGGTGAAAGTACAAAGACACTGAGACCACTCACAATCGAGTAAATCGCACAACAGACACCCAAGGCTCCATCAGTCTGAGCCCGCAACTCTTTTGATGTCAAATTTGAGGAAAGAAATGCACTGCAACAATGCATTCTTTCAGTTCCATAGACAGGTAACTTCCTCAGCATTCAAGCTTTATTAACAGTCAGAATTGTGGGCTTAATCAGGTTAATTGCTCTGGGAATCTCAGTACCCGTCTACAGGGCGCCACTTAGATTCAGACACAGAGTGGCGTCTTCATACAAATCCATTGTCTATGTTTATGCATTTGAGAACAACTGACCCATTTAAACTGATCTACAGGACAGTGACTGATCAGTTGCGTCTGCCACAAGCTTTGTTACATTGTATGCTTGCAACCTCCCTTTTAAAATTGGGCTGAGATTCTTTAACATGCTGCAAAAAACATGAAATACAGGACACCAACCAAAACTGGTAGAAAGCCAGATCTTCAGTGCTATGGAGTGCATGGGTCTGGCTATGGGTCATTGCTACAAGATGATTTCAGGTTTTTAAGACAAGAAAACATTGTATGAGGAAACAGTTCACTATTGGATCTGCTAAAAGGGGCAGATTGACAGAAAGTGGCTGCCATTTCTGCACCTGCGGCCTCCTACCTAATTCCAAACACACCCACCGGTCACACACATCCATACAGGGCAATGTGTGTAAACTTGCTTACCTAAGGTGACAGAATAGACCTTGCAGGGATCGAACTGCCAAACTTCCGACTGAACTCCACCCTTTATGCCAGCTGCCACCCCTGGAAATTTGAAAGAACGTGGCTGCCATTTTGCGCCTGTGGCCTCCTGCTCTCTACCAAACACACCCACCTGTCACACACATCAATACAGGGCTTGCACAAGAACACAATGCTAGAATAGCCAGGGATTGAACCTCCAGCCTGCGGATTGAAGAAGTCCAACTCTACAACTGTACCACTTGCCCCTTTGGCAGAACCTGGCTGCCATTTTGCACCTGCAGTCTCCTGCTCACTACCAAAAACATACATCCATACAGGGCAAAGCAAGAGAAGCAAGGTCATAATGGCAGAAAGGACCTGGTGGTGATCTAACCTCCAACCTTCGCATTGAAGGAGTCCAACACTACTTGCCATCCCTTTAAAGTTTGACCGAACATGGCTTCGTGGGTGAAGTGGCTTTGCCCAAGGGGATCGAACAATCAACCTTCTATTTGAAGGACAACAAACTCCACCACTACACCACCAGTAGCCCCTAAAGTTTGTATAACTTCAACTTATACAAAAACTTGAACTGTACAGCCTAGAATGGATTTATAACTAATGACCAAAAGCAAATTTTGTGTGAAATTCAGAAGTTTGAAAGTGGTGAGTACAAGGATAGTTCAGACTAGGTAGAGTGGGAGAGGATTTAAATCATATAGGAGGACATGGGTTGAGTAGATTGAATGGCGACATGTGACAAACAAATGAACAAACCAAATTTAAGTTTTTAGGTAGGCATTATCATAAACTGTTTAGCTTTTATTTCTCCACTAGTTGTGATCTATGAGCACCAATACAACTCAAGGGCTTGAGTGTGTGAATGAAAACACTGCGGGGTAAAGAAACATTTCACTTCTGCCACAATCACAAAAGAAACATTTATTGGAGTGTTAGAATTGACAACCCATCACCCTGTCTGCCATACTGGTGTTAGGGAGAGAGCCAGGGGTCATGAGAGGTTATGTGATGGATCTTTCTAGAACGTGACAGTAGGAGAACATGGCTGATGAGAAGAGGAAAAGACAACCTCTATCAGCAGAAGGTCACATAAGAGGATAGTGGGAAATGTTCCAAAAGGAAGAAAGGTCATTGCGGTTCAAACTTGATAATGAGAAAGAAGAATCCAAGCAGCACAAATGACGGTTTCCACACAACAGAAGAACAATGATGTGTCAAAATGTTTTAGCTTGAATTAAAAAGCAGTCATTGCGATGTAAAACCCTGCTATATAATGTGCTTTTTTAAATATATATATATATATATATATATATATATATATATGTGATAAGGTTATATTCACTTTTTATATCAACATCTCAAGCTTATCTTCATCAATAATCATACCATCCAGTTGTTAGCGTTCAATTCTTAGTAGAATGATAAGCTTGTAGTCGACCCATTAAAATGTAGCAGTAGTCATCTATCTTCTTGGAACTTCATTATGAGAATAATATGAGAATCAAAAGAAACAAAATGTTCTTAAGAAATGATTAAATGAGGGTTTAAGTTTGTGTTAAAGCTAAGGGTTTAGTAAACAAATACATTCATGGGGACATTAATCCTTCTGTTATGTAAATCAAACAGCACCTCTCGAGGTGGTCACTAGTTGTGTTCCATACACCAATTTTTATGCACATTTTGGAATATCACATTAAAAACCCTGGATGGAAACAACAAGCTGCGCATAAATTAAAAAAAATAAATGATATGCCATTATCGATGAGAAAAAATTTGCATAAACTATGATGAAAATGCATTCGCAGAATAAATCTCAGCACAAGTCTCCTCCACAATTCTGTATTTGGCGCATGTAGCAAGTTTATAGAGCACAATTGCAATGCATTTTTTCTGCTAGAACTGTGCAAAGGGGGACAATAAATGGACTAACTAAAGAACCGATTTCTTGGCCCAACATCCGCAATGTTGATTTGATCCTTAGCCAAAGTCTGTAAATTAAACTGGTTTGGAACTATCACCTCCCAGAACTTTCTTGAACGGCAGTGTTCCCATAGAGAAATCTTTCACTTTCTTTTAACACAGCAACTTCCATTTTTTTTATGATATCTGCAGCCAGTTTATCAGGAAGTAACGATTTGCCATATTTTTCGCCGTATAAGATGCACTTTTTCTTCCCCAAAACTTAGGGGGAAAAGTTGATGAGTCTTATACGGCGAATGCAGAGTGCCGCGGAGCGGAGGGCGGTCATGGCAGTAGGAGAGGCGTAAGAGAGGCCGCGGCTTCAGCCTAGCTCCGGAGCCGTCGGCCATATTTGTACACCCGGCGGTGCGCGCTGACGTCATCGCCCATCTCTGCTCGTCAATCCTACCATAGCGCGGATCGTAAGGAGCAGGTATGAAACATTACAGCCTTTTTTTTGTTACTTTTACTGTTTACTGACTGTTCATGTTACATGTTTGGCATATAATTGTTCTTAAACTGCTGTTAACTTTTACAAAGTTGATGTAAAATATTTTACTACAGTATTTGGTTCAGAATCTTTTTGGTAGATCTTCCACATTTAAAATTGGGTGTGTCTTATATGCCCGTGCTTCTTATACTGCGAAAAATTACAGTAGTTCTCTTGTACTCGTTGGATGGAAACGGTGCTTTATTCACAAACATTTCATGCAATATTCCAGTTTTGAGTATATATTTCATTCTTTGGTTTGAAACATGGCTATTGTAAGAATAGACAGAAAAGGGCTTCCTGAGTGGGTACTAATCTAATCATATTAATGGTAACAAATGAGGGCCAACGGCATAGTAACATCCAATGTACATCTTGTACTGTACTTCTTTTTCTATATTGCCAATGTATCTGTCTGAATATGAAATTGTACACCGTGTCGACTTATATAGAGCCAAACAGAAAATCTTATACGATTATAAGTCTACCAGTAGAGACAGGGTTCCACTGCAGTTACTAACATTTTGAAAGTTTTAACTTAGCCCTTAGAGCCCTTAGAGTAGAGAGTAGAGCTATACCAAAATAAGCTTTTTGAGGATTATTTCATACTGTGCTATATAATAATTAAGCTATTTACTAGTGAAAAAAACCCAGAAAAGATGTAACTTTTGGCAAAACACATTACATCTGTTTGAAATAATAGAACAATTCTACATAATCAAAAAAGCAAAAACTCTGGTCTGCTGGTGAGCTTCCATAAACTATGAGCTATGGGGGGAAATAGTGTTTACACTATCAGCACAAAGACTCTTTCAGATTCCTCCCTGTGAATCACTTACCCTGGACGACCCCGTAATGTTCTCTTTAAGACATCACTACTCATTTGGGAGAAGTCGTCCGGTCTTATCAGACACACATCCCTATTCTCATGAGGTCATAAGCTATCTGTTCCGGGTCAGTAGCCACAGAGTGCGATGGTGATGATATAGCCCTCAGAACAAGTGGGAGAAATGGAACATGTTTATTAAAAGCTTTTGCTGGATCCGATTCACTCTTGTTGGGTAAACATCTGTCATGCTTTTCAGAGCTTACAGCCTGGCTGTTCTTATTAAATACATCTCATCCAAAAAGGAAAAAATGATTTGCATTTCAAGCAGGAAGAGGTCACGAGTAGACACAAGAGGGCCAGCAAGCAACAGAAGGCACTGCTGCCATATTTTGAATATTTTGACCTTTTTGTAGGTCTCGTTGTGTGCTCTGCATGATTAATGGGACAAAATGGTCCTTCAGTTTTCAGGAACTGTGAGCTTCTACATATGTTGCGATGGCGCCATAAAAATGTGCCAAGATCCAAATTTGACTTGATTGCAGAAGCCACAATGTGTATTTCAGTCTGTGTTTAGGTTCTGATTAGTCTGCATTCAACTGTAAAGGGTGCCATCACAGCTGTTCAGCCACTCAGGGTCATTAAACAACAAGATTAATGGCTTTTCACTAGGCAAAGTGCTGACCAATAGCTTCTGAATGCACTCACACTTTCAAACAAATGAGCACAACGACAGACAGGAAATGCACACGCATCAGTGAACAACAACCTGCCGTTGTCCAATAGCAGTCACCTTTGACCACCATGCTCTGAGTGCTAGAATATTGACCTTGGCTTGCTGGGCAGCCTGAAATGCTGAGTCATCTCCATCAGGGAATTATACCATTGGCAAAACAGCAGAACTTCAAACACATTCAGATTCTTTTTTCTAATTATCTAATTTCCTTTGACAATAATGAAACATGTCCATTGTCAGGTCAACAGTTTGTGAATTGGTGAGTTGAATAGACATTGCGAAGAACACAGAAATCTCATAAACAAGACGACAAATTTTAAAGGAAGAGCAGAAATATGATTTATGATTCGCAGGGGCCTCATGTACTAACATTTGCATGGATTTCCTTCTAAAATATACTAGTGCACAAAAATTCTTTGTACAAATTAAAATAAACGTGTAAAAAAAGCAAAACACATCATCCTGTGTCATGCCTAATTTACTTAGATTTACATACATCAATGAGCCAAAGCAAATGAGAAACTGACAGAGAGAATGTGCCAAAATCTAAATTCTGAATCGGAATATAGATTTTTTTTTTCTTTGGTCAATGTTGTGGTAAAGAAAAAGTGGTAAGATATTAAGGTAAGAAACACTACTCTCTTACTAAACCATCAGGAGAATATGACAAATTAAAAAATAACATTTACCAACTGTTGATGGGACTCTTTTCAAGGCCCTATCTCTTAAATATTTTCCAGTGCATTCCCTTCAACCTGAACCATTACTGTCCAGGAAAAAAAAGCTAAAAATGATCACATGTTGTGGTGGTGTCTGTATTGGTTTATGTTTTTTTTACTGTGCATTCACACTTCCTGGGTCAGTGCAACAGCAAAAAAACTTTACTGATCAGACTTACTAGTTAATCTAGTCACCTATAGGAGTTGGTAAACTACAAAAAACGTGGCCTTCCAGTTAGAAGGCTGCTGTTTCGAGGCTCGCCGGTGACCTTCCTCATAGGAGTACCTCCGGGTACTCCGGCTTCTCCCACAATCCCAAAAACATAAATCTGAAAGTGAGCCTGAAAGCTGACATACACCAGGGTTTTGTGCATATGGACCATTGAGACATGAGGTCCAAGAGGATTGGTGAAAAAAAAAAAAGATTTTTCATTTTTATTTGAATAAAATCACTGCTGTAAGCTATTGTTATTGTGGTAATATAGATGTAAATAGATGTTATAGGTAAATAGCATCTATAGCAACATTAGCTCATTGGCTGGTGCCTTGTTGGCCCTGCCCTGCAGCTTTAAAATAGATGTGTATTTGTCCACTCATAAATAGAGTGGACAAATAGTATGACTCATAATTATCAAAAATTGAGTAAATGCTTGAAATTCTTGAACAACAACAACAAAAGAAGATTAAAGATAAGTCTTATCTTGCAACTCATGATGATCGTATGCAAGATAACCACATAATTATTAGCCAACACTTCTCATGAGAAATCTGAATAGTATCTAAATGGCAGACTCAAGTCTGCATAGAAAGAACTATCTGTTTTCTATCTAAAACCCTTCACTTTCGTCTGGGTATTGGATGTTGTGGGTTCATGGGGTTCAGTCATCTAAAGGGGAAGTGAAAAGCAGGGCATTGATAAATGGGTCTGATGTTTCCAAATCTGGAATTTCTGCACCATTGCCCTTTGCCATTCTCTTCAGCATGACATTTCTGCTTTTTATTTTTCTAAGAAATGTAGTCAGTGAAAAGCAGAATAATCAGAGCCATACAGAACACATTTCCTATTAAAAGTGCTATTATTTTCTTGAAAAGTTGACAGTCCAACTGATGGTATGCATCATTCAACAAAGAGGGATATATTTGCATTTACACATTTAATAGTTTTGTCGAGATGGGTTGGACATTGGCATCTCATCCAGTCGGAACCTGGCTTTCGTATCTCGAACATTTTATACCTGGAACTTCTGGAAGCAAGTTTTACATTCAAAACGCCTAATCCGTGCAAGGGGTCCCAGAAACAAAATATAAATTGATAAAAAAAAAAATGGACAACCATAGAAAAAAAAAAAAAAAAAAAAAAAAAAATCAAGTAACCTTTCTTCAGTCCTTAAATGTACACATTGTTAATTTAATAAATGATAATAAAACAAGCAAAATACGTAATATGTACACAAATGTGAAACCTCACCTTGTGAGTGACGCGATGTGTCGGAGGAGGTGGAACGGATGGCAGAAAACATTACGGCACTACGTATGAAAGTTAACTTTCTCGAGATATTTCACCAATTATGAACAACACGGTTTCAAGCCCAAGCGTAGACTGTACAGAGCTGGGGGGTATTCCAGAAAGCTTGGTTAACTTACCATATGATAAATCATAACCTCTGGGTTGATTTATCCCAAACAGGCATACCAGGAGTATGTCGGTTACAAAACACCTGAGAAGAGTTAGTTTAATCAACCTCCAACTGGTTACCCAGAGTTAATGCGCGTGCACGGTGCATATATAAAGACATTTTCAATGGATCGCCGATTTCACGAGTCACCATGGAAAGTAAAAGCGAAAAAAAGAGAGCGGCGGAGTTGAAGGTTTTAATGCACGCTTATGAGGAGTTTAAGCCAATAATATTAAAAAGAAGCAATACAGCTGCATCAGCTAAAGCAAGAGAGTTGGCTTGGCAAAAAATAACGGACAGAGTAAATGTGTGAGTGTATTAAATTACAAATTTGGTATTGGCTCCCGTTTTATTATAATACAAAATAATGAAGTATGACTTATACAGCCTTTTGAATATGTTATATCACTACGAAAATAATTAATACATGTATAGATATACATAATATGACTAAATATTAAATATGCGTCATAGATTTTACTACAAAGGACAAACCTGCCACTCTGTGGAATTCGTCTTTAATAACAAGCAGAGGTTTATGGCCAGGGAACTGTACAAACATGGGTAAGAACTGTTTAAGTGCCAGACATACTGTACGAACGGCTCTACACACAGTTGCCTTTCCCACATGCTCTGAATCGCCCACACTATACAAAAAATGTCCAGACGCAAAAAACCTAAATGCTATGCACAGAATGTTTTCTGTGTTAAGCGCAGAACTGCGGTTTGTCACATTCACGATATGCGGTTTTAAAAGACGTGTTAAATAAACTAACGAATCTTTTGAAAAACGATAACGCTCTTTCAAATATTCATTAGGGTATGCAAACACATCAATACGCGGTCTTATAACCCTCTCCCGACGAAAAAAAAACCTCATTTAATTTGTGCTTCTACATCCACAGGATCCTCATCAAAAGGGCACGCCATGCTCACCAACCTTCTGAAACGAAGTTACACTGAAACATAACCTGCTCCCGAGCAGGTTATCTTCAGAGAGTCAGTTGCTATGGTTACATACATACCCAGAAAGTTTCCTCCGTTTTTGGAACCGAAAGTTGAGGTTATCCACGAACTTATCCTTAAACATACCCAGGTATGTCACATAACCTGCTTTCTGGAATACCCCCCTGGAGACCACGGAGTGCGGATACCTCTGTCCTTTAGGATATATATTTTACACTTTTGTCCAAACAAGCCTATTCTAAAGGTTTTCTTACACATGGCTGTTCTCATTTTAAAATGGCCACAAACATCAAACCTATAGCGAAGTGTGCATGCCAAATAAGCACCAATTAGATCAGTTTCAGGCAATGGCCATCCTTAAATATTCGTTGTTTCCACCCTTGATTCACTCCATTTTAAATCACACAGACAGCCAACACATGCAAAATGTCTTTTTTGCTTGAAGGATTAACCTGATTTCCTAATTCAGCTATAAACTCAAGCCCTTGAAAGAACGTGGAGTAAATTGTTTTCATAGTCATCAACCAATACAATGGCAATTATTGTAAATTATAAAGACTTTCTGCTCTGGTGGATTCACTAATCCAAAAACTCACCAGCTGTAAAACCAAAAAAAAAATCAACTGGAAACAACTAAGACCATCATTGCAAATAACAGGAAGACATTTCAGCACTTTAAAAATCTCAAAGCAACCACCCTCCCAAAATGCCAGGCCTGCCACTAAATGTTACCATAGCAACCAATATCCTCATCCTATTTCATCTGTCCTCACTCGTTTTGTGTGTGCTGCACACGATCCATCTGAAAATCAGCCATCATTGTTGTACTTGTCAAAAATCAAACAACAACACATATGGATTCAAATTCAATTTGCTGTAAAAGAAAAGCACAGCTCCCTGAGCAGACTAGCACGCTCACAGCGAGACTCGAATGTCACCAATAATGTTCTAATAGGGATTAAAGCTGAATTAATGTGCTCGGTGCAGAGTCAGACCCTGTCAAAGGACATCATGAATCACAGGTAATTAGACGGCTTCGACCCCCACTTTCCTCCTTTGCTGGAATGTGTTTATGTAAATGTCACCATGGCAACATTGAGTATAGGAAAGTCTCAAAAAATTCCAAAACAGATTGGAAATATTCATAAATGACGGTGCGAAACATACTTATGTATTTAATATAAAAAGACGGTTTCTTTCTTTGGACGCATGTTTCTTGGTTTTCCTTCAGTGTTAATTAGTAACTAACCAGAATGTGCTCCAACAATAAAATCTCCCAGTTGGGTCATTCATTGACATGTAATGTGCTGCCTGGAAAAGCAAAGTTAACGCGTGACATGAATGTTTTCCAGCCATATGGTTCAGTACTATATAACAAGCAGCTGTCGTAAACAGTACACGTATGCCCTATGGGAAATACAATATGGTGTTATTTTTGTATATTGATATAATCTTTATGCCACATGCTACTCGGACAGTCCTCAAAGTCTGCATTCTTTCAATAACAATGATATAAGTAAGCAACCAATCTGACTAAACAAAACCATCAGAGCTGTTAAACAAATCAATGCAAATACTAAATGTACTATTAGCTTCTTTGGTCAGAAGTGAAACATCTTTTTTGCATAATTCAGCTGTACATCTACCATTCTCTTCTTTACTATTTACTAATTTCTAAAATAGCCAGCTTAGTCACAAAGCATGAAGGGAGCTCACTAGGGGTGTAACGGTACGCTAAAATCGTATTCGGTTCGGTACAGTGTCTTGGAGAGCTCGGTTTGGTTAATTCGGTTCGGTACAAAAAAATAAGAACTTACATAATCTTTATTTTGAAAAGCTGCCAATACACAATAGAATTCTTGCATAAAATAAATAAAAGTTACACATTTGGGTGATATTTTAAATAAATTGCACTCTTTATAAAGAAAAACACATTTTTATAAATAAAATATTAAATACTGCAACTAGTTAGGACCTGAAAACTTTTAATACTAGCAACAGCTTCAGCTTGTATATCAACAAAACTAACTATTCAAGTTTTAGTCTAAAAAGATTAACCTATCCACATTTTCTGAAGAGAGCACAGATCTGGTTATAATATCTCCAGCAGTAGAAAATGTAAGATGTGTTGCCTGCCCGATCTCCGTGGAACAATGTCGGCATACAACTTTAAATTTATCCACTCGTCTATCCCCTTTATGTATTTTAACAGAGAAGCCAAAGGCGAGTTTCCGCACGGACGCTATTGAGTGTCGCACAGTAGAGCTGCACGTCACTCAATAGCGTCCGTGCGGAAACTCGCCTAGGAACATGGTTCCGCTGCGCTTAATATCGCGCTGATAATACATTTATATTATTTAATACAAATACCGAATACCGAAATGGTACGCAAGTGTGCCGAACCGAAACGGTTCAATACATACCGTGAACCGTTACACCCCTAGAGCTCACGTATGTACATCAAACTTCAATGACTGCTTTTATCTCATTTCTTATTTCAAAGGAAACCACCATTTCTCACAAGTTGATCTGATTATTTAAGGCATTTATGAAGAGTTTGCAACATGCTAAAGTTCATTTTGTCAATGTTTTTCATATCTCATGTTTTTGATAGTTCATTTGGTGCTTTAAATGATCCTGAGCTACTACTGATCCCGCCCCATATATAAGAACGTTGTAAATAAATGACACCTGTTATGCTAGCTTATTATCACAATTACATAGCAGACACAATTACTGAATGTTAACCTTTAAAGTATTTGTATTTAGTCTGTGCGAAGAACAGAGAAATGGAGGAGCTTATGACAAACTTACAAAAAATGCATTTTACACTATGCTATTGATATATTGTAAGTTGATTTTTCATAAAAAACACAATGTAAAAATATCATACTGTTTCAGTAGGAACTGTAAAAATATAACACTAAATTAAAGCTGCAAGCAGAGATCAAAGTGCTCGAGCGCCATCACCTTATGGGTAATGTGTCGCATTATGAAAAACCCAAAATTAGGAGATGAGTTGTTAATTTTTCAGAAAATAAATCAAATTTTAAATTAAAAATAAGAAAAAAGGTGGCTATGACAGCCATTTCAGTTATTGTATTTGATCATTTTATTGTCAAATGTAGTGAACAACCAAATTTTAAAGCAGTACTTTATCGATTTTAATTGCCACGTTTCCTATGACCACCTGGTAGCACTCTAAGTGATACTGTAGATCCGCACAGATGTGGAATGGTAACATATTTTGTGAATTTGGTATTGATCTCACTGAATTTCATGTTTTGATGATTTGCGTGTGCACATTATAGTTTAGCCAAGTCAAAAAGTTTCCCAATTTATCATCCTGTATGCCTTAAGATAAGACTGATGGTGTTTAAGGTTAAACAGATAAAACTCTAGGAGGAGTTTGTTAAAGTATAAAACATTTTTAGAGGATTTCGCAAAATAACAGACTTCCTGTCGATTTTAGAAACCCAATCCACATTATTTATAGTTAAGTCTTGGAACTCTACAGATGTTTGCAGAATTTTGTTAGTCCACGGCAAACTTTTAAGCAGAAATGCACTATAGAGCTCTTTTACCCATTTAACGAACTCCATTCATAAATTTTCACCTGAACATGTACGAAATTCAGTGACTTTTTGAGCTCGTTTAGATTCTCAAAAATGCACTGAAATGTACAATTATAAAATGTGATTTCATTATCCAAATAATCAAAAAACTGGAAACATCAGCTGTGTGGCCTTTACAAAGCCACATTTGAGATTGCAATGAGTAATAAAACATATTTAATAACACAGTTTTACATTTAAATCTAATAACCTGCAAAGGAATGTTTGAAGTAAGTTGCGACTAACTAAAATCCAGTTGGCCATTTCTCATCATTTGAAAACAGCAAGGGTCTTCAAATGGCAAACTTCTCAGAGTGCTATTTTTTAGATTGTGGATTGGAAACAATTTTTCCCAAGGACTCTGAGATTTAGAGTGACTGTGATTGTGGTTAACCTCTGCTGCAGTCTCCCACTGTATGAAAGAGCATGCTTATATTAGCTCCATGCAGCTAGGGAGCTGGGTTTGAACATATAACGCACCAACTCAGCATGAGGCTAACTCAGACACACAACATAAACTACTATTTTATTTAAGAATATTGGGCTAAAGCCCCACGCGTGTTTGTGTCTGTGAAAATTAAGTGACCCATCATGTGAGTAAAACTGTAGGCATCGTTTAATACATATTTCTCCTCGCTAGTAAAATGTATTATGCGTATTTATTGCTCCCATAAGGTCATTTGTGGCATCATGAAAAGGATTATAGTCTGGTGTGTGAGCGAAAACATTCCACTGCATGCCAAAGGATTTATTAAGAGCTCCTTGCAGAATGCTTTCAGCAGTTCACTTTAAATAAAACCTTTGCTGTAACCCATTAAACCACTGCAATTATTTGTGGATAAACAGCGAGGCGAGGAAAGCTAATGTAGATTGTCAATGGCAGTAATCTACAGAAGTAATGCTTGTTTTACAAGGTAAGGCAGTCAAGTTAATTCAGTGAACAACTGAGGATTTTGGTGAAGGAGACATAGATGATTTCACAGTAAGATGTACATGTCTAAAGCAGCTTCCCTTAAAAAACTTCATTCAGTGCAATCATAAGGATGACAAGAGTATACAAAGCTACTATAAGCATCTGTTTGATCAAATTTCAGAAAAAAAACACCAAGCTCACGTTGCAGCAATGAAATGAATATAAAACATTAAGACTTTACAATACCTTCATTTTATAAAGCATATGCCTAAAAAGACATGTGTGAATTCAAACAGAATAAAAAAAGACAGCATCAAATGAACCTTGTGAACAAGGCATTGGGTTAATTGCTTTAAAACAGTAAAAGAAACTCAGTGACATTGATAAATAAATGCTCACTTAAACATAGAGGGATTATAATTAAATCCACTAAAATGATTTATTTTCAGTTTTTTTTACACCAGGAACTGTCTTTGGAGGAAAACGAAAAAGTGTGCATACAGTTTGTAGTCCCTCATCATGGAATGTTGCTATGTCTTATATTACACTCTAAAAGTACTACACCCTTAAGGTCTGGATGCACTGTGTTTATGAAGATCTTCCATACCTTGTATTCTACCAGTAAAGATATCAAGGGATAGATGTGACGAATTGCAGTGTTTGCTACTCAAGTGTGTAATGTTTACACCGGATTCAAGCATAAACACAATGCTCCAATTGAATTTGTCCATAGGAAAGAAAACTTGTGGCATTTGCTACAGCTTGTAGTCAGACAGGTGCTTCTTTGTGAATTTTCAGGTACCACAGTCAGAATGTTTGATGCGATTTCCAGCCTATATTACATGACCACGCAGACCATCTTTGTGAAAGTGCCCTCACTGGTTTGTGAGACATCCCAGCAATTTAAAGTGAAGCTAACGTTTTTTAACCACAAGCATTTCCAATCAAGCCATTTCCTTGATTGATTTCCCCAAGTTGGCCTACAGGAATTAAGATGACAAGGAATGTTCAATTTAATAAAATAAAATCATACAAAAATGTCTCATTATAGACTAACCCTAGAAAAAATAAGATAATCCTTAAATTGTTTACTTAAGTATACGCATGTTCAGAGTTGATTTGCTAAATGAGCCAATGCCTGCAACATTTTTGAGTTTTCCAAATGTTTCATTCTTGCTCCATAATCAGATTAACTTTCAATTTCTATGTAGAGCAAACACTCAGTCTGAGAGGCTGCAAAACAAAAAAACTCGGAAGTGTTTGGGTCAGACTCTGGGTCGTACACATGACACCCTGTTAGCCATTTTTAAAAATATATCCACTTGATTTTGCAGACTTTTCATCAAGTTCTGAACATCATGCAGGGTTCGCTCAAAAGGAAAGCATAGCAGTGGCCACTCAAGGTAAACAGAGCATTTGTGGGTGATTGAAAATGTGAGTGAATTCCAAGTTTATGATAATTATTGCTTTTTAAAAGTTATTAAAGGTGCAGAGCTCATTGAGGGGAGTTAAATTTTGATGTTTAATGCTTTCAGAAAGAAATATATTGCCCAATTTCGTTTAATATTTACTGATACATTTGGTCCTTTGAGTGCGTCTCCACAGACATCATTCTAGTTCCGCAATCTGGCACCATAGCAAATACGGCAAACATGCAGAACCACCACCATCTTCCAGGCCAATCAGTGAGCTCAACAGTCAGCGATCAACAGGAAGTTGTGTCATGCTTTTCTTTCCGATCAGAGAAAATTATCACTTTAGCCCGACTTAGCCTGCTTTTAGAACCTAAACCAAATAGGTACTAAAAAGGGTACAGAATGCAATGCAGAACGCCCCCAAAGGCAAGTGACCAAATGGATCTGAGCCATATCGGCATATCTAAACAATTACACCAGGATTCTTTTTAAATCACCAAACAGGACAAGGGTGAACAGACCCAAAGTATCTGTCCAATGGGACTGAAACTAATTAACTTCGGAAATGTTCCCATTTGACAATTTGTCATTTGAATGCTGCAAAACAAACACTCCAAACCAACTCTTTGAGAGTTCTTCAACTTGAACCTGCACCCTCACTTTTCAAACAACTATGTGTCAGGCTTGAACTATGTGATGCTGACTGCTTGCTGCATTTGGTGGGAGGGCATTTCCTGCATAGGCCAATCAATGACCTACTGATCCCAGAAAACCTTTAGAAACAGCGGGTGAGTCTAAAGTCGGTCAGTGGGTTATTGATCATACAAAAATCTAATTCAGCCAATATTCCAGTCTTCAAACCTGTGTGTCCCTGTCTAGCCTTTATCCTCAACCTCAACTGGGAAAAACTCTAGAATCTTTAAAATTTATCTTAATATTCAAGTTGATGTGTTCTAGTTATAAACTCACCTTATTCGAATATGGATGCCTGGCGAGATTGATGCCATCCCTTATGAGCTTATCCCTTATCATGATCTTCAGCTTGAGTTTGGGGTAGATTTCCAGCTCCTTGCGGTTCCCCAGAGTCAAATTCCTGGACGCCCCTCTGAAGCCAACTCCACGCGCGGCTCGACCACTACTCTGCTCGGTCCATGACCTGGAGCCACGCAGCCTGCATTCAAAGTGCTCTGCCATGCGACTTTTGTACACAGGTGAGACCGATGGCATTGGCTCCAGAGTGAAATAAAGCCCGGTGGTGGTCTCCTTTTCGTCATCTTTCAGCCTTTGCACCGCGTCGTGGATCCGCTGTCGGTGGTGCGGGATGGAGACGCCGATGGCATCCAAGTCAGGATCTCCGATTTGTTTGCAAACTTCCAAGTCGTCGTACCCATTGTCAACAAATGCCTCGACGTACTGGCACAGTTGAAGGGTTTTGAGCCATTCATAAACGATGCTGGGTCCGTTGGTCATCATTTTGAACGGCGTTAAAGCGGAAAGATGCCTTTACCTTTGTGAGCAGGTGATGACAGCGCCTGCGTCTTGTGCCAGTTTCCCAGTCAATTAGTCATCTTTACGTAGTATTCTCACCTCCTTTTACAAATAAACCAACAAATGTTTTAAAAAACACTGCAGGGTTCATATAAACAGGCAACGTGAACCTTTCAACTTGGCATTGCCATGGATCCAAGCATCTCCCGCATTGAAATCAGCAGGAAGGCTTACACTAAAAGGAAAATAATCAGCAAAGGCTACATCTTCTTCCAAATGATGCCCACAAATGGTGAATATTACGCAGCGTGCGGGTCCAGTGGTGTTCTCACGATACTGTTCCTCGTCTCTGTCTCTACGGCTCAGAATAAACACATTTCTCAAATAAAGCCACGTCTAGAAACAAAAACGTGTGGTTTCAGACTTCTTTCCACTATTTGCTGAATCCCCGTGGCGACCCCAAAGATCAGTTTTCCTCCGCGAGACGACGGTTTGGCAAATCTGGCCACGCGCTTGTCAAGAACTGTCAGCGGTAATGAGCACCTGGCACCACGCGTCACAAAAACGATAGGAATAGTTTATCCGGTTGGTATTAAACCAAAAGTTTTTGACTTTATTTTGTAAAGATGTTGGAGAGAGGCAGCGGTGTTGCTGGCTCCTGTACTTTCTATCTTAGAGTATCCACTGAGCGCGTGCTGCTGGAAATGGACTTCATTCAGAAGCGCCCAGTTCACTGGTACTGTGTGGCAAAGTCGTATGCTGCCCCCTGCCGGCAGATATAACTTAATAACACATTTACATTTTTTTGGTTGTTTTTTGAAGAAGTCTCAAAGTTATTTGATTGTATTGATTTAAAAAAAAAATATTTCAGCTGTTTAAAATCTTCAAAATATTACCAAAGACTTTCATCAGTTGCAAACATGTTGTACTAGAGTGTTGTATTACTGAAATACAAACGGTTTTGTAGCATACATGGTTGGTTGTTCACTACATGTTTATTTCAACTCTTAATTTTATTTCATGCCATCATTTGTGTGCACCTGAGAGTTAGTCATTTTGTTAGCCTGATCATACTTCGCCACCTGTTGGCCGTATGGAGTATTTCCGGTCGATTTCTGTTTGGTGTTGCATAAAAATGTTCCTTGATCTGCATTTATTTTGTATGTTTCCTTTCTACAACTTTACATTCCTTATTGTGTTGAATATTATGTAATGTAATATACTCTCAATAAAAATAATATTTAAAAAATGTTCAAAGAATTTTGCCTGTTACTAAAACTTTTTGCCTTTCAATTAATCTTACTGGTCTGAATCCATTCTGGTTCTAATCCTGATATTTTAAAATTGAGAGTGTTTAACATTGGTTTTGTTAAATGAAGTTAGCAAAGTCTACTTTCCATACCAAGAGCTGCAAAACGATAGAGTATATGTTATATTGCTGCATCTTTTGAATGCTGACATATACAGCTCTGGATGATCCTGTCCAAGCTCCTTTAAATCAAGTTTCTCCTGATATGTGTAACATTCCCAATTTAACTGATTTAAAAGAATTCTTCAGTACCTTTTTCTTCATTTTCCTATTTTCTCCCACAAAGATTTACATCAGACTGGCACAGCACCATGAATGATATATAAAGTCAACAAAATCTGGGGTTTTATTTGAGTTCTGCTGCGATAAACTCTGGCCAAAACTAGTGTCCACTGGTCAACACCTGATTTAGAACTAAATACATTTTGGTGACACAAAACGAAAATGTTTCCTAAAAGCTTAATTAAAAGTACCAAAATCACCATTTACACACAGCAGGGGTCATTTAGAAAGTATTTTAATGGGATTTCATTAAAACTATTTCATAATCACTTCTTTCTGATTAATGCATACAACCAACAAAAAAAGCCATGTAAAACATAATATTTCATAGAAATCCTATAGAAAATTATATAACGTGTTGAACACATTTATTAGCTTAGATGTGGAATGAGGCAGGACAAGAGAAGCTGTGCCATTTCACACCCTTCCTTGGTTCAAATAAACCATGTTTTTACAAAAGCAGGGACCATGGTATGACGTAAGAAACAGTCAAGACAAGACTGGAAAGGTTTTTAAATAACTTTATTGTCATTTTCCATTATTTTTGCACAGTAATTTCTATCTACAGATTTCCTAAATCATTGTGGCAGCAGATAGTCGTAAACATCCATGTGAAATTTGCATAAAACTGTACAAGAAATTGGCCACCATGAGAAAATACTGCAACCCACTGATTACTGTTATATTCAAGACAAAAACTAAAAAATAAAATAAACATATGAACAAGGGTCTTCTGTATGTTCAAATAGTAGTCAATCCAGGTAGGAATATTCTTTTTGAGACAAATAAACAACATGAAACGTTGCAAAAAAAAAAAGAAAGAAAAAGATTTATATTAAAGCCAAGAAAGCAACAGGAAAATCTGCTTTCAGATTCACATCAAGAATAAGTCTGAAAGCTTGAAAAACCAGAAGTGGATGAACAAAAGGAGTGATCAGTAAATTCTGCTGGAGCTTGAACACTTATTACAGACATTTACAGCATTACAGTTAAATACGACTCAGTGGATACTTCATTTATCATTTGACATAGACAAAATAGCAACCTAGGACATTGAATCTCTCCAGGAATTATCTCCTAGATAACACCAGCCTACACCGTGGAACTTGTTTTTGGTTCTGATGAGTATATATCAACCATCTCGGGACTTAACATGTCATTTACAGAAAAAAAAAATAGAATTTTATTGAACAATGATGCACACTGATCCTCTGAAGGCCTTCGTGTAGTTTCACACATTCACACATACGTCCTGTATTTCAAGAAAAAGGAAATTCAAAGATTTGCGGACAACGTGAGCTCAAAGCATATATAAAAATAATTTTATAATAATACATGAATAAAAATATGATGGAATCTTTTCTGGGAAATACAGTACTCTAGAGAAAGGAACACACTGTGCAAATATAAGTGAATTTGTAAATCAAGAAGAAGACATACAAGGAAAACGGAATCACAGCATGGCATGAAAACACATCTACAGAGAATATAGTCCAACACAGAAACATTTAGAGTCTGAGAGAGATTGGCTTGCTTTGTTTCGTAATTCCTCCTCCCCATTTTTTCTTTGAATTACAGCAGACAAAACACAGACTAGAACACTGCCATGTTAGAGAAGACACATTTTTACTTAGTTATTCTTGTTTGTAACTGATGCAGCGAAACGGACACAAACAGCATTCGAACAACAGTCGATGGAAAACAACGCAATGAAAGAAAATCTTTGGCGCTCAAAAAGATATGGCAACGGGTCATTATGGCCAAACGCACTCAAAAGTTTCTGCTCCGGGATTGTCAAACTACTTTCAGAGAATGGCGAAAACTTTGGGCAAAAAGGCAGATGAGGATGAGCAATTCAACCATTGTGGATCTTATGTTAAATGTAACATTTATAGCAGCATTTCTTGCAAACCACGAATGAACAGCACTAAAATGTGGTTTGAAGGGAGGGATGGAACACTTACTGCAGATTTTCTTCCTAGAAGTCTGTTATTTCATATAACAGCTAACCCTCACTGATGCATTCTGACAGATCTTAAGAAACCGGTTGCACTTGCATTACATGACAAGGGCATAAGGGGCATGTTGAACTCAGTTGTTCCACTCAGTTTCATGTATAATATCGAGTAACCAATCATCAGAGATGGTATCTGGTTCATGATTCGAATCATTTCTAACAGTTCCGTAAATGCTTCAAGGAAAACTCCACCTTTTGGCTCATTCTCCATAGACCAGATCATAAGAAGTGCTTCATTTGGAAATCTATTCAGCCATTCCCCTGAAAATTTAGTAGATTATAAAAAATAGAGAATCAACTACAGGCTTGTAGTGTTGCCTAGATATAGAAACTGGCCAAGAGTGTCGCATCGAGCCTAGCTTCTCTTCTGCATCCCACAGTGATATGAACCGCAGCTTTCATAAGAGTCGCATCAGATGTGATCATACCTAGCAGTCGGATGTTTACGAGTAATTTACTGTAGCGATGAGATGCAAAGACATCTAGGTCAGAGAGTTGGGACCATCTATCACCACCAAACGAAAACGGTTAAAATTACGTAAGACAAGAACATGCGTTGGATTCAAACATGGACTGATAATGCTTTTGGCGGCTGCTTGTAAAGAAGGAAAATGACTTTATTTAATTTTTTTCTTTTGTGGCTAATAATAAAGAAGAAGAAAATTAGATTTGAGAGATTGAATGATGGGAGTGGCACTGTGACCCTATGGGGGACTTTGTGGCCTTTCAGTAAGAAATGTCACTGGTTCGAGGTCAGCTAGTAGAGGAGTATTCTGGTTTCCCCCACAAGACTAAAAACAGGGGTCAGCTTATTTGAAGATTCTAACTTTCCCTTAAGAATTTTGTGTGTTGCTCTGTAATGTGCTGGAGATGCCTGAAAAATAGGAAAGTGTGTAGAATTCAAAAAAAGAAACGATGAGCTGTTTTGTCTTAATTGTCATTGGAATACGACAAAGTCAAAGTTACTTAAACCATTTATAGTAAGTAAAGGTGAAACAGTGCTTGACTCTTAATATAGTTTTTTTTTTTTTTTAATCAGTTGACTCCAATTCGAGACTCCATGAATTCCTATTTAAATCCTGTCAGAAACAAGCCCGTATATAAGTAAAGTTTGAAAATAAATATTTAACAAAAAATACAGTGTACATTTCTGGGTCCTGGGACTTCAGTGAACTCTGACTTGCTGTGTCACTTCATCACCTATAGGAGCCACCAAATAACAAAAAACTGACATTCATGAGAATACGCCAGACATGAAGCTGGCACAGAGAAACGTACATTCCCACGTTCATTTCACTGTTAGTAAATCTGAACCTGAGAGTGAAAGCTGACTTACGTCAGCTGTTTGAGTGTATGGAGCATTGATGTGAGTTCCCAAATCTGGAGAATGGCTGAACAGTTTCTAAAAACAGTAAAAATTATTCCTTTTTTCAATAAATATAAATTTGCGGACGGAATTTTTAGACACAGTTAAACACCAATTATTTTAGCAGGTCTGATGTATAAAATTAAAGTAGTTGCATTTAAGTAAATTTCTGTCTACCTAAAAATGATGGATAACTTTCAATTTGAAACGTGCCATCTTTCATCCACATCTCAGATACTTGCTGTGGTGCGGGGCTTCGTAAAACCATTTTGTACAAGGTGTCACATGAGAAAACCATCAATAAATCACTCAAAACTGGTTTACAAAGAGTGACTCCTTCAGTCATTCATCATGTGCATACAGTAGATCCTTCATCTCACCCTCTGGATCACCAACTTATTAAAAACCATCTCGATGGTACTTTAACGTAAAGCATCGTTGTAGTGATGGTGACAATATTCAGTAAAAATATCAACTAAAAAGCATTTTTGAATCCATTAGACATTCACAATTCATTTGTATTAATAGGATCTATCTAAATCAATCAATAAACAAATAAAAAAAGTAATATTCAAACATTGTTAGAGCAGAAAAAACCTCCCTGTAATGACATCATTTATAGTCCTTCATTTTCATTGTGACAGTCAATAGCGATTATGGCATTTTTATAGAATTGAATGAAGATTTTTATTTGGATATATTCTCTTTTCAGATTTTTTTTGTCTTTTGTTTATTATAGTATTTTTCATGAGTCTGTTTTTACTCATGGTCTCCAGTGTGAAAGGTACAGGGACTGCAATAAAACAAACTTTAAAGTGACGACACTTCAGGACCTGCAAGGCCCAGACGCCAAGATGGAAGGGGATTGGTGATTTTAAAACATAAATAAATAAAAGAATCATAGGACGCCATCATGGTACAGTGTAATATTCCACAGATTTGGGCCACTCTCTGTCTGTCACAGTTCTGTTGACTGTTTTTTTTTTTAACATTGTGCTAGGAAAGAGTGAGGAATCCCACTGGTCCAGCAGAGGAGACAATAAGATGGGAGTGGGAGAAGGTTATGGGATGAACAAGGCTCTATGGGAGAACTCCTGAGTCCCTTTGGGCTCGACTGTTTCACGGAGATCAGAACTGGTACCATTTCTTATCTTTACATTTGAGCATCATCTGCAGCATGGAAAAAAAAGATAAAAAGGTTAGTGGCAACACAAAATGTGCATTTCTTATGATTAACCAAACTTGTGATTTCTCACGAACTTTGAATATAAGCAACTGCTTAATGTAAATGTCAAGGAAAGTTGAGGAAAATCTTAAAATCTTAAGGACTCAAATGATAATTGATCCAGCAAATTAAAATTTTTTGTTTTATAGTTGCACCTGATCTAAAAACAGAGTTTCTGCAGGTTTCACAATGAATCTGAAAGATAAAGACTGAAGGAATAGTTGCTTATAATGAACCCATTAACATTGTTCTATAATTAAGAGGTGCTTCTTGGCATCAGCGGAGGTGCTACTGTACCTCGTGAGCATGTTTGGAGAATGAGTCGGCGCTGGCCATCATGGCTGCCGTCCTCTCTTCCACCTCGCTCAGTTTTTGCCCTCTCTCATCCAGCGCTATCCGTGCTCGAGCTAAATCCCCCACGATGCCTGATGCTGCACCCTTCATGCCTTCGATTCCCCCAGGCCCTGGAATGTGCTGAGCCATGCTGCGTGGTGCTTTTCCAGCTCCTGTCTCACCGACTGAACGAAAAGAGCCAAACAGAGTGGGAAAAAAACACTATTAGTCAAATAATGGAAAAGTATCTTTTATATCCTTCCCAAGTTCCAACATTAGAATTTTCTGACTGACATCTTCAAATAATCTGAGTGTAAGGTTAATGCAGTGAAAGAAAACTCACAGAGCTCCTCTCTATCCAGAGACTGTGCTCCTCCTCCAAAAAGCCCCTTAAAGAAGCCCCTGTTAGGAGCTTCTGGCGTCTCGACTGGCGTAAACAGCTCACCCAGCATTTCCTGTCAAATAATCCACATACCATCACAATCCAAAACACAATGCAACAAAAGGAGAGTTCTGGGAGAACTGCTGACCTGTAAGCTCTCGCAGACCTCCTGGCTGTAAGTAATCCTCTGCACCTCTGTAGGGGAGGTCAGGTACAAGGCCTGGCCCAAGTTACTGAAGCAGAAGGTTCTGGCGATCCGCATGTCTGTCAGCGGCAGGTAGTTTACATCCAGCAGCGGTCTCAAACCTGGCAGGCTGAAAAAAAAAAACGAGGAAGGGAGAAACATTTCTTCAGTTTTGCTACAGTATGCCTAACATCTTCTATTATTTAGGAGCTGCAGTACTGACTGGGAAAGAGCAGGTTTGTTCTTCAGAATTTGTGCTTGAATTATGATTAAAAAAAAAAAAAACAACAACATAGGGACAATTTATAGACAATGTGATCTATTACTATGTTAGAAAAATAACAGAAAATGGTTTTCTTGCAGACAAAGAAAGATCTATTGAAGTAATTTTCCATGAAGATAAAATAAAATGATTGAGACTTTTTAGCTCAGTTATCCATGATAAAAATGCACAATTCTGACATTTTGTCATGCAATTCTGAAATATAGTCAAAATTCTGGAATTTAAAGTCACAATTTTGGGATATAGTCACAATTATGGGATATAGTCACAATTCTGGGATATAGTCGCAATTCTGAAAAATAAAGTCACAATTCTGGAATTTAAAGTCACAATTATGGGATATAGTCACAATTCTGAAATATAATCAAAATTCTGAAATATAAAGTCACAATTCTGAAATTTAAAGTCACAATTCTGAGATATAGTCACAGTTCTGAAAAATTAAGTCACAATTCTGGAATTTAAAGTCACAATTCTGAAATATAGTCAAAATACTCAGAAATAAAGTCACAATTCTGGAATTTAAAGTCACAATTATGGGATATAGTCATAATTCTGAAATATAGTCAAAATTCTGAAAAATAAAGTCACAATTCTGAAATTTAAAGTCACAATTCTGAGATATAGTCACAGTTCTGAAAAATTAAGTCACAATTCTGAGACATAGTCACAATTCTGAATAAAAAAGTCACAATTCTGAAATTTAAAATCACAATTTTGAGATATAGTCATAATTCTGAAAAATAAAGTCACATTTCTGGAATTTAAAGTCACAATTCTGAAATATAGTCAAAATACTCAGAAATAAAGTCACAATTCTGGGATATAGTCACAATTCTGAAATATAAAGTCACAAATCTGGAATTTAAAGTAAAAATTCTGAAATATAGTCACAATTCTGAAAAATAAAGTCACAATTCTGAAATTTGATGTCACAATTCTGAGATATAGTCACAGTTATAAGATAAAGTCACAATAATGAAATTTAAAATCACAATTTTAAGAAATAAAGTCACAATACTGAATTCTGAGGTATAATGTCGCAATGTCAAGAAATGGTGTCAATGTTGCAATGTCACTGATGGTGAAAGTAGTGAGGATTCAGAAACAAAAATCAAATTTGCAACTAAAATGTTACATTTTTAGAAGTAGTAATGACAAAAAAACTGACAAATGTCAAAATTATTTAAAAAAATTGGTTAGAAAAACAAAATTCCTTCAATAACATTTAAAAGTTCATGTTAATTTAACCATAAATCCTATTCAAATCCAGCTCTATCTCACACTCACCTAAGGGTCATGATGTGTCCATTGGCACAGAAGCAGGCAACACAAATACCAGTGTTCATCTGTACTACATCCGCCCGCAGTACAAAAGACGTTTCGGTGATGTTGTGTTTAAAGACGCACGTCTGAGAGGGCAACACTATGACTTTGGCCTGTTTCTCCGAGCAAACCACAGCATACTGGTTTTCGTTCAGTTCTTGGGAAGAGGATGGTGATACAGACACTGGCCGTCTCTTTCGGACCTTGTCTCGCTCCTCTCCATTGGTCGGGGCATTGGGTTCATACCACGGCTCAGACGCAGAAGGGAGGAGAGACCCTGTAGAATCCAGGAAGGCCATCCGGAGGACACTACCCTTCAATCTGATGAGAGTGCCTGCAATGAAACAATGGAGAAAGTCAAAGTCAAGCCAAGTCACCTCTGTTTTAAACAGTGCTTCATAAAATACAGATCATTTCCACAAAAAGCCTTGTTTAGAAATTAATATGATTTTTAATTCTGTAAATTTCTCAGAAACTAAAGATCATATGTACATACATATTCTTAGCATTCCGTCTTCTCTGCAATTAGTGAATTAGCTTTTAGTTGTACCCTTGGCATATCTATTAATGCATAGTTTCTATTCAGATATGTTCAATACGTCTGGGCTCTGTCTGAGCTACTCGAGGACTCCCATTTCAAAGACTCCTGTAATTTAAGGTCAATTACATCATTGTGCAATGCAAAGGGCATCCCAATCTAAAAGGTCCATTGAACACGGCCTTCAAAAGTGCTCTTAGTAAAACGAAGGAAGCATTCAGTGGACTCTCTGTAGCTCTCTGGATTTCAGGATTGATTGAAAATAGTTGAGATTTTAAGAAGGTTGCATAATTGTACTTTTTAAGGTGCATCCGGTGTTCTAAAATATTTTGCCGAGACGATTAGAGAGGGGCCACTACTTTCAGTGTTCAGTGTACTTCCAGTCAACTCGACTGGAGTCAATGGTGTAGACCTTTATATACACGGTGTCAGTGTTGGGAGAATTAGGTGTTTAATGCACTCATAATGTGTTCCATTTAACACTGGCACAGTGTTATTACAGGTCCACACCATTGACACCAGTAGTGTTGATTTGCTGTTCCATTTGCAGTGTTTGCTAGGCATAAATATGCTCATAAATCATCACAATGGATCTTCAAATCAAACTTATCAATTCTAAGCATTTGTTTAAACAATTTAATAAATTCAGAATAGTTTGTTTAAAGAAATCTAACTATGCCCAAAACTCATGAAACTGAAACTACTTCTTTTGTTGTTTGGCAATCCCAACTTGAATGGTCATATCGCCATCTACTGTTAAGGAGTAGGTGATATAGCCGATTGTCTAACATTTAAGATAAATTATATGCAATGGTTGTTTTTCCGTTTTGTCTTTTTGTACATTTACAGTTTCACGAGGTACATTTCATACTTGCGTATACATTGTAAAAATGTGGGGAAGAAAGGCAATATTGATTTTTTGGCAAAGTAAAAATGTAAAACTATGCTCTGGTTCAATAGCAGGTCACAAAAAAAAGAATATTTACAAAGTCTCAGTTTAACCTTCACAACCCCCCCAAAATAAATCCTTACTTACCACAAGGGGAGACAATGACGGGTTGCAGAAGCCTCTGTTCTCCAGCAGGGGGCATGTTCAGGGAGATTGCCAAGACTGTGCCCAACGATGTGCCAACCCACAGGCTTGGTGTAAGGCCGCCATCTGCTTTGCGAGTGTACGTCTCACAGAAATAGAACGATGTGATGGCCTCTCGTGTTTCCTTGTCAATGCTGGTCACACTGGAGCTCCGCGAGCGGCTGAAGGAGTTGTCCCTGTTGTCTAGCGGTATGGAACCCCGCGGTGGACATACAGAGAGTAGGACAGTAGAAAGAAAAAACACAAAAGGTAAAGCCCCCACTCCAGCGTGACAAGACACAGATGAACATTTTTCCCATACCTGTGTAAGGAAGCAGAATGAATAAATCAACTCCTTTGTGAATGCGGTTCATGCACAAAAGAAGTCAATAGAACCTCTGGCAGTGGAGAAAATGAATGTAAAAATGAAGAAAAGCACTTCAGTGTGAAGAGGAAAATAAACTTCCAGAGATTTGGATGACCAGATGCATTGTTTTATCAAAATTATTGCATTTTACGTATATATTTTTATTTCACTTTCGAAATGGGTCCCCAAATAGCTTTCTTATAAAAATCTGGTCACCCTTTACATGAAGAGGTACATGATGACCTTCCTTTTGAGGTCTGGAAAATATGGTAAACCAAAGGTCAACAAAAATAATAATAGAACACAAGTGATTGAAAAAGATTATGTGGGTTCTGTATCTTTCATGTACCCAACAACAAGACAGACAAGATATCGAATGATCTAAATCATCCCCTTAATCACAGAAAATAGCTCTTTCTTTTTTCAGATTCATTGTTGAAGCTTTGTTTCTGGAAATGTTTTAGTTTTGCTCGTTGTTTTATTAATGTTATCAACGACAACCCAATATAACTACATGTTTTTTTCTTTGTGAGAAAACACATGCATTAGACCAGTTTTGGACACAAAGAAAAGAAATTCAAGGAATATGCAAAGTGTGCTTAAATATGCAAATGAGAAAGTTTCAATGTGAAAATCTCAAATGAAAAAATAAGTTAAAAGTGTGGGTAAAAATGAAATCCATAAACGAACAGAAAGGTTGACATATTAACTTGGAGGGCAATCATAGATGCTAACGTTAGCTAACGCTAGCTTATGTTAGCACCAGCTTAGTGATATATTGCAAAATATATGACCGTAGAACAAATGCTTTTATTTTATACTGGGTGTTAACTCCCAACACTGAAATGTAGCCTTATATTTCTTTTGTTTTGGAAACAGAATAAAATATTTGAACTATTTTGTGGCCAATTTCGAGGCCTCAGTATATTTGCTATTGGTTTTCTAAGCTTCTTGTGCTCATTGATTCACCTTTTTGTTAAACATAAAACTGCCTCTCTGTGAAACTTACACTTTGTAAGTCAAGTAAAATTCTCAACTGTGATTGGCCGATTTCTCCTCTTGAGACCATGAGTATGATCCATGCTTTATGATCGTATTAAATTAAAAATACTATAGTACAGCAATTATTTTTAATAAAGGTTCAATACACTATAACAATAAGTTATTCAATGCACTACAACATTTGAGCTTTATTATATAGCTGACATTTCCTATAAAATCAAGTCCAAAATCTCTAATGCATCAATGATCCTTTACTGCAACTTTAACATTCAGTTTCCATTTCTAAGCAGTCAATTCAAAAAACTTATCCTTGAGGGAATTCCCTTAATAGCACTCCTGCAGGAAACTGATGACAGAACTGGAATTGATTCTGAATTAAACACCAGCACATGCTGAAGTAGCAAAAGCTGACTTGCATTTTTCAGGCAGGAAGAAAGAGAGAAAAATATAGAACGACATAAAGGTAAAAAAGTGATTTCAACCATGCTTCATTGTGTAACTTATGGACAAGCACAAGCATTTTTTACAAAACAGCACAGTCATCACATAAACAGTCTAAATCAACTAAAAACCAAAGAGTCGGCTTCCAACGGCATTATAAGAATCAGTGCTCATCTCAGAAGTTCAGTACTGTGTTAATTGACATAAGATGTTCAGACTGAGCGAGCACATGGACGCTCCCGATTCGGAAAGTGAGTCGATGGACTCCACATTCAAAAGCTGTTTAGCATGAACACAAAGTCAAGGCTTACCCAAGTCTGGCTTTAACTCAGTAGGCAAGCTTAATTTCCGTGACATCTTAGCTGGAAAACAGAGAACACCTCTCTTTACAAACACATTGAAGCCTCAAGGAAAGCCATGCAGTGCTTGGACTATAGGTGTGCTTGAAAAAACATCAGACAACGAAGCTGTGAAGTTTTTTTTTTTTACATCCTAAGGGACATAAATGCTTCAGACAGGACACGAGACACTACAGTATCTTTTTTCAGAAATGAACTCCAATGCTGCATGCTAGACAAACAGTACTGCGATGTAATGCCAGTGACTTGGTGACACAAAGCCCTGTAAGGAGAGGAATTAACATTAGAAAAGACAAAATTGTCATTTGCAGGACCCCATGCCACAAGCATGCACCACATGGGAGATTACAGACTGGACATTATGACTTATGTGGATGATTTTGCACATTTGTATGATTTGGCAAGTTGACCCTTGCAGCATAGGCATCTGTTCACTTCTGTCCATTTTCTGATATGAATTAATCAACAAATGAGCTCCAGATGAGAGAAAATTTGCTTAAAATATGTGTTGATATCCTTTTTTCCCCAATAACTGATCTTTTGTTTAAAGACATAATGGCAAGTTCCATAAAATAATCACTTTTTTTGACAGTCACAGTGATCTAAAAACAATGGTAAAACCGAGGCAAACAAAAAGACGGAGTACAAAGAAAACCAAAAACCAAGGTAAAGCAAAACAAAACTGAGGTAAAATATAACAAAAAAATAGACAGAGCCTAAAAAAGGTGGAGCAAAACAAAATCAAGAGACAGAAAAAGAAAAAAAATTAAAAGAAAAAAAAGCAAAACCAAGGAGGAGCAAACAAACAAACAAAATAAAAACAATGGACAGCAAAACAGGGAAAAAAGGATAAAGGAAAACAAAACAAAACAAAACCATGGTGGGGCAAAAAAAATTATTAACTAAATTAAGATTAACTAAAAAAAAATAAAAAATAAAAACAAGAAGGCTGAGCAAACAAATTAAAATCAAGGTACAATACAGAACAAAACCAAGATCAAAGAGAACATAGCTAAACCAAGGCAGGGCAAATAAATTTAAATCAAAGGGACAGAAACACAGGAAAAAACAAAACCAAGATGAAGGACAACAAAACAAATCCAATGAGCAAACAAAATTAAATCAAGGGACACGAAACAGAAAAACAAACATTAATGAAGGAAAACAAAAGAAAACCAAGGCACAGCAAACCAATAAAATCGGGGGACAGAAAAACAGAACAAAAAAAATCAAGAGACAGAAAAACAGAACAGAACAAAACCAAAATGAACGAAAATGAAACAAAACCAAAGCAGAGAAAAACAAAAGGGAATATAAACTGAACAAGATAAAACCAGATAAATATTTTCACTGATTAAATATTTTACACGTATAAAAAGTGAATATGACACCTGGATGCACTAATTTGTCCCCATAAAACCATTCAGGTAAATTATGTCCCAAGATGTAAAGACAGAAGACACAGGAAGTACAGAAAACACAACAAATTGAAATCCCTCATTCCAGTTGTGTAAACAAGACAATTACAGTCATTCCACCGGTGTGGCAGGAGAGGAACGCCTCAAGCATATCACCACAAGCACATGTTACCATGTTCCATGCGTGCTACAAGGACGTAGCATGCAGAGTGAATTTCCAAAGTTTTTGAAATGATTGTATTTATTGGGGAAAGACAGCTGCTTCCTGTGTTTTGTTCATTGAGACAGACAAAGTGGTTGAACAAAACTGATGGAACCTCTTCTAATATCTTCTTCCAACCTTACCTCCTCTCCCTCCTCCATTGTAGAATTGCTGATGGTTTGACATCAAGACTTTTTAGGGAGGAACAAAGCATATGAGCAGTTAGATATAATTTAATACCTTTTGGAAGCAAAATACTGTACAGCACAGGAGTGTCATAACATGAAATATTGAAAATCTTCCTCCGTAGTAGGGTTTGGGATTCTGTGGCACTTGCAGTTATTGTTTTGCAATGGCTCATGTCAAGGTGTAACGACAAGTGTATTCTGCTCTTTGCACAAAGATCACATGGACCTTCTTCCAATATTTGCTCGAGCCACTGTCTGAGAGAACAGCAGCAGAGGTCTGTGCTCTAAGTGAAGGTTAAGTCATTTTAGGAACACATTCTCATTCTGCTCTGACCTTTCAGAGCAAATCTTATCTCCATTTCAAGATCTACCACTATCCCTGAGTGCGAATGTCATGCTCTTTTTGGAAGGAGATTTTGAGGTTATCTCACCAGCCTAAACTCCACAAACAGCATCCTAACAATGATATTGAATCTTGAAGTTTGCGTCTGACAAAACACAAATAAAACATTGAATAAAGATGGTACACTAATGCTATTTCTTCCTGAAAACTGTAATTTGCAAAGAATGAATCGATCACAGTAGGTAAACTATGAATTGTAAACAATCCATGCTTCATTAACTTCAGTTTAAAAGAACTTCAAACAACTCTTTTGCATCATGCAGCATTTACAATCTTTGATTCCACATGTAAAACAGCTACTCAGTGTCTACATAGCTGCATGTATAATTCCATCACTTCTGAGCAATCAATTACTGACTGCTTAGCTACAAAAGGTGGTGCTTGCAGAAGGACACGGGGATGCTGAGCTTCAGGTCATAAATTAGCCCCTTAGGGCTTTGAACCTCTGACATGTTTCAGGCCCAGATGTTTAACCACTGTCTCCCCAACAGCCGTGTTCACTGTGTCACAGTGTCAGACACCATTAGCATTTATCAGACTGCCAGCCTTCATCAGTCACCAGTGACCCCTGTGAACTTTTGTTCTTATGCACAAACTTTCTGAACCAACAGCACATTGACAGTGCTATTTGAACATGATTGACCAATAGTGATTTATGACATTAAAAAACGTACATACTGCATCCTGAAAATTTAAATTATGGAGAGATGTAGATGTTCTCCACAAAGGTCATCCATACCATTAAATAAAGACTATGTTTAATAGCTTTTATTTAATACCCGATGGAGAAATGAGTTTTTGTATATTTTTATAAGCAGGTCCTTAAGAATTAACTTGGCTAAAATGTCCTGGTATTTTTTCATTCTTATTTACTAATATTCATTTAAGGATACATACAATAATGAAAAAGAAACAAAAAAAAAATCTATGGGAAGAAAAACAGAACAAAACCAAATAAATTGGATGCAAAATAAAATCAAACAAAAACAAGGGAAAGCAAAACAAAAAAAAAAATCAAGGAGAAGCTAAAAAAAATCAATGGGAAGAAAACAAAACAAATCAAAACCAAGGGAAAGCAAAAGTAAATCAAGGAAAACTAACTAAACAAATCAAGTGGAAGCAAAACAAAACAAAAATCAAGCGGAAGCAAAACAAAGCTAAACAAATCAAAATCAAGGGGGCGCAACAAAAAATCAAGCAGAATCAAAACAAAACTAAATCAACAGGAAGCAAAACTAATATTTAGGAGAAGAAAAACAAAACAAATCAAAATTTAGTAATTTCTGGAGATACGTGGTGTGAAATATCACCCTTATGAAAATACAATTTGTATATTTTTTGTAAAAGATGTATTGTTTCAGCTTCATTAGTCCAGTATTCACATTAGTTCAGTACTGTCATGTCGACAAAAATAATAATTTAATGAATGTTTCCTTTTTGGAGAAACTGATATCTGTTTTAGCACCGTTTCAGACATAAGTAATCAAAGAAAGATATATACAGATGGATGAAAAGACCAAGAGAACTTCCAAAGCTCAAAACATCTCTGATTCGGCAGAAAGGTGAGCGCGGGTCAGTATAAAAGTGTTATGTTGCACACTCTGAGGGATGTTTTACCTGAGGTGGGGGATTTGCAGCGATCCTCTGAGGTGGCTGAGCCCTCATTAATGTCACAAAGCCCTGTGCAGAATAAGAGAAGCATGAGTGTCAATCTCTAGATCACATGACAAGAGTTCCCATGTTCTTCATAAATGAGAAAGTGTCTTTTCATTGCGCAATACAGCACTGGTGAACCCAGCTGCTCTGATCAGCCCTCTCCCTGTGCCCATATCCGACAGATCCCAGCCCCCCGCTAAATATCACTCTTACCCCCCACACACAGAGACTGGATCATCTGAAAACCAGTTCAACCAGCCAGATACCAGACATCCTGTTTGTCTTGACTGTAACATGTGTTTAGCTGTGATAAGCATTGACTTTTATTTTCAATATCATGGGACAAATTGCAAATTATTTGGTTATTTGTTTGTTAAAGACAGGGAAGATTATTTAGGGGAGCTACTGCTTTCATTAGAATTGACCACTCTTCGACCAAAATGATCAGCTGCAATCTGCTACATCATCAAAGGCTGGAATAATGCAGATGTTGCAGGCTCAGAGACTTACGCTAGTTCCATTGCTTTATATACGGATATGGAATTTAGTTGATAATGCCTCAATCTGCAAGAGCTCCGTGTCAAAAAAAAAAAAAACACACCCCACAACTGCTGATTGCTTCAGCTCGTATTCAAGGCTATTAATCAAAAAAATACAAAGTAATTTACTCTCTTGGCGGCCATGAGTATCACAGTTAGAAGGTTGCCAAGCTCGAACGAATGAACATTGAGATCAGTTTAGCTTTACCTAGCCGATATTTTGCATTATCTTCTTGCCAGAAGAAAGAAGACAAATTAAAGGTCTGTAAAAGGTTATTATTGGTTCTTAATATTTTCTGTGGACATGGCTGCGTTCAAATAGAAAGATTATGAGTGTGAAAAGAGGATGAACCTCAAGGGTTGAAGCAGGACTACACAGTAAACAAGTTCAGAGAGCCAACAAAACAAAGTATAAAAAGTATAGTTTAGGGGGAAAATGTTTTATTTGTTCATTTGTCATATATAATTATGAGTTATGTTTATTAATATATTACAATATCATGCTTCAATTTCATTTCAATCAGTTTATATTAGTGATAAGTTATATGATTATATTAAAAATATATTAGGTAAACAACATAATTTGTTACGGTCAAAAAATGGAAACAGAAATGTTCAAAATTAAACTGATTTAATTCATATTGTTACCTCTTATTTCTAGAGGTTATTTTTTTGTAGTGTGCGCTACAAAAGCTAAACATACCCCAGTGCTTATTAAATTTTTAAGTACAATTGTGAACACATTTTTCAATCTCTAGGAAGTCTATGCATGCACCGGTGACATGACCCACCTACTGTTTCATTTTGATTCAAATATAATATGTAGGTTTTAAAAAGGATATTCGTTTTGATATTTGAGCGATCGTCTTTTAGTATCATTCTATCTGTGCCATGAGTGCCATCTAGTGGTGAAAAGGGAAAAACCTGTGATATGTTTGGTGTTTTTCAAATTTCTGGCTCAAAAAAGCACAATAGAACAAAAAGTGATTTTTTTTTTGCTTCACTTTTCTTTGCTTTTTGTTGGATTTAAAAGTTTTTATTTTGATTAAAAAACATAATAACAGTTTCTGAGCAGTCAAAAAATGACAGATTTTAATACTTGGTTTTTTTTTGTAAAATGTCAGGTTTGTTGTGAAATTCTTGTGTAATGTAGAGAGAAAATCAAGAAAAAAAACAAGAAAGAAACTAAGATTGTTTAAAAAAATATATCACATTGCCACAAAAACTGCTTTAGAGATAATTTATTAAAGAAAATTGCAAAGTAGTGAAGGCCCCAGACTTCTAAGGGTAAGCGCTTCACAGCTAAGTACACTTCACAGCTAAGGAACACTTAAACAAATGATATCTACCTAAAAATTCTAACTAGAAAATGGTCAAATGGCAGTTTTTTCATAGCTTTCGATATCTGCTTGTACTTTCAATATGACTGAGGTTTTAGGATATACAACAGCACAATCTGATTCCCAATCAAATTCATGTGGAGTAGTGAATTGGCAGTTGAATAATGCAGGCACAGGTCACGAATACATGCCCAAATTTCTGTGTAATTCACATTCTTCCTGGGTACAAATTATCTCTTTAATAAAGTTTGTAATTTAAAGGATCGCATAAGTAACAGTTACAGTTATAAAGACATTTATACAAATCTATCCAATTTAAAAATGTTTTTTAATTCCATGTATTATGTTATAAATAATGCAGTAACCATCACTTAATATCTGGTAATAGACATTCAACTTTCCACACAGGCTGCAGTTGTGCCAAGGACCAGCAGAGGTCACACCGCTGTGTCCCTTTGCCTTTTCACCCACTACTGCAATTCCAGGCAGAGAGGTAGTTTTAAACCTTATTGTGCTCATGTATGTGTGTCTTTATTCGGCTAACAGCATGTCTGTGTGCATATCAGACCTCCAGAAGGCTGCCGGCTTTTGCGCGGAGATCGCGGCTGTCTCTGGTATGGATCATTAGAGCCGTACAATTCCACAGTTCCCAGATTCAACAGAACAGTCTTCTGTAAGTAATCCACAACAGCCAGACCATTGCCATTGCCAAACACCACCCTGTGGCAATCAGAACATAAAAGAGAGTGGATGTCAGAATGTTCTGCGGTGTACTTTCACCTCGTGCTGTAAAGCCCTGCTTCGGATGAAGGGTTGTTTTTTTTTATGCTTGAGTGCTGAGAGCACCAGCAACAATCTACTGTCGAAAGCTAGATAGACAGCATGGCATTCTTACAGTAGTTCTTACCCTGGCAACATATTTCAAACATTTTGGCAAATAATGAATGATAACATAAAAGCACCTTGCAACTCATAGTTAGTGGTTTGGTGAAGCCATTTATTGACAAACAATAATTTTATCAATTAAAGTAAAATTTATTGTTTAGTCTTTTTAAATCATAATGACAAGATAAACTTTCCAACTGACCCTGATTAAAGTTTGCCCCATTTTCCCCCTTTAACATCATACAATAATAGCTGGAAGTCTCTTGAGGTAGTTGTTGATGAGGTTCTTTATCTTCTTCTTGGCAAAAAGCCTCACCTCTTGTAAATTCTTGGGTTGTCTTGAAAGAACTGCACATTTGAGTCGTTCAGTGATACTAAGGTCAGGAGCCTGGGATAGCCACTCCAGAACCGTCACTTTTTTTTTTTTTTAAACCAAATGACAAGTGGACTTGGCCTTGTGTTTTGGATCGTTGTCGTGTTGTAATGTCAAGTAACGTCCCCTACTAATTTTCCTCCAATTTCCTTTGATAACATACTGGAATCACCAGTTGTGACCTAGTTCGCACATCCTCAAAACATCATCGACCCACCTCGATGCTTCACAGTGGGGATGGTGTTGCGTTCAAATTGACGTTTATGGTCATGGCCAAAAAGTTCATTTTTGGTCTCATAACTCAAAATAACTTTGTTCCAGAAGCATCTGAGTTGTTTGGCGTATTGTAGACAAGCTATTGCGTGGCATTTGCATAGTGATGGGCTACTTCTGGCAACTCGACCCATTTTTCTTCAAGCGTCTTCTTATTGTGCTCCTCGAAACCATTTTTTCACAGAGCCCTTTATTTGAACTGAGGTTATTTGTGGGTTTTTGTTCCCATAGCATTTTTCTGGCAGTTGTAGCAGAATTTTTTGTTGGTTTAAATGGTTTCAGTCTATTAAATTACACACTTCGTAAACAGTTTGAACACTCTCCAAAATCGCCAGTGTAAACTTTTGATCAGGGTCATTTGGAAGGTTTTTGTTGTCATCATGATTTAGGAAAAGTTGTTTGACAATAAATGGCATCCCCCAACCACTAAATATCAGTGGGAAGACCTGCTTTTTGCATTTTCACTCATAGTTTCAGAAAAATGACTAAGAAATCAGAAATTTATTAGCACAACTGTAAAAGATAATATAGCAGGCTCATGTTCAAGAAAGCTCACATTTCTAAAATCTAACCTAGTTTTTAACCTAAATCTAAAATATGCATTCCTTCATGCTTTGTTTAACTTTTAATAATGAATGAAAGCATTTTGTTCAAAAGCAAAAAAACGCAGCAAATTACACATTTTTGCTGAAAAAAAGTATAATAACACTGTAATTTTACAAATGGTTCAGATATATTAAATAATTAACGTCGCGCTTTTTTGCTTTCTTTTTTAACAAAACAAGATATTTAAAATACATTATAGTGAATAAATCACTGCTTTAAATTATGATGATAATTACACGTTGGTTATTTACAGCTTTTTGAATAAAATACAGTAGATGTATAGTATAAGAAATGTTTGCAGCATTTGAAGTGAATTCTGTATATCTGATGCTATTCTCGAAGAGGAATCTCACAAGCCGTAGCTGGAGTTGATGGCCAGACTGCTGATCGGCTGGGGCGGCTCGCCACTGACCCACACCAGCTGAACCACCAGCTCCACTTGATACCCCGGACACTGCTTCAGAGGACTGCTGCGCACCCTGAAGAACCACAGACAGGATAACACTTAGAACATCTACTCTATAACAAGAGCATTCATAAAGAATACCAGTGAGAAACCAGAAAGCGACAGTCTTGATCTTTTCTAAAAACCTAAAGACTCCTGTATAAATGTGGTTTCATTGTGAATAACTTTTATCTTTATGCTCAGACTTCATCGACCCAATAGCAGCACTCAATGTTCTGTTTGGAGAAGACTGGAGAGCAAACACAGAGAACACTCCATAGTTGAGCTAATTTTACCTTGACAGATTTCTCACCTCGTTATTAGAAACTTAAGATTCTAGTCTTGTACTAAAAGAATCATAATGGTTTGAAATAATAAAAATACAGTAAAAAATAAAACAGTAATAACCAGTTGCATCACAGTTAATTGAACTAATTCCTGACAGCTAAACAAAAATAGATTTCTTGTCAGATGTTTCCCCCTCTGTGACTAAAGTCTGTGCTCTTGAAATAGTCTTTACACTAGTCAAGAAATGTAAGAATCTATTAAAATGAAACTAATATTATTGTAAGTCTTTTCTTGACGGAAGTCTCCAAATCTACCATCAGGCTGCCATTCTGCAGCAGAACCCACTCTTAAAAAGAAACTAAATCTTTGGTGGGGGAGGGGTGAAGTGCCCCCAAAGTTGTGTCAACTTCATTTAGAGCTTTGATTCATTTTGCTGCAGTGTGTCCATGAGGCATAGTAGCTGCAAGAGTGACCCAGGTTCAATTCCTTATCTGGTGGTCTTTCCCTTCACCCCGCTATCTCTACCCAACTTTCCTGTCTTTACACACTAACTAAGCAGAAAAGCATACAAATCAACTAAACTAATTCAAGCTTGGCTAGTATTTCACTTGAAAACATGAGATGGTGCTAAAAACTTTGAAGATTAAATCAATAAAATCTACAGCAGTTCACTATAAACCCCAATAAATTCACAAAGTTCAGTTTCTGTAGCAATTGACTACCCAATTACATTTAAGTTGACAAACTATCCTCACAAATGTCCTGCAAATTGTTGGGGGTGCACTGAACATGTTCACATGGTTGAGTCCTGAACCATTGGAATTTCCCAATATACAATCTAAAGTATGTATTTATATATTACACTAATTATAATATTTGAGTACTATTTCCTCAACTTACAGCATTTACTGTGTATGCTGCATTTAAATGTACACTTTTCCCAACGCATTTAAGTGTACTGACCTACGAGTGGATAGGACGAGAAGCCATTCAGATAAAGGAGTTATTAGCTGGAATTACTGTCTGGTCACTTATTCCACAGCAACTGGGATTTACTTTATGATTCCACTTCCAGGTAATAGCCAAACTCAACCCTACCTAGCTACCTAGTGGAACCAATCTTGGGTGCAATTGCTAGGAAGTTCATACAGGTCAAGTGTCACTATCACTGAAACCAAAGCAGTGACCGTGTCACTTCCATTGAAGATTTATTATTTTTAATCGTCTAATGGAAGTGTAAAGATGGTATTAGGAATATTAATCATACACTCTGAAAGCAAGATGTAGTAAGATTTAACAGAAAATGCGGATTTATTTAGCTTAAACATTATTCAGCTAAACAAAGCACCGCTATGAGCAAGGAAAGGAAAGAACATAGTTGTGCTACCTTATTCAATCAGCGTATAGCTTCCTGTTGTGATGTATTTCTTGCATTTTCCATGCATTTCTCAGAAATCAACCAGAAAATACAATTATACATATTTAATTTACATTACAATGGTTATATAATTAGCATAACAAAACCAGAAAAAATACACTAAATACTAAAGGCTTTTACAGATGCATTCTAAAAATCTGGACTTCCTGAAGGAAATTTAATGGCGTAATATTCACATTTTATACAATAGAGCAAACTGTAAAAAAAGTGTAAAAATGTCTCTGGAATTAGATTTCAGTTCAATTATGCAATTGAAATCCAACCAGTTCCACCGGAGCACAGGTTTGTGAATGGAATCAAAACATATCGGTAAGTCAAATACTGTCCAAGCGGCACTCAATTAAAATAAATATAGCATTACTTGAGGCAAGGAATGTTCTCTCGCATCCCATCGGAAGAGTTGTGGCTGCTAGAGGAGGTGTGAGTCTGTGGGACGGCGGTTTGAGGACTGGGTGAAGTTCCTGGTGTGGGCGGAGCTGGTGTTTGATCCCCTCCTGCATCCGGAGACTCCAAATCATTTATCTCCTGCTGCAATCTAACCTCCAGTAACTGTAAAAACCACATATGTGCAAACGTAAATGACACAAGTGTACTTGAGAGCAGATGTGTACGTATCGGCTGAATGTGGTGAGAAAATTGATCCCCATTGGTGTCGCTAATCTTAATATGAGATGCTAATTGGTGTTCTAGTGTGCCTTGCGATGAGGGAGTGTTTTTTTTTTACACGTGAGAATCACAGGACTGAAGGTGCTAATAGGTTTAATTTGCTCTCATTAAGTGTGAACATTCTGTCACCAGCTGATGCTATTGCTAATGGTTTTTTCCCCACATTTGTGATGAGCACATGCCTCTGCCAACCAATCAGATTCACTCATTTATGTGAAAGTCACCCTGTCCTTAGAAGGACCATAGTTGGATTTCTGATTCATTATGATTTCATACAGTATCTTTAAATAATTTGCATTTTGCAGCATTGTAGCGTCATTGCTAATAAACACATTAAATATTTCACAGAATCATTAAATAAATCATCAAGTCATCACAAATGCTAATTTATTAATGCACAGAAGCATTTGTGCGCATGAAACCATTAAAAGAATAAAGTCACTCAATTTTTGGTGAAAATATTAGATAAAAATACCTTTAAACAGCACCCCTTGAGTTAAGCACTGGCACTCTTAAAAGCTGAAATAACTCATTCCTTATAATAATTCATGTTTTTTTTTTAATTAATGTCTTTATTTGGTGAATAATACTGTTTGAGGAAAAAAATATACTATATACTATAACCAATGTACAGGTATTTGATGATGAACTCTTAGTGAAAACATGTATATAAGAAAATCTAAATTGAAAAAGTAAAAAGAAAACTTATTAAATGATAAACTTGCAATAATCTGAAGTTATACAATTAAAAGTATTAAATTGTGTGCACTCCTGGCATTAGGTTTGACGCATTTTTTGGCTATTATTTGTTTTTTTTTCATAAATACAAAAGCCGTTCTTTGGAAAAAAAAAAATGTAAATCTCTTAAACCTGCAAAAACATCCAATAATAGTAATGTATGCAGGTTGGTTTATTAATCAAAACTGTGTTTGCTTGAATATATGAATTTATTTGCTCAAAAATCAATTCGGAAATGACAAGATATAAGACAAAGAGAAAGCTGTTGGGAATTCAGGTGTGAAAAAGCTTCCGTTCAAATTTCTGGGTATAGATTTTGATTGAAAATACGTTCTGTAATATTTTATTCTAAAACTAAACTTAATTAATAATAAATTCCCCATGAATATGTAAATGATGGAAGGTCACTCTTCAAAATAATGTATTGAAATTTTCCCTGACTTCTGTAAAATCAGCCTACTTTTATCTATGTATTGTGGATGAATAAAATTTTCAGAGGGTTTTGTGTTATCCACCTTTCATCCATTATATGGGCTGAGCACCTCTAAAGCTCTGATCTAACTACCACCTTTGGAAACATTCATTCCTTTGAAATCCATGCACATAAGCACATTCAAACAAGCAACAAACATCAGAATAGAGAGAAAAAGAGAACCTTTTGTTATATTAAAAGCACACAGCAATTATCAGGAAGCAGATTATTTCTAGTTCACTTTACCTGCACTACTTCTGTGGTGATCTCCTGTTTGCTAAACCTGTATATGATGATGTGGGCTGAGACGCCAGCCACACAAAGCATTCGGCTCTCGGGACACCAAGATATCAACTGTATAGCGAACGGGTCCTCGTCCACTCCATCTGAGTTGGGTTTCTCCTCCTTACAGCGGGCCTTTTCAAACACCTTGGCTGTCTTCAGCTTATAGAGGACCTGGAGCATTACTAAGCACAACAGGACAAAACAATGTCAATGTCACTTGAATCAGGTACTATGCCTCTTAAATGAACAGAGTGCACCACAAATTCAAAGTTAGTACAGTGCATGTTAAATGTATGCAGCTATAATAGAATCTTTTAATAGAATTGATCGTAAAATAGTTTGTTGGAACCTTGGGATGGACTGACAATCTGTTCAGGGTGTGCCTTTTGCCTAATGAGACTGAAAGAGCATGGTGCATTTGAACAAATTAAGAATTGCAGAAAGCTTGTAGATTTATTCATGGAGGGATTAAAAGAGTGATAGGAATTGTTTTAATCCGTTTAAATACATAATTGTGTTTGTCCAATTTTAACCTCTAATCCATTGACTCCAATTCCATTCACTCAAAAATAATACTTTAAATAACTTTAGCTAATCAAGAGTTCAGGTTTAATTAGCTTTTTATGTAAGCGGAGGGATTTTTGAGCGAGTTGCTACCATTAAGAATGCCTGAACGTTAAATAAGTTCATGCTTGAGGGGTTGCCAACCTTGGAGGTGTTTACAACATTACAGAATGTCCTTTTGCATCTGCAGGAGGTAGAGGAACATTGAAACTGCAGTCTGCCAGGCTCACAGTTTAAGCAAGGTCAAATGCCATTAACGGGTAGCACGCACGCTGCTCTCTCTAAGAGAGGAACAAGGTTAGACAAACCTGTGGGACAAAGCCAGTCTCTACAATGTAAACCCCAAAAAGTTCACAGTACTCAAAGCTTTGTGGAAACCAATTACAAACTCAAACATTTGAGTTGTCAAAAATATTATTTTGGGGTTTTTTTTGTAAAAAAAGGTTTTTAGGCATCATGCCTTTATTGATACATTTACTGTACTCAAACTTTTGTGGACACAATTACATATATTTATTTAAAAATAAAAACAGTACTCAAAATAGAATTTGTTCACATTTTTGAGGCATTATTTAAAGGACGTTTTTGACAGGAAGTGAATGGGGAGAAATAAGGGTAGGCTCAGGAAATGGCGACAAGTTCAGAAACTCAGGACACACAGTTAACCCCAAAAATATGACTCAAATTTTTTTGTGTAACTATGTTTCCTCAAACCATTAGAGTTAACCAAATGTTGCATTTTCTTCATATGAACAACAAATTTTGATTAATGAAAACGATAAAAAAAACGGCAAATGAACCCCCCAAGGCACATGAATTATCTAAGGCCCCTGGATGATATTTAATTACTATTGACACCAACACTACTCACTGCAGTGCAGTAAGCGGGCCCCGGCTTCATTATTCAGTAACAGCGGGTGTCAAAGTGAAAAATACAATTTTCAGAACATTACTGACAGAACCTTTAGCTTTATTAATTTATTTTTAAATATTACATTCCGTGTTAGTTCTTGGGTCTATGTGCAATCATTTCAATATGTTTTAATAAACAGTCTGACCCTCGGCTTGTAGCAAGTTGTTTGATTCTCTGTGAAATTTGCTTTTCACACTGCCCCTGAAAACAATAACTTAAAAAAAATGGCTAATTCCCTGAAATGCTGGATAAAAGTAGGTGCTAAAAAAGTTTATGAGATGAGAACCTTTGCTATAGTAATCATTTTACAATCACGCCACTTAAGGAGCTCTCTCCAAGCGGACTACGATTTCAGTACAGTTAAAAATAGGTAAAAAGTAGAGTTAAGAAAGGGAGTGCCTTTGCCAAGGAGGTCACATGATACTGCATCTGTGTATGCACAAAAACTAGGGATAATGCTGTCAACAAATTGAATTGAATCTAACACTGTTGTGTTTGAAGTGGTTTACACCCTTTTAAACAATTAAACCATGCATGTTAAATGAACACAAAAAGGGGGCAATAAGGTGTTGTACTTACTTGCTGAAGCATCCCAGAACTTCACTGAACCGTCTGCATGCCTGGAAAAGTAAATCAAGTTGTTTACTTTAACTCCCACACACAAAAACCCAGATCTACCATCATGAACCGTTGCTCATATCCCAGGCATCCAAACAAACGACTGAGGTAAGCTAAGTAGCAACGTCAGATAAAAGCTGTTCAAGAGATGAGAGGAAAACTCTTCCCACTGCTGTCAAACCAACTAAAATAGCTTCTGTCATTCCAAGGGTGTAAGATCAGAAAACATTTACTTTCGTCATATTTCCCTAATCCTACCACCTTGTCCTACTCATTACCCTTTTCTCGGTCCCCTCCTCTATTCCTGTCCCCTGCTCGCTACTTTTATACCTTGCATTGTTTTTTCTATTTCTGCCACTTCAGCAGAACTACAAATAGGGTTCTAGAAAATCGTGCAGAAACAGTAAAGACACACAAACACAAGTTCACATACCCAGTTATTATTATTTCGGGGTAGCTTTGTGTGCCCAGGCCCCAGTTTCCACCACTGACAGGCCATTCCTGTGAACAACCAAATACATAAATTTTCATCAATTCAAATCTCAAATTATAGTGTCCCTAATAAAAGTCTAATCTTTCTTCCTATTTTGTAGAAACGCCTGCTATCAGCCCAACTTTTAATTAATCATTTGGTGTCACAAACAGCTCATATGAAAGCAAAAACCCACCCAAATAATGTTTAACTCACTGAAATAGATTTATCATTTAATCAAGACAGAAAGGTCCAATTTTTGGGACAAAATTTGTCGCCATGACAGAAACTGAACAAATACATAAATATGTGAGCAAATTAAGAAATGGTGCTGTGAGATCCAAATGTAAAATATCGAATGGCTTCCATTAACTGAATCCATGTGATTTGCCAAGGATTCATGCAATTAAAGTAATCAGGAATCACAAAGAAAGCAGTCTTGTATGCCTCCTAGAGTTCATCAATATTTTTCGGTTTCATTTTCAATGTTTCCTCTTTCATCCTACCCAAGACATACAAGTGATGTTCCAGTGTGGTGACTGTGCCAACAATCCTGAAGCATCTTGATCTTCTTCGCATTCTCTGCACTGATTTGACCACAGAGGCCATTTTGAGACAGAATCTGACAAACTGTTCTGGTTGGATTTCAGGTGATCAGGTCTCGTAGAGCTCTGCTGCAGTGAAAAATGGACTGGACTTGGATTTTTGATGTAACAAACATTCCTCTTGAGGGGTCTGCCTGACCTGGGCTTGTCAAAAATGTCTTCAGTCACTTAAAATCTTTTTTTAGCCTCTGTACTTGACGCTGAGACACATCGAAGGTCACATCAGCAGTGAATCTGGTCTTCAACTTCTTTATAATCAACACTGTAGTCTCAGGGTGAATCTTAGGCATGTTTGCAGAGGTCTAGTTGCTGTTGAAGGTCAAATGCACTGGGGTTCTTTTTATAGACACCCGATACCTAACTCATCCATTATTAGTCACAGGTGAAGGTCATGTGACAAAGCTCATTTAGCAAGCCATGAATATTGAAATATTCCTTTTGACAGTTTTGTTTTGCAATGTAAAATTAGTCATTTCTTTGAAAAATGTACACAATTAACTAGAATTTTCAGGGACTGTATACTCAGAGTAAAATTAACTCTATTCAGAGAGGTATCAAATGTTCTCTAAAATAATTCAGTGCATAGTCCCAGACTTTGGTAAAAAATAAACTAAAAATAAATCCAGTTAATAAATTATTGAATAACACTTCCTCAGAGTGAGTTTAACTCTATTCTGAGAGGAACCAGATGCAGTCAGAGAATTTTGTTTAACTCCGAGATTCACAGTGTTTATTCAACACTAATGGGGTTAACGCTGCCCCAGTGTTATGTAAAAAATATGTAAATAAGTAAACACTATGTGGGCTGTATCAGCACCTCAGTGTTAAAACTGATCTAGTGTTACATTAACACTGGGGCAGTGTTGATATAGGTCCAGTGACACCAAAAGTGTTCATTTAACACTGTTAATTTTCTTGTTTATCTTGCTAGCATTCAAGGAGAACCTAATAAAATAACCAATTTGTAAATTTCTGTGAGAATGTCTTTGTTTAAAATATTGATTGCGGCTAAAAGTGGCATTTCTACAGCGTGGGTGGAACCTTTACGAAATGACTGGTGAGGCTCTATAGGAAAGCCTTTCCTCGTGAGGCGTGAAAGCTCGATCAGGTTATTCAAAGGTATTCAGAAGTGCTGCAGTTCAAAGTGGACTGTCTGAGTTAACATGTTCCCAGTGGGAGACAAACCCACAAGTTAGACACCACACTACAGTGGTGTCTGAGAGTTCAAGCTTTCTTTCTTTTCCTATATATGCCCCCATCCGTGCCTCTGACCCACACAGTCTGGGCACAAAATGAGTTGCACAACAGGGTGCTGAAGTCCCACTGTCAATGAGGCTGGGATGTGCAGTAGTGTGTAATCTTTTTTTTAAACCCCCCGTAAAAATGTATACTTTTTATGATTTAAATTACACTGGATGTCCTATACATGGATAAGGGAATAAAATTATGTTTTAGTAACATTCTGATCAGATTTTGCAGCTTAACATAAACTTCATATTGAGGAAACATTTCATTTTTAATATTTATTTTTAGAATTTTAGCTTTAATTTATTGAAGAGTCTCAGGACTGAATTTCGGAGTTAACTGTGTTCTTATGAGACGTTTATAGGTGCCCTTTGTCTAAATAAACTCTGTGTTATGCAACACAGGCTGTAATCAGGTTAACTTGACAAATGTAACACACGTTTTGTCCAACTCCTAAATTTTCAACCCTAGAAATTTGCTGTATGTGGTTTACCTTTTTGCTATAGCCCTGTCGTTTCTGGCGAGATCCGACAGAGTAAAGTGCAGGTATGAGGTCCACAGGACAATCGGCTAAGTACTCACAACATGTCACAGGAGATTCATGAATCATCATGGGATATGGATTTTCAAAGATAGGGTACCTGGGAAAAACACAGGTTGACTCCATCAGATTGACACTAAAGTGGAAAATTGTGGTGGTGCCAGAGAATGTGATGCAAAAAGTGATACCCATTTTGTCCTAGGTCGATAACAACTAAATCTTTCTCGAGGAGCACCACTACAGCATACGGTTCTTGGAAATCTGCAAAGAGAGAATGTTATGGATAAATGTTAATAGTAAAATTGGAAAAGTTGAATAAAGAGCAATTTAACTGACAAGCTAACACAAGGACACTCTAAATAACAACAAAACAAATGGTTAATGAGGTCATAATTAAACATAAAACCACCAAACTAATGGATTTACAGATAAAATGTCACGTATTTGTCAAAAGACTTGGAAATAAAAAGTTTGTTAAGGATACATAATACAAAAAATAAAAAAAAAAACACATAAAATCATCAAATTAATGGATATACAGGTGTTACCTTATTGTCAAAAGACTTGGAAATAAAGTTTTTTAAGGATAAATAATACAAAAAAAAACACATTAAATCATCAAATTAATGGATATATAGGTAAAATGTCACGTATTTGTCAAAAGACTTGAAAATAAAAAGTTTGTTAAGGATAAATAATACAAATAATTACAAAAAAAAACATAAAAACCTCAAATTAATGGATATACAGATGTCACCTTATTGTCAAATGACTTTGGAAATAAAAAGTGTGTTAGGGATAAATATTACAAAAATTACAAAATCCCAGCATAAAATCATTAAATTAATGGATATACAGATAAAATGTCACCTTATTGTCAAAAGACTTGGAAATAAAGTTTTTTAAGGATAAATAATACAAAAAACCCCTCATAAAATCATCAAATTAATGGATATATAGTTAAAATGTCACGTATTTGTCAAAAGACTTGAAAATAAAAAGTTTGTTAAGGATAAATAATACAAATAATTACAAAAAAAAAACCATAAAAACCTCAAATTAATGGATATACAGATGTCACCTTATTGTCAAAAGACTTGGAAATAAAAATGTGTAAAGGATAAATAATACAAAAATTACAAAACACCCCGCATAAAATCATTAAATTAATGGATATACAGATAAAATGTCACCTTATTGTCAAAAGACTTGGAAATAAAGTTTTTTAAGGATAAATAATACAAAACACCCCACATAAAATCATCAAATTAATGGATATATAGGTAAAATGTCACTTATTGTCAAAAGACTTGAAAATAAAAAGTTTGTTAAGGATGAATTTAAAAATATTGCCTTTGGATGTCTCCAGTAGACTGTGACTGTGAGTTGTTGCAGCTCAGAAATGACGGTGGAAGGTGAAATTAAGAAATTTAAAAAGAAATAAAATAAAATAGTATCGTTTTATCAATTTGGAAATGTGTCAAAATAACACTCTATATTCTTACACCATATGTGTCCAGCGTTTAGAACCACCACAACCTTTACAAACTGAAACACACAGAAACCCTATGTTTTATAAAAGAGCTCCTGTAACAGACAGCGAGCGTGCCATATTTCATTAGCCTGGTCCGTTTGTAAGCTGTAGAAGTTAGAGATGTAGACGTCACTGAATGCGTCTGAACCTCCCAAACGTCTCGATAATGAGTCAGATGCAAAGACGTCCTCTTCAAATATAGCTTAGTCAACGTACAGAGCTAAGCACAATTTCGTAATCAGTCCTGCAAATACTGTTCCCTCTGTTGCTCCAGTATTCATTACTGCTGTTCACTCTGCCTTAACAAAGATTCTCTGCAGAATATTTCAGCCCTTAACACAGATTTTGTTATAAAGCAATTATCGGGGCATCTACAGGAAGTCTGGAACCGAAAGGAAATAGATCACTACTCCTAAGTTAGATATATACACTCACCGGCCACTTTATTAGGAACATGGTGGCAATTTGTGGCATTTAGGCATGTAGTCATGGTCAAGACAATCTGCTGCAGTTCATCAGAATGGATGAGAAAGGTCATTTAAGTGATTTTGAACGTGGAGCCAAACTGGATGGTCTGAGCATTTCATAAACTGCTGATCTACTGGGATCGTCACAAACAACCATCTCTAGACTTTACAGAGAATGGTCCATGGACGTATGGATCCAACCTGCCCTATATCAATAGTTCCTGCTAGTGGTGTTTGTGTCACAGTTGAGATCTTCACTGTCACCAGATCTCAACCAAACAGAGCAACTTTGGGATGGTAAGGAACAGTGTCAATATGGACCAGAATGTTTCCAGTATCTTGTTGAATCTTTACCACCAAATAAAGGCAGTTCTGAAAGGAAACACCTGCTAAGAGTAAGGTGTACCTAATAAAGTGGCCGGGAAGTGTAGATATGAATATTGAGATATTTTGAAAAAGAAAGTCAAACAAACTGAATAGTTCCATAAAATTGGAAATCACCATTTAGAATAGCGTTGTTTCAACATATTAAATGTCCTCTTCATCAACAAAAACAGAGATTAAACATCAGAGATGAAAACATCGTTCTCTGCCAGCTGATAGAAGGAAATCACTTAATATTCATAAATAGCCACAGAGATGATAAATTATTCATCTGGGTACTGTAATAATAATAATCACTGTCACCAGAGTACTGGATGTTATGAACAGAGCCTGAAAAGGGGATTTAAGTTGTAATTAATCGGTCGTAGTTCCATAGAGAGAGCTTGAACTCAACATGGAAACACTAGAACAGTTAATAGACTCATACTATTAGCATAGACGGATCTCCTGTGCTTACCATTAGGATACGGTGTTTCACACAGGGTGAGGAAATCTACAATGGGATAGTCCATCTCCAAAACTGCTGTGCTCTTCCCATGCATTACTGTCAAACATGCTCGACGACCAACTGTGTCATATGACAAACCGCCAGAGAAGATCATAAACGGATCCCTGGTTAGGAAAAAACAGATATGAATTACTTACATATTTGCATCTATTAAAAATAAATATATTTCTGAAAATCTTTGAAAACACTCATTTCTAGCTACAGTGATTGATGTGGTTTGTTCGTTGTCGACCTAGAAATAGGACTGAATATTTCATAACCTCTTGTTGGTTTTAGTTATGTTTATTAACTTCCAGTTTTAAATATCCATCAGCTTATTTAAAAAAATTCAATTTGCCCCCAATTCAAAATGACTTGAATGCATTTATTTGCATTTATGCAGTCAATACATGTTTTATTCTGGACAAAAAGAATGTACCTACCCCGTTCTTGTTGTCTTGTATTCGACTTTAAGAATGGGCTTGCAAGGCTCTGGCTTTTTTCCATCTTTAGGCTGCTTTCCTGAAACAGAAAAAAGCCGTTTTTTCAGCTACTTCAACTTCTATTAACTCCTCTTAAAATGTGCATTTGGAGCAAATTTGCACATTTACTGTATTTATTGAAGCAAAAAATTAATACATGATACACGGCCACCACCATGTTTAACTGTCCAAACGACTCAAGAGACTCTAGAGAGCAAGGGCCAATACTAGAAAAAAAGGAAAATACTAGACTCCCTACGTGGATGATGCCCATGACTACCATTCCTCTGTGTTGTTCGCCCTATGGTGTCATAGGAAATGGTCACTCGCGTTTTGGCTTTCTACTGCTTTAGCTGAACTTGCAGGGGATTTTCTTCAACCCTTCTCATCAGAAGTAGATCCTGTTAACTTCCATGTATGGCCTGTACGTCTCTGTAAGATGGTGGCACTTCCATCTTTCATACATTTAGACTAAAGGTTTGCTGAACTTCTTGTAGCCTTTTGTGTAAAGAAATAATTTCCTTTTTCTTTTTTTTCAGTTTTTGTGACATTTATCCTCCATGGGGAGCCATCACTGACAGCATGAAAGGGAAGCACTTCCATCTTTCATACATTTAGACTGATATGTAAAGGTTTGCTGAACTTCTTGTAGCCCTCACCTTTTTGTGTAAAGAAATAATTTCCTTTTTCTTTTTTTTTCAGATTTTGTGACATTTATCCTCCATGGGGAGCCATCACTGACAGCATGAAAGGGAAGCGCTTCCATCTTTTATACATTTAGACTGATATGTAAAGGTTTGCTGAACTTCTTGTAGCCCTCACCTTTTTGTGTAAAGAAATAATTTCCTTTTTCTTTTTTTTTCAGATTTTGTGACATTTTTCCGCCATGGGGATCCATCACTGACAGCATGAAATGGAAGGGCTTTTCTTTGTTCATAAGACTTACCTCTGCTTGAAAGACTGTTAATTAGAATTTCGTAGTCTTAAGAGTAGCTTTTCTCCTAAGACTACAGTTGGGGTGTGCTCCTTTTAGCAGGATGGACTTTGTTAGGAAAATCACTTTTTGTGTGTGAAAATTACCATTTTTTTGCAATCAATATTTTGTAGTATAGTATATGTTGATTTCGAAATGTAGTGTGGTGTACTCATTTATGCTGAGTTTAGTTAAATTGATGATTTAGGAACTATTGGACTACTGGATGATTTAGGAACTGTTACTGTCCAGCTCAAACAAAGCACCCACCCTCTCGTGTCGCATTTTTAAGCAGGACAGGACAAGTAAAAAAAAAAGCTATTTGCTAAACTTGTAACAGCCATTAAAAAGTGTGTTAACGTTTCCACACTGCAAACTCCAAAACATTTGACTTGTGTGTGGATAGTGTGGGTAATTTTATGACCTAACCCCTCTACTTCGAAAACAATTCTTAAAATAAAAAATAAAAATGTACTGTATAGTTCTTAATTCACATTATTACTTTGTTGTTTATTTAAAATGTAGAGTGTGACAATTTAAATGTTTTGAGATGGTCAGTTTTGTCAAAAGTTTTGAAAACATTTGGTGTTCACAGTGTATGTATTGCTATTAAACATACTCATAATGACATTAATATATTGTCCTTTTTACAGCAGTTTTAAATCTGGTTTCTGATGTGGTCCTGTTATTAAGGTAGAGCCTGGGCTTTCTTTTGAAAGAGAACCGCAGTGAAGTATCTTCAAAAGAGTGAGAAGAGATGTGTGCCAGAAGAAAGAGACTGACCTCACCGCACTCAATATTAAAGACCACAACACTGCGGTCTCCATGGAGCAGTGGATTGAGAATAAAAATTAAAGCTCTGCTTGAAATGGAAATTATGGGGGGGGGGGCTGTTTTAAGCAGCTTTTTCTGAAGAAAGAGAGGGAAAATCAAATTACGATCCAGAATTAAAAAGTCTTTGAAAGAGGTGTGATATAACCTTGCGAAATAGACATAAGAGCAATTAATTTTGCTACTCTCGTCCAAGATAGAATGAATTAGAAAATGAATTGGGTGAGAAGTAACAGAAAGAGAGAGAGAGAGAGAGGGATCACTAACCATGTGGCGTGATTGTCTGTACAGGCTTGGCTGGAGACTTTATATTCCATATGGTCAGTGTGCCGTCTGAGTGACTGCAGATAAACTGCTTCCCTTCGTGATGCCAGGCCACAGAATGGATCGCCTGCAAGTGAGAAGCACAACTGAAGAGTGAGTGAAAAAAAACACTTGGATTGATCGTGGCTGACGCTTGCATTGGGGCAAACACTCCAAAGGTCTTCCAAAAGTGACTCATATGTCCAAGAGCTTCACTCAGGGGTGGATGTTGTGCTTGGCCAGGTAGAAACAAGCCACCGTTGACAGGAAGCATGCTGGGATATGGGCTATGAAGAAAGACTGCTTTGAGAAAGAACAGACCAGTTTAACCGCTAAAAGTAGTGAAACGAACAGTTTTGTTGCTTTTTAGATCTCCATTGAGCCTTAGACAAATAAAGAGTGACATTTCATCAATATCCAACAGTCCAAATGCCCTTTTGCCAAATGCTTGGACTATAGTACATTCATGAGTTGCATAGCAGCAATTCCAACAAAAGAGACTGCAGGTTGTTTAATTTGAATTCACCAAACTTAACTAAAACATTGTGTAAGTTTCTTAAGGTTGGATCCAAATTTTTATATATTCTATATCTTGTATGAGGCTGAAGGACTGCATCCATGTGGTCTGGCAAGGATTCACACAATTTATCAAAAGGAATAGCAAAGAAAGCAGTCTTGCTTGCCTCTCAGAGTTCAACAACATTATTCGGTTTTGTCTTCCATGTTTACGCTTTCTTCCAACCCCAGACATGCTGAATGATGTTCGTGTCTGATGACTAGGCTGGCCAATCCTGGCCAATCTTGATCCTCACCTTGAGGAACTTTGATAGGGAGTTGGAAGTATGCGAGGGAGCACCATCCTGTTGCAGAATTTGATCGTTGCCTTCCTCCCTGCTGATCTCTCGCACAACCTCATACTGGATGTAGCCCCAGACCATGATTTGTCCCTAGACCAAGATTTGAAGCCAAAAATCTGGCTTCTGGCCACTGATTTGACCATGGAGGCCATTTTGAGACATTATCCAACAAACTGTTCTTGGAGACTTTGGGTGACCAGGTTTCGTAGAGCTCTGCTGCAGTGGAAAATGGGCTGGGTTTGGAACAAACAATCCTCCTGAGGGGTCTGCCTGGCCTGGGCTTGTCAAAATCTTTTTTTTAGCCTCTGTACTTGAAGCTGAGACAAATCTTTAGCCTCTTGATAAACAACACTGTAGTCTCAGGGTGAATCTTAGATATGTTTGCAGAGGTCTAGTTGCAGTTGATGTGAAGGTCTAGTGCACTGGGGTTCTTTTGTACACACATGACCTTTTTTTTGAAGCTCATCTGCCAAGGCAATAACCATGTCTTGACTCAATGGGTTTTACCAAGGTCTGCGTATCAGAATATTTTTGTTTTGCACTGAAACATTGACAAAAGCTGTTGGGATTAAAATGACGCACTTCACATTAATTCGTACACAAGTGACAAGACTTTTGTCAGGGATATACACCACAAGCCATGTCCCCCTGGAAACCTGGAAATCATAAAATTATTAAATACATGAAATTATTAAATATTTACTTTTTTATGTGTGTGGCATTGGTTTGTTAAGAGATGGCTTTGAAATGTATGTGAAAACATTCAGGCCAATGTAGTTGAATGAATGGTACAGAAATGAATCAAAGGCTGAAAGAATACACAGCATGAGACTGAAGTATCGAGAGCAATGAGACAGTGGAAGCACAAAAAAGGCTGAAAGAGCATTCTCATTATTTTCTAATTAAGCACAGTCTCCTTTTGTTTAGCATAATGGTTGTGGCTCTATCTCTGTCCTCAGCAGACAGTAGAGAAGAACCTCAGCAGACCTAACTAATCAATGATCCGACAACCAACAATGCAGCATCATTACTGGAGCATCCAGAGAGCAGGAGCCAGGCAAACACATAGGAACGCTCCTATTCACAAAATCTATTCACAAAATTCTTTGGAGTGTTGCATATAGCTTGTATAAAATGTGGTATTCAAATACCGGGAATTTGTTGCATTAAATAGAAGTATTTTAAAAGAATGACGTTTAAATATGAAAGTATTTATACCTTTAAAATGGGTAAAAACATGGTTTAAACAGTAGTTATTCAAATATTAAAATACTAGGACAGGTGACCCCCGCCATCCCCTTCCTCAAGGATCTCTTTCTTTGAAGCATTCCTCAAGCTTTCCAAGAAACCCCACAGAGACAAGAAACAGTGCCACTGTCAAACCTCTGACACATGTATGTGCACAGAGCCCAATTAGTGCTAAAGAGGTCTGATGACTTTACTGCAGGCAGCCACAACCGCCTCTTCATTCCAAAAATAATGCTGCCACTGCCCTCACAAAACACATCATTCCAGCAATGAAAGCTAATCCATCGAGGTCAGCAGGCCACGTCTTCTCATTGAAAGGCTGAAAACAATTTCTGTGCATACATGTTAAATGCCTGCAGATTGTTTACAAGTGTTTAAAGCAAGTGCGGCTTCAAATTTGTTTTGGGGATCAATCATTTGAACAAAGCCGTTTTGTTCCCTGAAAGGCTTGAGGAAATGGGTGAGCAGAGGAAAGTAATGGACAGTGGAACAGGAAGAAAATAATATAATCTTTGGCAACACCAGTAAATCACAGTAGATTAATTTATAGGATTCACTGTAAATAAAAAAGTGGTAAAAAGGCACATATAAACTAATTACCTCATTTTAACCCATATATACTTTGTGAAATTACACGGTCCATTGAACTGATTCGACAGAGTGGTCACCATCTTAGTACAGGGTAAGCGACGTATACTTACTGGACTGGTCAAAGGAGGCTGAGATCTACCAAGGATTAAAATCACCTGAACTCCACTTTACATTTTTTTTATTAATAATTATTAATTATTTTATTTTTAAACTAACACCCACATGAATACATATTCTGCATATCTACAATATTGCAATTCAGTACTGAACAAAAACTGCTGAATAATATTAAATCTATTTATTCATGTATTTTAAAATGATTTAAGAATAACATGGACACAGTTATCTACAGCGATAAGTTAACAAATGTCACTTTCATCATCTTTCTGATGTCTTACTAACAAAAACACATTTGTTTTCTTGTCCTGACATGACATTAAAAACGGTCCAACTCCATTATGTGGAGTCCAACTAATATGGAGCCGGCGATGACGTACATGACAGGCCCTTTAGGGTATATCTGTGATTTTAACCCCGATTTTTAACTAAACAGCACTCAAAATAATATTTCACATTAATTAAAATTCATTAAAATTTTAGTTTAATCATGAAAGTTTGGGGGTAGCTATTTCCGACGATATTACAAAAGATTTAAAAGAGCCATATTGTAAAAAAAAAAAAAAAACAATGTTTCAGAGTTTTTTTTGCCATGTTTTACTGTTGGTACCTCCTCAAAACATACAGTTTTTTTTACAGTCATTCGTGCAGGTTTTTGTAATCCAAAATACATTTTTGGGAAGTTTTAAAAAGCTTGACGTAATTAACTGCTCTATTTATTTCCAGCCCCGCCCACTAACCAATCAGATCAACTGCAAATGCTTCATAATTGCAGGTAGAGCAAATGCATTGTCTGAGAGTTTGAGAACAAAATGATCAGGAAGTGTTAGCATTATGGAACAATTCTTTGAAAGTTAATAAAAAGTGCAATGCTAATCTAGAGGTGTATAATTTTTGGCATAATATACAGTAGGACCTATGATTCGGAACCAGGATCTTCACTTAAAATAGCTAAAAATGCCTCAGAGCAGCTTAACAATGGCAATGATATCCAGCAATGTTTCACTCTCACAGAAGCATGACAGACACAGGGGACTGGCCATCCAGTCAAATGCATTGTAACAGAAGGCAGCCAGTCAGTGGACATTAACTGGAGAATAACTCAAGCTTGTGCTCAGTTTGGCTTTCACCCAGCATTCAGCCAACCTATTAATATTCATGAGTTACGCTGATTAGTTTTACAGTGTGTACCTCCACTTTTTAGATCGTTCCAAATGCAGAACTAAGCATCCGAACATTCCCGACATTCTCCACAAAGACAGATGTTCTTTTGACACTATACACTGAGCAAAAGAAACTCTTTGCCTACTTAAAGGAATGTAATCAGTGTATTTTAATGATATCAAACCACCTCATGAATATCTGAGCAACTTATTTCCATATTAGAAGCATCTGTACCACTGCAGGCGACAAGAGCCTGGAATGTAACACCATGTGACAATACATACCTCATCGTAAGTGTAGCGGTAGTCAGCTCTCTTTGATTTCAAATCCCACAACACCACGATCCCAGACTCAAATCCTATTATGAGCTGAAACGAGAAGAGAGATATGTTGGAGAAAGAAAAGAAGGGAAAGAAGTCAGTTTTTATAATCTGACCTCTAAACCGATGCTAGTTCATGCAAGTAGAAAATAGTAGAAAATTCACTACTGTCTACATTTATTTTTCAAGTCTCAACAACAAACTGGTTTCATCCACTCACTCGTACAATTTTTACCACATCTTTATGTTTGAATGCTGTTGAAATGGCCTTTTTTTTGGGAATGGGAATTTGGCTTTTCATTCAGTCCTGTTTCTTTGAAAACAACTCTCGTGGACACCACATAAATGAAATTGACTTTATTTAACATGATCCCAACAGTTCAATCTGTTTCTGAAGACCATCAATGCCTTACATGACAAAAATTACAATACCTTAATTCTCTCAGACTTGTTTATGAAAATGTTGGCCAAGATTTGTATATTTATGTGGGTTTGCTTCAGATTCATAGAATTGCTGAAACTCGTAGCTGTTTACAGAATCTATAGCATTGATAAATGCGCAGATAAACACACTATTGTTCCCTGGTTGATCTTTGAAGGAAGAAAACATTGCTCTAAATCTCTGGCTAGTGATAAGGAATTAAAAATAAAAGTGTTGTTTTGATGTTCCTTCATTTCACAATTTGATTTATCATTAATACAATAATATTTGAGCCCACAATTCAGTGACTATGTTTCAACTATGAACAATTTGAGACATTTGGAAAGTGAAGATGGTCAGTGTCTGCAGAACTAGCATATGATGAGTTTTTTTTTACTGTTAAATATGGTATAATCCTTACTACCATCTTTAGAAGCTCATTCCACCATGGTAGTGTCATCAACGAAATTGGGTCTTTTGCTCTGAGTAGAAATGCGGATGGACTGGAGTGCGGAAAATTCTAGCTGCATTTGCCACAATTTTATTAGCTGGCATCAATAAAAGTAATTGTTTTAAAGATATGTGCTTTTTTTATTACCTATAGGAAAGAAAACATTTGGATAGAGAGGATGATATGGAAGTATATGTCATGCCCACTATCCTTAACACTACACGACCAGACATAATAGTTATGGAGTTATGGACATAATTTTTGAGTTAATTCAAATTAAAATGTAAAAAAAAAAGTGAAAATTAGCGATTGTATTTCATTTTATAGACCCCAAATCGATGCCATCTAGTGGTGAAAAGAAGGGATAACACTTGGATAAGATCTGTGATATGGCTTGTGTTTTTGGCAGAAAACAAAGCAAAATGGTAAAAAAAAAGTGCTTGGAGCAGTGGATAAGGTTTTGGAGAGGTTCGCCTGAATTTGAGATTTCTGAATTTTTATTTTGTCACCTTCGATTTTTGTTATAAAACCTAACAACTTTTCATTGTTTTAGAATTTTGCAGTAAAAGACAATTTGCTACTCATGCTTTTATCTAAAGAGCAAGAGGAAAAACAACCAGCAATTTGTAACTAACTCAAGTTATTACCGGAACAACTCATCAACATTTATTTACAAATTGCAATTCATCATCTGAGTTTTTACATCTTTGTTTTCATAAAACTCCAGGCCAAATGGATAAACTGTCAGTTTTGTCAGTGCAAAGGGAGGACTATGTGCCTGAGATATTTAATGGATCAATACTCCGCTCAGGGACAGAGGTGAGAAAAGAGAGAGAGAGAGAGAGAGAGAGAGAGAGAGAGAGAGAGAGAGAGAGAGAGAGAGAGAGAGAAGGAGCAGGGGGTAATCTCTGTAAAGGCACCTATGAAGAACCCACAGCAGCCAGAGAAAGCGACAGACAGTTTTTCATACACGTGAAGGCAAATCCCCAGCAGGTGTTTGCCAATCTCTCTGCTCCCCTCGGACTCTGCATTGGCAATTACTGAAGCTAAAATAAATGTCTGAAACATTACATTTGGACGTGACTTGAGTTTTTTTTTCATCTCCTTCATAAATGCTCAATCATTTGTTTTCGAAAACAAGATAATTTGCAAACAAGCTGTGTGAGATTACAGTCAATTACTGAACTGCGCTGAACAGTAGGAAAGCAATGTCTTATGAGTTCAGAGTGGAGAGAAGTAAGAGCTTAGTGCCACATCAGGGAAATAAATTATTCATGACAGAGCGATCATCACTTTACCTTGCCCTCATCCATAGGATTGTCACTGATGTGAACGACTGGGCCGGGATGCGCCTTGGAGGACCTGTGAAGACAATTTGGAATTTGGGGTCAGCTGAGGAGAAACGAGCAGAGGAGTATAAATCATGGCAGTTCATGATGCTAATATTATGATAATGAGGAAATAATCCTTGGGGAAAAGAGCGGTGACCGTGATTTACTGTAAATTCTGGCAAAATAAAAGATTATTTAAAAACAGACAATTGTTAGTCTGAAATCACCCCCTCCCCCCCACAGACCCCTGATTGGCCAAAAGGAAAGAATCACACATGTTCCCAGCCAATCACACAACCACAATCTCCCACATTTTCACAATTTAGAGTTACCAAACAGACTGAGATGAACAGTCTTAAAACTATAGGAGAAAAGTGGACACAATTGCACATTTATTTATTTTATACAAGCGTCTAAAGACACAAGAATATGTGAGAAAAACAAAGGAGAAAAAAACTAAGCTATATCAAATCTGGGTGCGTTTCATAGTGATTAAAATCCAGCAAAGCTGTGATACTAAAAGTCTAAACCAATAGTCCAGCTGCAGCCTGGATCACAGAGCTTTATCAGCCCTGAAATAGTTTTCCTCTTTAACAATACATTACAGAATCCAAGAATTGGATTTTTGCCATGCAAAGCTGTTCAGAATGATAGGGTTTTACATAATTCATCAAAAACATGTGAATAGTTCTTACAGCAGCGTCCTATATTTGATGTTGTCCAGCTGAAACCACCCTTATCTGAGAATTTCATTTCAGAGATACTACACTGGGCCTTTATAATATGGAATATAGCTCTCCACTGACAATCAGGAACTCGGTTGTAACTTCAACATTATTTTGTTGACTTTTTCGAGGACAAAAGATTCTAAATCATCCCTCTTGAGATCACTCTTCAAGCTACAGCCAGCAACTTTGCCATTTTGCAGAAGTGTTTAAACCCTGAGCTACAGAAGGAGTTAAAGTGTGTCATCGGCTTACAATGGCCATTAAAATAAGGCAAGAAAAAATATCTTCAAGAGGAAACATCATAGAGAAATTTGGTTATCAAAGTAACAAACTAATACTGATAGCTCCGTGGCAACCAACCTGTTTACCCTAGCAACCAAAATTTCTGGACTCTATCTCAGATTTGGTAAATAATGATGATGATATGAGGGTTGGTTTATATTGGTTTAACTTAAAGTGACAAATTAAACAATATATTATGTCGCTGACCCCTCTATAGCAACCTAACTTTTTACCTTAGCAACCAATCCCGGTTGCTATATTAGTAATATATATCCCAGCAAATCCCAGCTAACATGCCATATGCCAGCTATGGAAAATCAGAGACATGCGGTTTAGTTTATAATACTCATATTGGCATGGGGAGCATTGTATGATGTCACTGACTCCTCCATAGCAACCAAAAATTCTAATATGGCAACCATTACCAATACTTTTATAAGCCAAGTGCAAACTTTAGGCCTCTAGTTATTCCATTATGATTCATTAACATATTAAGAAGAATTCTATAAGTGAAGCTATATAAACAAAGCACCAGATTCTTAAAAAAATAATATTATTATTTTGAAAAGATCAAATTTGACTACATTTTAAAAGATGTGTTAAGTTTATAGTTGTTTGCTGATCAAATACATGCGTGAAGTTGTATTTCCAGTAGTTTGTGAATGTGTGAAATCCTACATGCAATTTTTATTTTAATAGAGTTAAAATCGCCGGGTCTGGTGGTAGCATTGCAGTGGGTGGATTAAATATAAACAGTGTGATTGAGGAAAAAGTAAAATATTACAGAATTTAAAGACCTTGTTTTAAGAAACATTTTGTTTACAAAAGGTGCAGGGCTAGTCTACATGAGCCTAGATTTTAAGCCCAAATGGATGGAACACAAACGGACTGAAAACTGACAAACTTATGCTGGAAACTTAATAATAAAACAAGCAACGTTGACTTTTTTTTTAACAGTGTATTTGTGTTTGAGGTCAGAAAACTTTGTATCTGATGATCATATCATCTTTACTTCTTTCTATGTTACAAAACTTTCTATCAAAAGATGCTACTTTAGCAGGCACCACTGCGGAAGCCCATAAGGCATTGATTGCTCCAGCAGGAGTCTTATTCCTTTGTACACTCTGACTTCACAGCAGGCCAACTGTGCTGTTGTCGGCTCTCGGGCCAAGCCTCAGACACCTATAGTGGTGACAGCCGTGGCATAGACAGGGGTCCTTCTCTCCCCCTCAGCTACATTCTGTTGCAGTTTGAAAAGGAGAGAAGTAACAGGGTCTATTGTTTATAGTGAGTTTTGATAGACAGGGGTTTGACTGACTGGCAGGCACAGTGCAAAAGAAAAAACAGGCTCGCTAATGCAGAACTTTTCTTGTGTTTCTGTTAAAACAGAAATGATTATTCCCGATTCTGTGTTAACAGGCCTGGGTGGCAGGAGGGGAAGCTCTTATAGGCGTGTCTCAATATGCTGATGTGATTGAATCTGAAGATAACTTTTAAGAAATTTGTCATATAAATGCCACTTAAACAAATGCACATCAAAACAACTCCCCAGTGAGAACAAGATAACAAGAAGCTCACATTCCTTCTCACTTACAAAAGTCTTCCCATATCTCAACCCACCGGTGTAAATGCGCAAGATAGACAATCACCGGATAAAAAGGGCAGCAGGAAAGATGGCTGTTGTTTACAAGCCGAAAAATTTACATCTCTCCACCCTTCCAACCACCCCCAATTTTTTTTGTGTTAAGTCTGATATCTGCTTGTTGCTAAGGATTCTTTAACCGTTGATCTCACACTGCCTTCTGGTGGACAATGTGGGGGGGGGTATTATTGAGGCTATCTCTCCAATTGTGAGCACATTTTCCTGTTTCCAAAATGGTAACCTCTCAACATTGACTTGTCTTCCCCTTGTCTGTATTAGTGGTAAGTGGCGTCCTATTTCACTGCATGTAACAAATAAAGTCTTGATTGATTCAAGAAATCTGAGTTCACCCAAATCTGAATTCATCCAGAATAGAAGACCATTTGAGAAGACATTTAGCCGGAGGTCCTTTGTGGTTCTGTCAGGTTTCTGTCACATCTTGTTTAGTTAATTATTAATATTGTAGCAGAGCCCTGACACTCTGACACCATGTCTTATCTTGTTTCATTTACAGTTCTTGAGAAAGCTGGGCTTGTCTGTTGTGAATAAGACTTTTTGGGTGCTTCCTCCGAACCTAGTCCTGTCTTTTATTTGATTCCTGTCCATGGCTGGTAAGGTTTTGTATGTACTTTCTTGTGTTTTTTTTTTTTTTTTTTTTTTTGCACATGGCTTTGTTTGGTGTTTATGAGCCATGTGCTCTACTGACACCTTCATCAACTCCTTGTTGGTTATCTTTATATTATTTCTTTTTCATTTGGAGTTTTGTTTTGATATGCTATTTTAAATGTGATTTTTTTTTGTTTAGTTATTATTCATTTCTAACTCTGATTTTTTTTACATGAATCCTTTTAACAAAGAGAATTTTGAGTTCCATCAACTTTCCTGATTCTTGACTGGTTCAAAGATTCATTACCAGTATTTTAAAAAAAAATCTAAATTTCGTTTGGTGCCTGGGAGACATTTTAAAGATAAAATTTGAATATATATCACACATAGTCAACGGACAAAACACATTAAAAGGATCATTAAGAACACAAAAACTATTCATGGAATGTATTTGAATAACTTAATAGTAATTTCACAGTTATTTGATTTGTAAAAAATTATTTAACAATACCATGGTTAAAATAACAAGCTATTAAACTGTTAAAATGTTTATATTTCTGACTTAAAGTTTAAAAAATGTTCATTTTTTTAGCTAATTATTTGACTAGAATTGTAAAACTGTGCAATATTGTGAATTACAATAAATCAAAAACACTTTCTTTAAAAATAATGTTACAGAGATGCCAATAAAATACAAATACATTACTTTAAATCTAAAAAAATACATGGAATTCCAGTGTCTTGCTCACACCAAACACACAGTAATAAACAAAGATCCATTGAGAAATAACCATTCTCTCTCTCAGCACAAACCATACACAGTCCATGAGCTCAGAGAAATGAATTAATTCTTCATCCTCTTGCTTGCATACGCTATGTACTTGTGTATAGAGGTTGAAGTGGTGACGGTGTAAAAGTAGTGATAGACTGCAAAATGTTCAGTTGCCCAGACCCCCGGCTTTATAATTCACACCCTCCCAGTTCCCTCCAATCTCTCAGCCCTTCCTTCAGAGAGAGCAGGCTGCTTTTAGAGAGCTGATGCCATGGCAACAAGAATAGGATGGGCAAAATCTCATTCTCTAGCTCCCGCCTTGCTTCTGTTCTGTGTCTCATTCACTCAGGACACCTTATGATTACATAATTCCCCCATTTCACCTACACCCAACCTGAATCCTTTCTGAGGTCCACATCATGATGATCCTAGACCTGCATTTCTATTATCCTCATGAGCGCTCTCTGATTGTGAGGAATGCATGTTGACTTGAAGTTCAATTTCCCATCATTAGGAAAAACCACAGGGAAAGAGCAACACAGCTCAACATCCTCTTCCCTCCCTGCCAGCTGTGCATAATCCAGGATGCAATTTGCCCGCATCTTAAACCGGTGCATCCATTTCTCAAACATCAACACCTGTCATGCAAATCGAGTCTGAAATGGATGTCAGGCGGTTAATAGACGCTCAATAAACATCATAAAGGTACTAGATAAACGCTTTTATAATGCGCATATGTCCCAGCATGCCTGAAGACCTGCTGCTGTCAGCTCAACCTTGACCAAGGACAAATCCATACATCATTGTCTGAGCTGACAGAAATCAGGATTCTGAAATCTGAACAGACACGCACAACTAGTTCAGACAAAGTGCTTGCCCAGGGGCAAGAGGCAATTGTTTGTGACATGCTTGAGCACCTGTACCACAGAAAAAGCTCTCACTAAAGTGTCAATTTGCGAAAATAACAACTGCGACAAAATCAAGCACGTTGGCGTTTTGGAGATGCTCTAAAAGAAGAAGTTCTTTTATTCAAATTTTTATCGGAAGTTATTGTTCTTTTTTTCAGCGTTTTTAATTTTCACCATGTTGTTTTAATATTATTTCACAAGTTCACCACCAGGGCCTGCCTCCTAGTCTAAGTATAGAGTGGCAAGCTGTCCAGACGTGGAGTTTTGGGGAGGAAGGATGGCTGAAGCTCGGACAAAGCCGAATGTGACAAGGTAAAACTGGCTTAAATATTGGTGGTGAGCTTGATGGTTTGATGGTGGCATGCCCTGATTGCTCCTCCCGAAACTCAATACAAAAACATCACTTATTGTGAGTGACGTAAAATAATACAAAGCTATGTCTCGCCCACATTCGGTTTTCAGTTGGAACTGGGTCGCAATGATGGACGATTACAACATTTTGTAGAAATGCAAACGTGATGTTTTTAAAGAACCTACTGATGTAACCCCTCTAAAACTTAGCAGTAGCCTGTTATTGTCTCATCATGTCCCTCTGTGATGCCTGCCCTTCATACCCATGTGCCCTGTACTCCAAAACCACTAGCTCCTACTGACACCTGCAGCAACACACTGTCTTTCTCAATGCCTGGCGTCATGCCCACTTCACCCACCACCATGTTATCATCCCTACAGCAGAGTGGCATGCCAGATTTCTCCCTCTCCAGCAGGCACACTGCATCTTGCTTTGCTGCTGTGAAGAAGCCGCTACTGTGAGCAGCATTTGGAGTGAGAGCTTATAAACTGTTAATACATATTACACAGATCGGCCACTTTATTAGGTACACCTGTTCAACTGCTTATCATCGCAAGTTTCTAATCAGGCAGCAACTCAATACATTTGTGCACGTAGGCATGGAATAGATGATCTGCTGCAGTTAAAACCGAGCATCAGAATGGGGAAGAAAGGTGATTTAAGTGGCTGAACGTGGTTGTTGATGCCTGACTTGGCAGTATTTCAGAAACTGCTGATCCACTGGGATTGTCATCATCTCTAGGGTTTACAGAGAATGGTCAGAAAAGAGAATATTTCCAGTGAGCGCAGATCTGTGGGCGCTAATGTCTTTCTGTTCATTGCTCCAAGTCTCAGAAATAGCTGCGTTTAAAGGAAAACATCCTCAACTGATGTATATCTTTCTATTTCATCTCTAATCATCTCCAGCTTCACTACTCTGTTCATAATGTGGGGTTCACTGTTCAAATCTGGGGTAGAAAGCTCTCTCTCTCTCTCTCTCTCTCTCTCTCTCTCTCTCTCTATCTCTCTCTCTCTATCTCTCTCTCTCTCTCTTTTCACACTAAACTTTACCAATTATAATTTCTCTAAAAATCAACCTCACACATTCAGAAACAGTATTTTAAACGAAATAAATTATATAACAATAAAAGGTTGTGATTCCTTTATTTGGTTTAATTTTATTGCTTTTTTCTCTTTATATGCAGCACAAATGTTTATTTGATTTTTTTTTTTACTAAATATACAGGGAAGCTGTGTCAGTCAAGCACTCCCTCATCCATGCCCCTCTGATCTATGGTTCACACCCCCTGACTCTCCATGATCGCTTTCTACCTTCTGGATTGTCCTGTGTGGATTGCTGTTTCTGGGTTTCAACCATCAGTCCATCTGCTCCTGTGGTTCACGCCGGTTTCCTTTTCATCTACTGCTCACCGCTACTCCTGTACAACACTCCGAAAAATACCTTGGGGTCTCTGGATTCCTGGCTATATCAACCTGTTGGCTTTGCAAGAAACTCTACTCAACGCTAAGTTCCATTCATTGCTTTTAAGGGACATTTGATTTATGCACTGTGTAAAAAAACCTTATTTGTGTCTTATTTGTTTTAATGTGCTATGTCTTATACTGTCTTTCCTGTATTCATTTAAAAAAAAAAAATCCGCGGAGTTCCACTCCGATGCGTGCGCACACACACACCCATCAGACCGCTCCCAAGGTGGTGACGATGACAGCACGTGTTCTGCTGCGAGCAGCAGCCGGTGTAGCTTTCCTACTCCGAAACAAAGTACAGAAAAGAGCCCAAGTGCTGCATGTCTTGCCCCTGACAAGCAGCAAAAGTCTAGCCACCACAGAACGACAGGTTTTGACCCAGCTTGGCTGTCAGAGGCGAAATACTCCCCCTGGCTGTACAAGACTGATCTTGGTAAGTAAGTAAATACACACAAGCATGAATGAACGAATTGATAAATAAATTGCTTAATTAATAGCTAGCTTGTTAGTTATACAATGGCATTTCCTGCTTTAAACTATCACTATGCTAAGTTGATTTTTACTGTTGTTACTATCAGTTATCACTTTTAAAGCCTAACAGTTAATGTATTTACAGGTCAAAACAGACATTCGCAATAGGCTGCAAGGGGACCATCTTGCAGCCTGCATGCGGATCTCAATAAATGGGCCAGAAGTTTCAGACTATCCATACCAAGATGCTCTGGAAATGTTCTTTCAGAAGCCCAGAAAGATGCACTGCAGTGACAAAAGCTGCACACTTTGTGAATAAATAACATATTAAATTAAATCTGATGTTTAGTGTTTAGTTCAGTGTACAGTTGTTTAGTTATTGTACAGTAATTGTTCAGACATTATAATATATTGGTATACTGCAATTAAAAGAAACATATAATCACTGTTAAGTGTTTGTGTGAGTGTTTTGCTGCACCACCAATAACACCCCCCCCCCCCCAAGGCCATGATCCTAGGGGAAAAACTGTTGCCATTGACGTAACATGGGTGTCAGTCCAGGCAAGAACAAACAAACCACTCTGCAAAAGTATTTGAACCTTAGGCTCTAGAAATAGTTATGGGTTTACCATTGACATAGTGTACATCATAGAGAAATATTAAGTTAACCATAGCAACATCTTTTGCTAAATTATAGAGACATGGGGATTGGTTTATATTATGTATAGTGACAATAGGAATATAATATTCTTTCACTGACTCCTCCATAGCAACCAGTTTACTGTAGCAACCAGTTTGGTAGATCTTTATCTTAGCTTATGAAAATCATACAGTTGGTTTATGTCACCCATAGTAAAATTGGGAACATTTAAGAAAATCTTTTAAAGTGGCACTTTTACAAGCCAAAATCAAGGTTTATGAACAAACTTTAGCCATTTAGTTCACTTTTGCAACCTTTTAAGACCATATAGGTTAGCTCAGGAGTTTACATAAATAATTTGTCTACTTTATTAAGTAATTAGCATAATTTTGTCATGACAGAGTAACAAAAAAGGTTGACTTTTTTTGACAATTGCTATTAGTTTTCAACAAAAGTGCTTACAATCTGAAACAATCACCTTAAATTATACAGATTAAATAATTTGCGTATTAAATTGTATTTGAGAGACTACATAAGAAAACTAAAAATACACAGAAACGACATTCAGGCTACTCCAAATATATGTCTAAAGTTTAAAAAAAAAAACAGAGCGAAAGAAAGAAGACAGCTGCTAACCTCCTCAGTGATCTCAATGATGTCTCCAACCTTCAACTCCAGCTCGTCTTCATTCTGAGGCACATACTCAAACAGAACTTTGCACTGGCGCTTCCTGGCCTCTGTAATAAAAGAAAAACAAGTCACTCTGGATCTGGTCTGACATGCTGCACAGACAATGCCGGTAATGGGCCAGGGAGTCACTTCCTTCTGCTACCCATGGAGGGCTCTGTTAAGCAATGATCCACACAAAGAGTTTATACTACCTCTCAAAAACCCTGACGTATACAAACAAGCACCACTCCCTGTCCTTGAGGTGAATCATGAGCCTGCAGTGCATCTCACAGAGAAACCTGACAATACCACTCCCCTCTCTGTTAGCCGCATGCTACAAATCTATGGTTGCACTTTCCCATTGAGGTGGAAGCTAAATGTGCATAAATAAAGGAACACTGCACCTTATTTTGACAGAAGCTTTGTCGCTATCTATCGCAGATATTACGTAGAAGTATCTGCTGTTCTCCAGAACAGCTAATGTACGATGTTAGCATAGCTTAGCATTATACTGAGGTCTTAAATCCCATCCACAGGTTCACTCCTAACAGCGAGAGTCTGCTTTCAGTTACTATACTTTCCGCAGCTGGAACCAAAAGAGATTAGTCAAGCTAAAACTTTAGTCACATTTAAATACAGACTACTAAAAAAATACATTTATTTAAATCACGGTACACTGACCGAGCACTACGGTCCAAACAGTGCGCCATTTTAAACTTATGTTTTCCTCTTTTTCTAACAATTTTAATGATCTGATTTATTCTTTTGTAAAGCACCATGAATTGCCAATGTGTACAAAAATTTCCACCTCTTTTTTTGCAATTTGGTAGGAATCCTTACCTTTCTACGCGCAACAACTTAAAGTTTGCTCTTGGAACATCAAAAAAGTGCAAAAATTCTGGCAAGAAGTCTGCTGTCAGCTAACATCATGGGTTAACCACCTCATTTTACCAACTCCAGCACTGTGCTTATTGGGTGACCTAGACAGTACACAGTTAGAACTCGAGGCTAACACATCACTATTAATTCTCACTGTTATGCTTGTAGCAAAGAAAACCATTCTTATGAACTGGAAAACGAAAAAGAAACTAAGCATCACTCAATATAACAACATGTTATTAAACTATCTCACCCCGGAAATGTTGTCTGCCTTCACATAAATAGTTTTTTTTTGTCACTTCTTATTAATGCCCCTATTCCTCTGAATTTTAGTTAGAGGATCTGAACAGATCACCGGTTCCTGCTCTCGGATGGGTGTGCTTCAGGTGGGACTGCCCCCTCCTCTGGGATGACATGTAGTTTGTGGACCCGTCACCGGGGGTGCTACTGCTCTTGCCTCGCCGGGTGCCGGCTGCTCCTGCGGGGACGGGGGGCTCTGTGGTCCGGGGGTGGGGGGGTGGCGGCTGTGCCCGGGCGGCGGGGAGAGTGGTGTGCTCGGTGTGGCCGGATTGGCCTCCTGGGCGGTGTGGGGGGGCCTCTGGGGTCCGTGCTCGCGGGTGCTGCTGCCTTTGCAGCCGCCTGGTGGTGGGCCTGTCCGCGCCCGTGCTGCGGCCGGGGCCCGCCGGGTGGGGGTTGGGGGTGTGGTGGTGGGTGGTGGCTCGGGGACCGGTTGGGGGCTGCGGGGGTTGGCCGGGCTGGGTGTGGCGGGGTCTCCTACTCAGGTACTGCTGACTCTGTGCGCACGCGACCAGCGGCTCTTGGACGTGTATGGGTGTGTGTGTGTGTGTGTGTGTGTGTGCGTGTGTGTGTGTGTGTGTGTGAGTGTGCATGTAGAGGGGGGTGTGTTGGGGTGAATGCGTGTGTAGGTGGGCATAGGGGTGGGTGGATGAGTGTGAACGAATGAGTATGGATGGGATCCGAAGGGGGGCAGCTGCCGCCTGGTTTCCCGCGTCCCCCCCTTGGTGACTCTACCGTGTCCCCCGGGCGGGGGGCGGTGCCACCCCTGGGTGGGGGGCGGTCGGCTCGTCGGCATGGTGCCCGCATCGGCTCCTGGTACATTTCCTCCACCCCCACACATAGGATCCCGGGGGTCTCAGTCTCTGTGGGGGATTGGGGGGGGTCGGCCTATCACGGATCAGCCCCCCCCGGCATACTCCAGGCCAGGGGACCCCCAGTTTTAATTCAGTTAGACACTCAACATCTCCAGGGCACTGGAGAGGGGCCTGCCTCCTGGAGCGGTCAGAGGACCAATAACATCTGGCACTGACCCGCTTCGGGAGCCGGTCTCCCTCCCGGTGCCCCAAATATCACTTGCAAGGACACACTACATTTAGGATTGGAGGGCTAGTCTCTCCGTCCACATCTGATGGGTGGGGCTGCAGATTTGTGGCCCCCCCAAAATTCTAGGGCGGAGATGACGGCCCTCTTATTTTACATACATATTAGACACGCAGGGAATGGGGGGTGGTGCCTGGACGTCAGCTGTCAACCAACGGTGACGCTCCAGGACATCACTCCCCAGTTTTAATGCAACTTATCTCTTCAACATATACACAAACACATACACTACACTCCAACTGGGGGCAGATGATGGGCAGTGGGTGGGCGGCCGTCTCTGTCTCCCGTCCGGGGTGGGTATATGCCCTCCGTCAGCGCGGGCCCGTGGGATCCCCGGGTGGGCGCGGGTCCACTGGACGGTGACTGACCGCCCTTCGAGTATGAATGGGCGTATGGATGGAATGATTGATGAATGGATGGATGACTGGGGGGGGGGGGAGGGGTCTGAGGCTGCTGGTCGTGGTGGGTGCGGGGTCGGGTTGTGGCTGGGGGGGGTGGCTCCGCTGCGCCTGGTGCGGTCTCCCTCTCTGCCCTCTTCTGGTCTCCTGGTCTCCTCCCCCTCCTCGCCCCCCCGCCTCCCTGGTGGGGCCGCGGCCGGGCCCGGGTCCGGGGGCATTGCCGCCGGGGGCTGTGCGGGTGGTGGTGGTCGCGGGTGGGGTCTGCTGGGGCCTCCCTGTGCTGTCGGGGGGGCCGGCCTGGCCGCTGTCGGGTGGGCTGCCCCCCCGCTGTGGCGGGCGCGTCCCTGCTCTCTCGCATCCGGGCGCGGGGCGTTTCTCTCTGGGGGTGCTGGCGGTTCTCGGTGGGGTGGGGTGGGATGCTCTGGCTCGGGAGCCCGGGGCCCTGGTCATGTCGGCCCACGGGGGGTGGAACGATCCACCGGGTTACTTCGGTCTGATTGCAGAGCCGGTTCTGTGTCGGACCTCGCAGCGCACTCGGACATAGAGGAGTGAGGGTGATTCGTGGGAAGTTGGTCGGCCACTGGTGGGTTGGGTCTGCTGTCCCTGGGCACCGTGTGCTGCAATTGTTTGTTTGTTATATATGTGTGGTTCGCCCAACTCACTGTTTGTGATCTTTGGTAAGTTATGTATTTTCCCTCCCATGTAGCTGAGTTGCTTTTTAAAGCATACAACATTATTATCACCTCACTTAAGATATTGGCTGTGTATGTATGTATATTTAAACATGTGTGTATGTGTGCCTGGATATACAAACTGCAATAACTGTTTTACATGAACAATAACAAACGGACATGGACAAAATGAACTGTAACTAGGACTTATGCGTCATGTTCAGGTAGGTATTTATTTATTTTATTTTTTATTCATTTGCAATTCTTTTTTTCTTCACTTCTAAGTTATTATTATTATTATTATTATTATTATTTTCCTCTCTTCGTCTTTTCCTCTTCCTTTCTTTCATTTTCACTTGTGTACCTTCACCCTTCCCCAATCCTTTGTCCACTCCCCCTTTTGGTTCGGCACTGTCTTGTCCTGACACAACTATTATAAACGTACTCGCGGGAATCACAACTAATAAATATTTAATAAATACATTCAAATTTCCAATCCAGAGGAGAAAACACCACACCAGGTGTTTTACTCCTCTGGAGAAAGCAAAACTGTCCAACTCAGCAAGGCATGTACTCCCCCATGTGATGACTTTTGAGCAGGACAGGACAAGGGAAAAAAAAAAAAAAAAAAAAAAAAAAAAAAAAAAAAAAAAAAAAAAAAAAAAAAAAAAAGAAAGGTAAGGATTAAAATCCTGGCAAAGAATAGCCGCGTTATTTTTATTGATTCCTACCAAATTCTTCAAAATGATTTACTCAAAATGCACAGTGTTTCATCTTTTCCTTAAGCATTTTGTATAATATTTAAGGCATTTCCTGTAACTCGTTATTAGACGACTGAACCATCAGCAGATTACAAGAAGGCTCTGTAGCAGAAACTAAATAAACTATTTTGAAATATATGTTATAAAAAAATAAAGCTGTCCAAAATAATCAATACATTCCCATCTTATCGATGATATAGAAAAGAACAGAAACCTTGAACACAGCGCAGGATGCTCACTTTGGTGAATGATAATATTCCCATGGAGCTGGAAAAGGATCAAGAGGACTTCCCCTAAAATCCGAGACAGCCGTGAGCAAGGAAACATAGGAAATGAAAACAGGAAGGCAGGTGCTGCCCACTAGAGGACAAAATGTATCTGGTATGAGCTAAAATGAGCTGAAAAGAAACCTGCAGTAATGCCAAAACTCATTTTTTCTAAAGGTACAGGTATCGTCAGATTTTCTGACTGCAACAAAACAATCTGCAAAAGCAGCAAAATAAAGAGGGTAACGCACTCTTTTTTGAGGCACGGGGTTGAGAATGGGGCTGCAGTCCGATTCCTCCAGCTGGGATGCCATATGTGCTGATCCTCTGCACCAGATTCGCTACATTCCCAGATGCTCGCCTCTGTATTGGCGTCTCTTCCTTCACCTCTTTTGCTTCTTTCGCCTCCTTTGGCTCCTCTTTGGACTTGTGTTCTTCTTTTTTCACCTCCTTCATTGAGATAAAAATGATTCCATTTTAAGTATAATACATTTTAATATAAAAACCAGTCTCAGAACAAGGAAAAAACTAATTCTTGAAATCTTCTGCAATCAAGTGTAAATCCTGACAATGGGGTAAGCAAATTTAACTTGGTAAAAGCTTGTGGTGTAGTGGACCGTATTAAAAGTTAAAAAGATTTTTTACAAAATTAATTGAAAGCCAAAATTTCTTTTGTGGTTTCTTTTGTGGTTCAACACTCTTGAACGAATTATATTTTCCCCAGAAAATTAGCAAATATTTCTAATTTTAAGACCAAATCAATGACTTTTAATATCACATGTGACAAGTTACAAATATTCTAGTTTCAATGCAGCTTTACTGTCTAAGCAGGTTGAAAACACTTGTTTTGGGAGTTTTTGTCCATTTTTAAGATCCATCAGCATTTGTTGTCAGCTAGACATTTTTGATAATTTTAAGAAATCTTTTTTTTTTTTTTTTTAATCACATTGGCAGAACTTTTAGCTTGGTCTAGAAAAGTTTAGATTTAGGATGATTTTTCCACTGATAACCACTTTTTTTAATTGTGCGTTGGAGTTACATTATGTTTCTTTTTCACTTGGACCAGTCCAGAAATTTACAAAATTTCCAAAAAACAAATCAGTTACTGTAGAGTTTGTGAATGCATTGTTGGCTCAAGTCAAACCTGCTTCAAATACAAGTCAACCGAAACCACTGCTTCCAATTTAATGTAAAATCACCAGCAGCACAGCCTCACTGACACAAAAAGAAAGGTGTGAAACTACCGATTGATTAGATCTCCAGGGACCATGACAGAAACACCTTCCACTCAGTCAGGTGACCATGAAACTTCAGAATGCATCATGGGACATAATGTGAAACAAGGCAGCAATTCGGTACTTCTCAACCCATGCTACTGCAATGTTGTAAAAATCTATCTATTCAAAACATTTTTAAGAATATTCATTTTCTTTTGATTAAACCCCTAATGCACAGACTCAAACTGATAGAACAGATCAAATGACCAGTTACTATGCCATTCAGAATGCTGTAAGAACGTCTGATACGGATTTCCAACCTCTTGATCATACCCCAAAGGCTTGAGCCTTAATAATTAAATAAGCAACCATAGATAATTATACGGATTGATTCTAATAGTCCTGTTTTACTTTTGTAGTTTCCACTCAAGTCATACCATGGCAGAAAAAAAAAAAACAATATCTATATAAAAGTTGTAATTCAATTATTATTTACAATACCCCTTTCCTGCGGCTCAGTTGGTAGAGCATTGCGCTAACAACGCAAAGGTTGTGGGTTCATATCCCAGGGAAAGCAAGAACTGACAGAAAATATATGTTCATTCAAATGTAAGTCGCTTTGGATAAAAGCGTCTGCCAAATGCATAAATGAAAATACCCCTTTATTATAACATTATAAATAGTGCAGCTCAATGCAATGTATTTTGTTGACTGTCAGCATCAGCAAAGCAAGTTCACGTGCAACCAATCTAACATCTGGTTAAACCACTTGGTAATATCTTGCTTTTGAGTCAAATGATCTGATTAATGACTATTCAAAAGTATGATGCCTCATGTTTCCCAAATCAAGCTCTAGAGCTGTCTTTAGATACCACTGACATTTAGATCATGTAGAGCAGTACTCGGTTTCCTAGAGGCTCCATGGAGAATGCCATAGGCTGCATCCGCTCCAAACTTCCTGTCTGAGATGCTGACAAAGAAATTCCTTTTTCTTACTCCCCACTCCTCGAAAACTAATTTGAGGTCAGCGTTTGCAACCTTTAAAGAAAGCTTATAAAATAGCTATTTATACCGGAACACAAAAATACAATAAATCAAAGTGATAACCAAAGATTTCTATTCAACCCTAAATGTCAGAACACGACATTAAAAATCAACCTAAATCTCTGAAATACATCCCTCACTCTAAGGGACAAAGGGGCTTTATTAACAACATTTTACTTCCAAGGCATTGCAGTAATCTTATGGTTCTACTGTTCTAGGAAATGCCCTTTTAAACTGGTGCACTACCTGTGGTCTGACTGATGATTCAGCATAATAATCAAAATCAATGTGGCAGAACGAAAAGCAGAATGAACAGAAAGCAACTTCATACACTGAAAAAGTTACAAACCTTCCAGACACAACGAGCCACGAATCGTATTTAAACATAAACTAACCGACAAACCTTACCTGCTTGCTTTCCATGGTACTCTCGAGAAGCACAGACCATCAAATCATTCCGGGAACAAAGTTCAGAGAAGGGAGTGGAAGATTAGCTCACACCCTTCTAAAGGATCTCCAGCCAAAGCAATAATTTGCTTCCTCTGACAAGATTTAACATTACGACTAACTTTAATGTGGGTTTCCTCACAGCCTCAGAAACATTCAGTTCGCTTGAAGATTTATCCACAATGACACTGATAGATTTCAAATGAAAATTTCTGTGTTTTTTGAGCTGATAAAGAGGCAAACCTGCATAGTTTCCATCCATGAACTCAAAATATTTGCCTGCAATTACCTTTACAAAGTTGTCTGGGAAAAGGCCTCGCTTCCCATTGAGGTCTCCCTCCATCCATCCATCCTCTGCAATTCGTCTGACGTTTTTGATCACATCTCCAAGCCGGAGGGTCAGCTCATCTTCGTGGAGGGCTTCGTATTCATACTCCACCACCACCTCAACTGCAACGATAGAGGGGCGGGGGGCACAGATGTAAACACAGACTTGATAAAGTACGTCAGATGGAAAATTTGGAACTGCTGGAGGAGGAAGTCTTGGTACAGTTCCGAACGAACTCTAGAGTGGTCAATTTGTGGTGAGAACATGAAGGAACTACGATCTGAAATAAAGATGACAAAATTTTGTCAAAGTTTTCTCTGCACATGTTTACTTCCTGAAACGTTAATTTTATAGCAACCGCTGGCCAAAGAAACTCTTTGCTCAATTTCAAGTAATATGGCTGGAGACACCCAATTGGAGCCTCCTAACACTTGATCAGAAGGTTACTTTGATCGTTACGTGAACCTTTAAAGAAGCACAAATACCTCAAAAAAAGAAGAAAAAAATTGTATCTTCAATGGCTTCAAGTTGATTTAAATTAATTACCAATTGGTACAAAGATTAATACAACAGCACACTTCCTTCAACAATAAAACATGTCCACTGTATCCTCAACGGTTTGGCTGATGAGAGAATTTGAGAAGAGGTCTTCTGATACTACTCTTGTGCTAAATATCTGTTTACAAGCAAAGTTTTGAGAGCTGAAGGTTTGTTGGTGAGGAGCGGATGGGTCTGGCATCACACTTCAGAGAATTTTGGTTTGGATGTTTTTATAGAGTATTATTTGGATATTAAACAGATATTTGACATTTTGTGCTCAACAAACCAGGACTTTCATCTCCAAAAAAACTGAATAAACACAGTCACTAAAAACCTAGCCGTTTAAAAAAATCTATACAGCCAACCCTCAGTGTTTCAAAACGATAAAATGAATGAGCCATCAAAGCTCAGCTGCCATCTACACAAAGTTTAACTCAAACATACTTGCTATATTCATTGAGATAAAGCCTAAAATGAAAGCTGCTAGAAGAGCACTTTTATCTGTTGCCCGAAGGCTTCATAACGACCATTTCCAGCCAATGTTTGGAGTTTTCTACAAAGTTACAGGAACAAAACTGTCTGCAAAGTGCTTTTCTCAAGAACCTTATTGTCACCACGGACACCAAGACACAAACACCTCCCAGTTATCTGCAGAATCTTAGAAAGAGACAAAGCTTTGGCAAAGGTGCCAAATTGTACTGGGAGAGATGCATGAGCCTGAGAGGAATGTGATCAGTGGCGCACACACCCCAGCCTAAATACCCCCCTCCCACCACCACACAAACACACTCACACACACGCACAGTGCCTCTATTGACAGAACTTATTTACACAATGATGACGGAGATACCGTTGAAAACATAAGGACACGCTCAGTTTTGTTCTGAACGGATCTCATCCCTATTGGTTGATTATGTCTGAGCTCACACTAGAATTATGGATTTCGGTACATGTAAGCAAAGATAACCAACCTTTCAAGAAATAAAGACTACAGATATTACATCTAAATCTACATAATGTATGGATTTCAAACTTTCAGTAAAGGTTACCTCACCAAGATTCACAAGTCCCTTCCTCTTTATTGAGCATTGAAATCAAATGTGACATTATCGTATGAAAACTAGTCGTTAGATGTGGTTACTGGTTTAGCCTTGTTCAAGCACTGCAAAAAACTCTTGGCAGACTTCATTGATAGATCTTTGATAGTTGCACGATGCCTTCTCATCACCGACCACACCAATTTCATAAACGTAGAGGATATCCAAGGTTATGTTTTAGAAACTGAAGTCCGTTGTGTGTAGCTTTTCCATCTCTACACACTGTAATAGCAGCTTACTGACTTGACCACAATATGGCATTGTGGAAATTCCCATAATACAGTTAAATATCTGGCTTGAACATCAGTATCAAAGTATGAAAAAAAGCCAACCGCTTGAATCTCATGCACTCAGATTAGGCTGTTATTTGCTTTGCCATTAGATTTACAGGCGTTTCAAGGCTTTATTTCAAATATGTTACTTTTATTAAAATATAAAATAATGATTGTTTGAGGTTTTTCCCCAAAAATGTAAATGGACAAATCTCAAACACATATCTGGATGGAACGCCCCTTCAAAATAAAAATTAGTGCCTCAACTTTTTGGAAGCATTCAGCTGTTCTCCTATCTAGATAATGTTTAGCTCTAGATCATCGATTCGAATTACACCAGTAGCGTTTCATTATAAAACAATCGAAGTGTTCCAATATCAATACCATATTTAAAAATGAGTTCTATCATGTTTTACTAACAGAGGAAAATTAAACGTTGATATTTTGTAGGCTGATATCAATAGGAACTCTTCTCCGCGTCCAATTAATCTTGGGGGTGTAAGGAGAGTGAGCTCGTCAAAACAAAATAAAGTGTTTGATAGACCTATTGTAATTATAAATTACCATTTGAAGGTTTTCAACAGTACACTCATAAGAACACGAGCTTTGAGAGTAAATATGTTCATACAAATGCCCTGCTCTTAGACCATATGTTATACCCATAGTTTAAAGTCTGATTATGCAACACTAATTACTAGTAACAGGACAATGTTTCACTTCTAAAAATACAATTCTAAAAAACTGACTGTGAAACCGTTGTTTCATTTTTTTTAGAATTCCCTCTTTAAGAACATGACTGCGGGATGTGAACCCAAGAGGGACGTCGGACGTCATAACGGTTAAATGGGTCAGTGGTTTAGTAAAATAAAGTTACTACACCAACAAAACACATACAATCAATATGTGGCTGGAGCTTGGAAGAAATGGAGCAACTAATATGGCACACTTCATCTGAGCTCATCTTCATGATGCAGTCAAGCAGCTTAGCCTGAGCGAAGCAGGAGTATCACCAATACAATAGAACACTAATGGCACCAATAACACAATAAGCAGGCTACGAGTGAAATATGAGACCAACAATCAAGAAACTTTTTATTAAAAGGTTATGATTTTTTTAATATATCTGCTTTTTCTTTCTATGTTCGATTCATTGTGGTCTACCAATGGGGTGGGGGGGGGTAATGACAATATTCTGTGAAAATAATGACAATATTACGACCCTTTTTAAAACATCTTCAAAATGTTTGGCAGTAGTGATGTGACAAATTCTCTTTTTTTACATTTTTAAATGTTCATGGTGTCAGCTTAAGATGAAATGATCTGATAAGAGACTAAATGGTGGCCAGCTTACAAGATCGAGCTAAAGACTAAACATTAACCTTAGTTCACACACAGGAAACAAACAAGAAATTATTTTTTAAAGAAAAACCTAATGGTGCTTTGTTTAAATACATAGTTTTTAAATTATATCAAATCGGAGAATATCTCGGTCAAGGCCTGGCATCACAAAAGAACATTCGTTACCCAATGAAAAAAAAATTTAAATAATTTTTATTTATTCCACTTCTGAAATAAATGATTTGTGTCTATAGGTGCTTCTTGAAAATTGCTTGACATAATAACAAGTGGTGAGCAGTCCGACTCAGCATGTAGTGAGAGGCATCAGAGATTCCACACATATTTTCAGCCTTCTTTTTTTAATGTTCGACATTTAAGGAAATATCTTATTCCAGATACTATTTATAAATGGTCAACCAACTACTCAAATGTCATTAACCCAGAGTAAATACAATACATTCAACTAGAATATAACTCTGAGTTTTAATACACAATAGAAGAAAATGGTCAAGTTACACTGTAAACTAGTGCGTTCATAATTTAGGCGACAACGTGAAACAAGACAAGATCAGGAGAAGTAAAGGTGTAGCTCCTCTTCCCAAGTCCCAAACCCATCTTTTAGTGGTTAAACAAAATAAAATAAAAAGTCCATGTTTAGGCAAGATTCCAAGATGAGTGGAACAACAGACTTGTCCTTCTGAAACCAGAGAGTGGTGAGAAATGTTTTGCTATTTACATCATGACTGCACTGATTGTTTGCAGTCAAGTCCAAACAAGGGCCAAGCAATGTCCACTTGCACCTTGTTTAAAGTACTTGCATTGTTCCAAGGCTTCCTAATGGCTTCGGTTTCCAATCAAGAGCTTACATAACTTCACATGAATTACACACTGGCTTGTAAAGGACATGAAAGTAACCCGTCTTCCAGCCAGACCAGTTGCACGTTTACTGGAACCTACAGCTGGGAAAATTCCATGCCGCATTTCAAACATTAACATTTTCTTTTGAATCTCAGTGGACATTATTAGAAATATCTACAGGGACATGTCTGGACCCATTTCCAGGTTGAAATCAGAAACGATTGCCATGAGTGTTAAGATCAAGTGTTAAGATTAAGATGTTAAAGGTAGCTGTTTCACTCATTTTACATATAATGTTCAATTTACATAAAAAAAATAAATAAATCAAAAAAACTGTTTTTGGATGAGGGGTTTACAAGTCCAATGTCCTCAAAATGTTTTTAAAGGGCCAATAAGCACAAGACCGTAACATTGAACAGAAAGCACCACATCTAAATAACTCTCACCAATACTAGCGTTTACATAACAAAATAGGTGTAGAGAACCTGAAATTGAAAGCAGTGAATATGGAAATGAACCAAACCCGAAAGAGGATTTGTAGACTCCTTTGTAGAAACATTTGCACTTTATTCAAACCAGCAAGTCGTTTAGTTGAGCTTGACCAACAGGAACCGACCTAACGTTTTCACTATGAAATTTGTTTACCTGAAACCGGCCTATTCTTGCAAAGGAGGTACTAAAAGCTCCCAAAACCTCCATGCTGCCCTTATTTAGTAGTGATTCTGAACCAGTCATTAAAAAGGATCACCGTCAAATTAAGAGGTTCCAATAAATCCATACAGCATACGTTAAATGCAATAGACCATAACGAGCATCTGATGACATTAAATATACATTTAAATTAAAAACATTTATTAAACAATTTTATTTTTTCCACTAAATACTATAAATCCACGACACGATTTATTCAATAGATATAAAGCAATTTTGATGAAAAATAATAACAAAACTGCAACAATGAATAACAAATTAATGTATTTATACTTATGGCAAGTCTGAAACTTGCACATCATTAACCAGAAGAGATGGAAAGCTTTTATTTACCGGGTGCTTCCATGATGTTGTGTGACTACAAAGTGCGGCAGGCATCACTTTGAATTGATTACTCCAAATAAGAGCTTCCGATTGTCATGCTTTCAAAGATGAGTAAGCAAAAGAAAATACGGTCGATATCAAATTGTCAAATACAGGTCTTGAATAAAGGCCAAAGTGAAGCTTATTTTCAGGGTAACTCATTTTCTTCTCTTCTTCAAAAGTTGGTTTTTATGGCTGGTTTGGTTGGTTTTTATGACAGGATTGTGTATTTCAGTCCCATTTGAATGATAAACAATCGATATTACAATGACATAGCACTGAAGAAGCAAAACATAGAAACAACACCGCCAACTATCATTAATGGAATGCTAAAAATCATAGGCTGGTTCTGAACAGAGGAAATCGAAAGGCTTGGCACGGTAAAACCCCAGCTTGAGTTGGTGGCAACACAAAGGCTAGACGCGGAGAGTAGAGCCAGGTCATAACAAGCGGAATAGTGCTGTTCCTAAACTCAGTCTAATTAAAGGCCCAGAACACCAGTAACTTTTTATAGAATCCACAACTTTTCTGCAGCACTTCCACAAAAAAATGTTTAGTCACATTCAACCACCCGCCATTGAATCACTTTGGAAGTTTTACTACTCAACCACTTAGCCGGCAGAGAGAGATAGATGTTCAGACAGGTCTTGAAGCAGAGGCCTACATGAATATGCTAATTGTCAAGGATCAAAAACATTGACGTTAGCTCTTTCTCTCCCTGAACTAACACTGGGCTAGAAACTCGGGTCAAGACACAGACACCATGTGACAAAAACATGACATTGCCTATTGGTTTTGGGGAGTGTTTACCCAGAAACTGACATTACTACAGTGTACATTATGGCAAGCTCTCTTCCAAGTGTAATTTCTAAAGGTAATATTAAAGGTCCCTACTATTTGAAATGACTAGGAGTGACTATTTAAGTGGAGCTGTGCATTCATTAAACTGATTTAAAAAAAAAAAAAAACAACAAGCACTTATGTGCGAAAGGTAAACAATACTACGGTAGTCTCAGCGAAGGGAGGCATTCGTCTTGGCGCAAAACGCCAGGAATGTACTGGTTTGGACAAGCCGAGCCAGTTTGCGACAGCGGCGCCTGTTCAAATATTCATCACAAGTTTTACCCCTTTCTGTAACTTGGATACAGTTTCTTATTTAACGACGCTGAACTGAAACAAACCCCAGTTTTCTGGGAAGCGCAGAAGCTGAATGACACTGTATCTGAGTCATAATAGTAAACTCACCCATACTGTCCTTCGATACGAGACCGTCTTGATCTGATGTGTACAATCTGCCGTCCTGGTAGCTGATGTTAGCTAGCAGCCTGAATGCTAGCCGTAAATCACACTTGTGCGTGGAAATGTGTTGGCAAAGTGCTTGCTAGTGAGTTTATTTATGGTCAGAATCCATTCGGCTAGGTTTAAATGTCGACCTGTTGATTTAAGTATGAGGTATGGTTCCTAAGAGTAGTATGCAGGAAGTTATCCCGAAGTCTCCACCTTTCTTAGATTTGCCTCCGCGATATTTCGTGGGGAGAATCCCGCGAGATGTGAGATTCCTCGCTGGAATGTGTGAGATTTCAATGTAAATAATCCAGTGTTTGAGTAGTAACATCACACAACATCTTTCTCTTACTACCAAATTTGTCCTGTTAGATACAGTCGAGATTTAGCTTTCTAACAGCGTTTACATTATAAACATTAATATAATTAACCAAAGTACAGCCTAAAAGGAGTGTGTTGTGGCTATATCGTCATGTATTTCTGATGCTAATATTGTGAACACTGTTGCGAGGAAGGCTTAGCTGAAAATCTGCTCCTCTCAAACGAAAGTCTGTGGCTGAATTATTTGCATTTAATTTGGTTATTAAGCTGTTAAAGGTAACCTGAAATCGGCCCAATCTCTACAATGTATGCACACTTCCTTATCAGTTTCTATATTTTTTTTTAATAAAAAGAGTTAGCCACAGATGTGATATCAACATATATATTTCATTTATTATTATAATGCACAAGGGGGCATTTTTGAAACAGTCTATTAGAGTAAATCCATAAAAATAGAATGGACCCATAAAATGGAGGACTAATATTTAATAATAATAATAATAATAATAATAATAATAATAATAATAATAATAATAATAATAATAATGATGCCTTCGATTTATTTTCCAGACTCTCAAACTGCTTTACAATTTTCAGAGCATTATTCAATCACTCCACATTCACACACTGGTGGTGATATAATGAGGCTACCATTTCAAGCCTACCACCAAACACACCCCATCAGTCACACACATGCATACAGAGCAATGCAGTTGAAGTGGCATGCCCAAGGCCACAGCGGCAAAATGGTCCTGGCACAGGTAAAACTGACCAACACCACCATTACGCCACTTGCCGCCCCTAACTTAAATTTACTCGAAAGTTTGTAAAAGTATGATACTTTTTTGTAAATTTGATGACTTGAACATAAAAAATGCATCAAATCTATTAGTTTGAGGGGGAAATGGTATGAGATAATACAATGTATCCACTGGAGACATAAAATAGATGTTAATGTGGACCACTGTTTACATAAAGTTTTGAAAAGGCAAATGCTCCAGTGGGAAAACATTGACTTAGTTGTGAAAACATGTAATAATAGATAGAATCCACAAAAAATAGAAAGCATCCTTAAAATAAGTTTGCAGAAAAAATAGATTGAAGCCTAGTCATGGAGGACCAATGTTTACTTCAAAATTGTTAAAGGATAATACTCAACTTCAACAATAAAATAGATCAAATCCTTAGGATTGTGAATTTTTTTAGGAAATTATAGAATGAATACCATATGGAATTGAGCCATAAAATTAATGTTACTGTGAACCCCTATTAGCTTAAAAGGCTAATACTAATACTATCAAGTGATCTAAAATATATCTGAAATGCTACATTACTTACTCAACAGAGCTGTACAGGGCAGACTGGGCAAGTTGCTCTGCAGGTCATTGACCCATATTTCTGTGAAGATTATGTCTGAAAATCTTCCTATGGTTTTTGTCTCTCCCTGGTGGCCATTTCAAGCAAGGGTTTGTGCACAAAAAAAGACGTTACTATACTTGACCGAACTACAAATAAACTAGACAAAAACAGAGACCCTCTAGCTTTCCATCACATGCATTGTATTATATTTAAAAGCTGTTTTCAATAGCAAAACAAATCATCAAAAAGAATTTACGTTTGAAAAAAGGTTACTGCCAGCAGAGGGCAGACTATGAACAAGATTGAACACCTGTGAACTTGGCTTGCTTTTTTCTCCCAGTGACTTTCATCAAGTTTTAGTGACTGGAGGCTTAAAGTCATGCAAAGTGCAAAATTGATATTATTTATCTAAAAATAGACAGATCTGCATCACAATATATTGTTAGTGTATCTAAGCATCTTGTCTGCTCATCAAACTAACAACATTTGGACTTGAATGTATAAAGAGGTGCACACCCTTGGATTAATGGTGGCCAAAACTAAAAAAATGTAATAAAATATTCAGCAAATAGTTGCACCCATGTCATAAATTCACATGTAAGCCTTTGATGATAGTTACAATGTCAAGAAAGAACATTTGATGTATTAAAATTAAAGCAAAAAGAAATATTAGTAGATGTAAAAACAGATTTTAGCTATTGCGTATGATTACTTTCAAATGTAATGTATTTAGAAGATCTACAGAGTGAAAGTTCAATGTGAAAATCCTTCTCAGATCCTCTTTAAGACTCACAAATGTGGACAAAAGGTGTTTGGTGCTATTACAATGTCAACATAAGGACGTATATAAAAGGTGAACGAATTAAACTAGTCCTGGTGACAAGGAAATTTCAGTTTTACCCCAAATCTGAGCTTTTACCAGCAGACCCTTGTGATCCCAAACATTGAAAGACTTTTCTGTGAAACCACCAAACTTTTTCTACGTATAATATGCTTCAAACATTTCTTATTTGAAGGTATTCTTGCTCTTTTTACATCCTGCTCACTCGTATCAAATAATCTGGTGTTAGTGCAAACAAATCAAATCTGAAGGCTGCTCATACAGCATGATCTATTTTAAAACATCAGATGCTTTAGGGACTCACATCTGCACGAATTGCCCCACTCTAATATGTTTCAGCCTGATTGCGCTAATATTAGTCAGATCAGGGCTTTTCCCTTAACCCCTGTCTGAGTCACTAACCCACTTACATTGATTTCCCGAGGCAGAATCTGTGTGGCACGTGAGAGCATTTCCCCGTTTCATCCTTTTAGCTCTGAGATGCACGTGTTTGCCTGAGCCAGATGGTCAGCTCCTCATCAGCTCAACTCTGAAATACAGGAAATTATCTCCTGCCCGTGTGCCAGTGACACAAAAACCTTTCGCTGATCGACAAGAGCATATTTTTGTATGTTGTTTGTGTTCTGTAAAGCAATGATAAAGAGGACTATCGAGCTTTGGGAAACGAGGTTGATAGTGAGGCTAACAGAGGCTGTGGGATCTAGCACATCATTTGATTCAAATCATATTATTGTAAAGAAGCATCAACTTTTGGATAAAAACTGAGAACCTGACTCTTTATGATCAAAAAAAATCCCTTAATCCACCTACAATATGTAAAATATCTGGTATCTGAGTACTTCTTGGCTGCTGTTTAGACATACTACTCGACTGGCATTCTTCAGTCTACTACATGGAAGAAAAGTAGCCATTTTGGACGGGTCTGTCTGTACACATCTGCCTGCCTGATTGTTCGCAATGAAATCAGTGATGCATGTCAGACCAAGGGAGTGTTTTAACATTAATTACTATCGTTTTCATTCTTCTAGGAATTTTTTTTAAACATAAATGGATAAAATGTGCCACAGTCAATAGTTTTAGCCTCATTAAGAAATTACTTTGGTTGGCTTTAGCCGTCAAATAACTTGCTAATTTAACCTTTTAAATTGCACTTTAAGTTTAGTGTTCCGTTTAACAACTTGTAAAATCTTTATGAAAATGACAAAGAGGTTAGTTTGAACTCGTGAGAAATAATTAATGCTCATAAAGAGAGAGAAGGATACAAACGTTTAGCGAAGTGCTTTCAAAAGCTGCAGCGAGAAGCTTAAAGACACCAACACAGTGGTTGAACATGACATGCAACGACAGGAAGTGAGGTATTTCCAAAAATTTGTACAAAAAAACTAGTGAGAGAAGTTTTAAACAACTAAATGACAGACAACTCTGCATTTGATGTCTCAATGAAGATGGTCACATGAGCCCTGCGCAGGAATGCTCACGAAGAAAGACCACACTTCTGATGAAGAAACTCTTTGTTCATTAGAATGAAAATTCAGTGAAATTCAGTGTGTTTGATACAGAGAATCTCATCAGACCTGGTAAAGACATTAAGGAAGTCTCACAGAATCTGCAACCGTGGTTTGGGTCGACATTTTGTCTTCCAGCATGAGAATGTGCGAAAGCATACCTCACCTCACATCTAGAGTTTGTAGACCAGCAAATCTGGGGGAATTTGTGAGATTTGTTCAAGTACAACAAGCAAATACCAACAATCAAACGACTAAAGAAAAGGGGATTCACTACTGACCATTAACAACAGAGGGCTAATAGTTTGACCAGAAGGGATTTTATATAAGTTTTACATTTATTTCTCCATAAACTAACTATATGATTAAAAATATGTTCATAAAGTGGTGTTCGTGCCAAACATAATTTGGCAAATTTCCAGTTTCACTGGGTGCCAATGAGCCATTCCACCTGAAGGGGTGCAATTTTTATCCCTGTGACTTATATGTATAAATAAGCATTAAAATTGCTTCATAACTACATGTCATTACTAAGCAAAGTGTACTACATACTATTCTTATTGCAAATTTAAGCGATAACATTTAAAATATTGATAAAGTATACTCTAAAAAGCTGCAAAATAGCTTTTATTGCCTGTCCCCAGTCTCTGATGTTACACTTCACCAAAAATCTAATGATTAAGAGCTTTTAAAAAGAACCCTTTTTGTATTGATATGAAAATCCATGTATAATATTGGTTTCAAATACATTTGTTTAAACAAATATCTCTAGTTTCTTAGATTTAAATCAACAATTTAGTCTTGTCCCCAGCTTTTTACTCGTTCCTGTTACCCTAACCCATCCCCTCCTGAAAAACTGAGGAATTTCCAAAAGTCAGTTTTTCAGCAGGTAGTGTCATCAATTGGATCTTTAGAAGGCCATTGAAAGAGAAAAGTAAAAGTCTCTTAATTTCTTCTTTACATTTTTGAGGATTTTGTGATATCTTGGAGCATCATTTATAAAAAATACTATCCCGTTACTCAAATTATTTCAGAGATTAATTAGTGTACAAATGCACATATTTGGTAAATAATCCAATTTGCAAAATTTCCTGGTTCTATGGTCATGAGTTTTTGCTAAATATTTGATAAAACAGTCCTGTTATTTATATAAAGAACAAGATGGTTAGTGACAAGAAAAAAAAGAACATTTGAATAAGTTACTTAAGATGGACCAATAGTCATTTGGAATACTGAAGAATGTAAGCTATTGGAACATGTTTTGGAATTTCTACTTTATATTTGGTTGTATGGCAAATATGCCAGCACATTATTGGGATACAATAAAAAAACTGCAATGCAAACAGCATAAATGTGATGAAATCGGTTAGATGTTTGCTAGAGAGATGTTGTTGAGGATTCGCAAAGGCTGAGTCACTCAGTTGAGTTCGGTAATGATTCGTCACAGCCGTTGCTAATGATTAGCTGAGCGCGACGCGTCACAACACCTGTGCTTCAGCTTTGGTCATTTTGTTCGCCTCTTCCCCGTCGTGTGTCGTTTAATTTCACACAACTACACCACGCCGGCTTTCTCTTCCCGGAAACGGCCTCGGATGCGTCGACGCGCCAGCAGCCAGTGGCGAGTTTCGCTCGTGACGCGTGTCGTGGTGGTGTCGCCAGCAGCACCCGCCCATCCCATCCTCCGCCCGCACTCTCCGCAGCCCGTCTTTGCAGCACAGCGAATCCGTAGCCTGGACAAACAGCAGCCAGACCTCAATCCTCACATCCATCCATCATCGCTATGGGAATTATAGCGTTCTTCTTCCAAAACGAAGCTCTTATCCCCTACTACTTGAAACCCGTAGACTCCGGGCCACAGACTATAAAAAGGCGTCAGGGGACGGAGTTTGTTCACTGAGGGATAAGATCCCGGCAAAGGGACAGACAGAACCTCACAACAATGTGGGTGTCCTGTTGATGCGGAGATGCTGATGCTCCACCTATGAAGCCCAAAAGTACCAGATGTGGACCTGGGCATATTTAAACCTGAGAGTTTGCATTGGAACAATGCCTGGCAACATGTCTTGGATTTGGTCGCAGTTGGTAAGTCAAGAAACCTTTTGTTTGCGCATTTGGCTTCCTTTTGTTGTCTGGAATATTCTGGGTTCTGTTCCTTTTAAAGGGCCAGCATCCTGTATGGTGCTTTTGGTGTAAAACAACCAATGGGACACATAAATAAGGGGATAAATTACTATTAATATTGTTTGTGTATTGTAGCCTACTTTTTATTATGTTGTCAAAGCTACAGCCACCATAGTTTGCCAATACACCCAAACTGGTGTGACACGAGTTGCTATATATTTTCAGATTGGTTCAACGAAAAGAATTCTGGGAAATTGAGTTAACATTTGGTCAAACTTTGTAAAGCTGTAACGCAAACCTAGCAGTTCATAGAAACTTGCAAGAACATACCAGTCACTGTGCAAAAGTATTTGACACTAGAAGGAGTTAATATTGACTTATAATGGCCTCTGAAATATATGGGAAATGGCAACACACAAATCGGCAAGATGAAACATTGGCGAAATGGGGGTTTGTTAGTTATAGTTACCACTTTTTTACATAACCGATAGCTCCCTATCTCATCTTTGGTAAATTATAGACCATATAGTAACTGGGAATACTATATAGTCACTGACCTCTCCATAGCAACCAGACCATTTACCATAACAACCAATTTAGCATATAACCGAAGAATATCTCAGCTAAGGAAGATCATAGAGACGTTGTATGTTGTCACTGACACATTTTTATTTAATATCTCTTTATGAATTATGAACCATTTAAAAGTTGTGTATATAGATATATAAAAAACAATACAATAAACATTTGCAGTTACTGATGTAAAGAACTTTACTTATTATTTGAGTTTTGTACATAAGATTAAAGTGGCTAAGTACAGGCCTAGCAATGATTTACGTAGTACTTGAGATTTCTTTGTTTGATGTATAGCATCAAAAAAAGTAATGGAAAGTAATTTAATATGCATATTATCCAGGACTCAAAGGGTCTTATCAGGAACCACTCTACACCACGAAGCGATTTGTTTATTTGCCTTTTCAACGTCCCAAGTAGCACCTGATTTGCATTCTTAGCTTAGCGCTAACATGTTTTGCAGGTTTTTCTGCCTGCTCGCATCATCCAATCATCTTTCAAAAACAAAACAAAAAAGATTTTCTTTGCTTGTGATTTAAGTGATGTAATGTTTTAGTTATGCAGAGATATTCTTCCCCCATTCCTGCTGTCCGTAGACTCATTGTCTGTTCAGTTGTTATTACAAAGCGGGCATGAATGGCTCCAGACAAGGAGTGTTTATTCCTGCCAAGCTGTGATGTATTATAGGTGGAACAGGTGCCCCGTTTGTCTGGCACATGGAGTCCTGCTGATGTCACATCATTTATCTTGTCTGCTATTGTAGATTTGGTCTGTTATGAAGAAAGTGAACAGTGGTAAACACCGGCAGCTCAGTTTACAAGTGCACCCAGCCTGGGGTTGTTTCCTCGATCCCTGTCTCATGTATCAGTATTTTCTGTCATTATATAACACATTATGCCCAAATTATTTGCAATTACGGAGTTATGTAAAGTCTATGTGTGAAGATTGTTAGACAAAGCATGTAATTGTTAAAAGTGATGCATGAAACTGAAAGTTGAGTCCGGAAACTTGAAAGTTGAGTCATTTTGGAGCATAATACAATGTCCAAGAGGGAAGTTGAGTCAAAAGCTTAACTCTAAGCCCTGCCCAACAGAAGAGATAAGATGAGCACAGATGGGCATCCATTGGGCATTATCAGTTCAGTGTTGTAAGATAAATTTTAGCTTACTCCAGTTTTTCCTTTTTTGTGCCAAAAATTTGGACAAATGGACAATATATCTATTCTAAGAGCCATCAATGTTGTGTGGCTTGCCACAAAGTAATCGTTTCCAACGATACTGTACATGCTGTAAATAAAGAATGCTTTCAGAAGCATAAATAAGGATTTTTGTATTGTTGTAAATGTACAAAAGACAAAGTGAGTGAACCAAAGTAAATCTAAATCTACCTTTTACCTTCAAACCTGCATCAATTCTTATAGGTACACTTGCAAAAAGTTCTGAAATTTGTAGGAATATAGTCAAGTGCAATGACTAATTCATCCAAGCAGGTGCTAATGATCATCAATATCCCACAAAGATTGAAATCCAGTCATGAACTGAAACAGAAACAGCTGTGTAGGAGGCTTAACATAGGGAAAGGAACAGACAACAGTTGAGAAGGACTCTTGTAATGGCGAGATTGAGTTCTACATGGGTAGTTATACTGCATCAACAAGGTCTCTCCTGGAAATAAATTCAATCTTAGTTTTCACGTTGATCCTAAATGATTTTTTAAAATGTTTTTTTTTTTGTGACAAATCTAACAGACCTAAACTATTTTCTTGATATCAGAAAAATTGGGACCTTCTTATTTTTATCCTTAGGTGTACAAGAGGTAGATCCATTATACCAAATACTTACTTTTTAGTTGTTTTGTGTATTCTGTATATATTGTCAAAAAAATTTTTTATCTTGAAAAAGCTACACCTTTTAGTCTTTGTCTTGCTACTTTTGCTAAAAATTTTCACTCACCCACCCAAGATTATTGAGATCCGGTATTACAGTTTAATATTATTTGAGGTTACTTACAATCTTCTGTAAGATGAACAGGATTCAAATCTTAAGACAAGCCTTATTTTCGTTTAACGTGGGATATTAACAGCAAAGCAGAACTTGAGAATCTGACAAGATGACTGACATGTTACAATTGTTGCTAGGCAACTGAAAGATGGCTGAGTAAGAAGTTGTGTGTTGCAAAATTTTCTGTTTCGAGGGGGAGCTTCATTGCATTTCCTCGACCCAGTCGAAGAGCACCCTGCTGAGAAGTCATCCGGAGAATCGTGTAAATCTCAATTCGGATCAGTGCGTAGAGATTGAGCGTTGCTTCTGAGTCGTGGTTTGCGGCTTATTATGGACCACAAAATCCTACATTATGTACATTTTGCCAACTTTTACTATTATTTCAATCCTTTCTTTGGGGGTGCTTGCCAGTCTGAAATGGCCCCTAATTGAATGGTAGGGGAAACACTGCCATCAGACCATTATTATCCCTTTCAATGTTCTATTTAATTTCCTGGTCATATACGCTGACCCTCTTCTAAAGCCAGGGAGATCACAGCTTTGCTTCATCTTCCCAGTGATGTCAGTATGTGTGAAGAACATTAATGTCATGTTTGTTTGAGTGCGGCCCTCCCTGTATCAGCAAGGAAATTAGTCTTCTGTGCGGTCTGTTGTTGAGGAACTGTAATAAAACTCCAGGGGTTTCATGATCAGCGGTTAATAGAACGTGTGTTAAGAAACTGATGATGCAGCGAGGCCCTTGTGAGCTGCATATCTGAGCTTTCCAACTTCATATTTTTTGGTGATGAAGCTCAGGATGCCTAAAGACCTCATAAAGAATATTGTATCCAGTTAACGTGGTGTGCAGTTGGCTTTGTTTCTTGTGCCAGAGGAAGGAGAGGGACCATTACGATCGGCATTTGGCTTTCGACGGGGCACATTCAGGCTGTAGTAACTTTAGAGTGGCTGTGTTTACAGGCTTCTTGCCATTAAAAGTTATTTTGAAGGTCACCGGGCTGTGAGAGGGCTGTCAACACATTCCAGGGTTCACAGTTGTTGGTCTTTAAAGTGTTTTTGCATGGGTGATTTGTTGCAGACTGTGTAAATGTTATGCAGACTTTTATTGTCATGGTGCTCTCGTGGAGAAATATGAGTTGCTTATGTTTCTGCTCACATAGTGAGAAGAAGAAAATGTGCTTGTTGATCCAGTGATGGAGCAGTATTTCCTTAATGGTAGAGAAAGCCATACTCATTTCCCAGTCTTGTGAATCAATTTTTATTGTAATCAGAAGGGTGTGAGAAAATATCGATAAATGCGACTATCCCAATATTTAGTTTGGCATTCTGTATCCATTTTCTTAGCTGTTTTAAGTCTTTCCACTTAAATTAAACAGATATAATTAATTAGTTCAGATCAAAATGTTGACAGGTACCATGCTAAAAAGTTGAAAGAGACAAAAAATGTGCATTTCATTGTAAACTGGTAAAACAAAAACTTTCAAGTTAACGTTAGCTCAATAGCGTCTGTGGATGTGCAGCGTTTAATAGACTACTTTAAACATCAATCTGCCATTATTTGGTTTTTCAGACTCGTGTTTGTTTTAAAATAAGCTAACAGCAAACAATGAGGTAAAGACATAAATCATGATCGTTCTTTTTTAATGTGGCGGCTGGCAGGGCCGCAATATCTTAATAGTAAAACAAATTTCAAACACGGTGTTATAATTTGACCTGAATTTTTCAGTGAGACATCATCTTCAGTTGACTTGTTGCCGTAGAAATAACATTAGGTTCTCGCTGCAGGTTCAAGAAATGGCGGAATTCAAACAAAAAAGCACCAATTGCAACAAATTAAGCAGCAAGTAAAAAAAACACTTGCTAGTCAGTTAAAAGGGACGTAAATACACATGAATTGGGGAAGTTTAATCAGCAAAACAAGAATCTAAGGTATATGCAAATATTGATCATCAGAAGTCGTAATACCCAAACAGTCCAGGAAAAAAAGTAGGCATACACTGGTTCGAACCTTCTGAGTTCTACACAGCCCTTGATCTTAGCCCTTCGCCATCATTCAAAATAGAATTGGGACAACCTTTCACCCAACAAGAGCATGGAAATTAGAGGTGAAGTGTTGGTGTGTTTCTCCCAAAAAAAAATTGTGTTTAAGTCGTATTTGAAGAGAGAATGCCCATTCATTCATAGTCCCCCAGCATTTGGTTTCTGTTTGTCATTCCTTAACAATATTCCTATTGTTCTTTCTTTGCCGTCAGCTGCTGTTCGCCGTGGTCAATGACGTCTTGACCCATTCACTGACCCTCAGCCCAACCACAGAGAAGCCCTTGTCTCCTCGACACTACCACCACATTGACCCCACCACTGGAAACAAGCTTGTGTGCGACAAGTGTCCTGCAGGAACCTACGTGTCCTCCCACTGCACAGAGGCCAGCGTACGGGAATGCAGCCCTTGCCCGAGAGGCACCTTCACTCGCGGCGAAAATGGTGTTCAGCAGTGCCATCGCTGTCAGAGAAACTGCCAAGCTCCTTTTGTCGAGAAATCTCCTTGCACCTCCACTACAGACCGTATGTGTGTGTGCCCGGCAGGTAGCTTTTCCCAAGGTGGAAAGTGTCAGCGTCACTCGTTATGTCCACCAGGTTGGGGTGTCCGAAAGAGAGGAAGTGAAACTGAGGATGTGCGCTGCCGGCCATGTCAGCGCGGCTTTTTTTCTGCTGGGATGTCAGATTCGCTGAGGTGCCAGGCCCACACGGATTGCTCATCTGTGGGGTTAATTGTGCTGATCAAAGGCACGGAGAAGACAGATAGTGTGTGTGGCCCTAGTCCAACAAGTTCAGGCCGTGTCCTACTTGGAGAGGCCTCTGCTTCCATTGTTTCCAGCACTGAGTCACCAAATAGAGGTGAGACAGAAAAGGCTCTTTGTGTTGAATACAATTAATTACATTGAATGCAAAGATTGGTGTCGATAAAGCTTTCTCATATTTTCTACTTACTAATCCTAGTTAGGGTCACAGGGGTGCATTTCCAGATCAAATTGGGTGAAAGGCACGTGTACATTGTCAATAGGTGTCCAGGTCCTCGTAGGGCCACTTTTACCACTAGTTCAAGATCCACGATAAAACACAGCTGAGCAGAGTTACTACCTAGCAAGGAACAAAGCTCTGGCCACACCTATCAATGTTGTTGTAAACCCATAGAGCTTTAACTTTACTTAATAACATTGGTTCAAACGAGTGTTTTGGGAAATCCAATAGCAAAGGCGGTAACGGTAAAACTTGCTTTCAAAATTGGTGAATGATTGTTTATGGAAATGCACAATCTGTATTTCAACAAAAATTGACTGGCTCACAGCGTGAGTTGACGTAAAAAACTAAAAACATTTCCTTAAAACATAAGTTGCAGTATTTAAGGCTAAATTCTTTTTTTTTTTAAATCACATGATGATAATATGTGACTCAAATTTAGCCTGTGTGTGAATGTACGCCAAACCAATGCGACAGAAAACGAGACGCCGTCATGATGCAATGCAATGTTTACGAAAGTAAATATTGATAAGAACGCTTTGCTAGTGGCTTTGTTGAAAAGAATGTGGGATCTGAGACAACTTTGGCTTGGTCTCTTTTATCTCAAACTTCTTTCTTTGCTACTAAACAGAATATTTTCGAATGATGGTAGAAGCAATGATGGAGTTGATTTAAAATAATCTTCATCCCATTCTTCCAATGACTGTACCCTCCTGTTTTGATTTCACTGAAAAACGTCTTCTCCAGCAACTGTAACACTGCGCTTCTGAATTGATGATGAAACCGTTGAAAACATCGGACTGAAAAAATTTCGGACCCGTATCCGATCAAGGACCACATATGTGCCTTTCAGACTCTAGTGAACAATTTGGATTCAGGGCAAAAAAAATCAGATTTGAGTCACATTAGGCTGCAGTCTGAACATAGCTTAAAATTCTTTTTTGCCAGTTACAAATTACAAAACTGTTGCAAAAACCAAGCACCAAACACTAGTTTTTAAGTAAATAGTACTCAATGTTATAACTGCAAATTTACTAAGTAGGGTTGGCAAACTGAAATGTTTTGGGGTAATTGTTTTCCGGGAAAGTTTTGTGGGTTTACAGTGTACTTCAAGACAAAAAGGTCACAATATTCAAAACGTTTTGGGGAATTTAGCTTCACAAAGTTTCAGAGTGCAGTGAGCCTATTTGAGTTTATGGAGTTGTAAAAATGCTTTAAAAATGTTAAAAAGTTCACTGTACTTTTGAGTTTGTGAACCAATTGAGTTCTAAGCAAATGGTACTTAAACAGTATAACTTTGTCATATAAAAAACTGTTGTGCAAACCAATTACCATCAAAAATTATAACTGCATATGTAAAAAGAGGGATTTGTTAATTGAAATGTTTTGAGGTAATCATTTTTCAGAACTGTTAACATTGGGTTAGAAAATGAAAAATGAACAGTTGACTGTGACGAGGTATCCATGTGAGCTTATGTATCTCATCAGCACAGTTCCTCTTGCCATCCACACATGCCAGCTTGATGCTGGATTAACATTTTACAATCTGTCATGTCGTCTAGGTTAAGCTCATCTTTACAGTATTTAATTTCCTCTCTTTCCGCCATTTCTACTTTTCCCATCTATATCCCAACAGCAAGTACAGAGGTTTCACCAGCACCTTATATTCAGGATGTAGCTGAGCATGTCCTCGGTACCACAGAAGAGGCTCTCGGTGGAGAAGACATTCTCACATTTTCCTCCAGAACCAGTTATGAGGATGGAGAACTCTTAATTCCAACAACTCAGGACACTTTTAAATTGCAACTCAATCCCTCTTTATCCATCAGCCCTAAACTTGTCAACCAGCAGCCCATTGAGACTCTATCCGAGGGCAAGTCTCTGGGCTACCGGCCCATCCGTAGGGGCGCCCCCAGGCCCAGCACACACAAGCACTTTGATATCAACGAGCACTTGCCTTGGATGATTGTCCTGCTGCTTCTTCTGGTTCTGGTGGTGATTGTGGTGTGCAGCATCAAACGCAGCTCACGGGTGTTGAAGAAGGGTCCCAGACAGGATCCCACCAGCATCATGGAGAAAGCCATCCACAAGAAGCCCAGCTCTCCAGCGCAGACCAAGGAGAGGTGGATTTACTACTCGAATGGACAAGGTGAGTTTAAACACCATCAGGTCGAATTAGGAAAAGAGAGAATGGAGCATTAAAGCAACAGAAAACGATGAAAAAGATTGGTAAAATGATTTTAGTATTTGTTTCTGCCAAAAACATCTGCAGTGGGAAATTTGTTCTAAATAAAGTAGGAAGACTTGGAAGAAAGAGTTTTAGGAAGATGGGGGCTGTTGTCAAATTGGGAAACTTGTACCTTGTTTGTGAGTGTAGCACCGATTACACTCCATACACACACACATACCTTGATTCCATTCATTCTCCAACATCCTCAATTTATAACCTGGTCCTTTTTTTTCTTGTACACTGAATATCCCCGACTGACAGTCTGTGCCTGTTACAATGCATCAGAGGCTTCCTTCCATTGGCCTCAGATATCTGTCTGTGTGATGACTGCCGAGCAGCTGAAACCAGATTATACCAGTTCTTTGTGGTTTGAGAGCTAGAGGAGTTTATCGGTGGACATCCGCTGCTGGGAAATAAAAGGATCCACTGAATTATGTGTCAGACGAAGTGCCTGAATTCAGAGGGACACCATATATTCTGCTTTGGTCTTCAGTTTGAATTAACCACTAAACACAACAATTGGGTAAATAACATCTGTAAATAAATAAACGAAGCACTATAAATAGACAGTTATAGAAATTGGATTTCTACAGTATAAAACCACAAATTCTCCTTACCTACTTGCCATTAAAAGATCAATCTGATTTACTCCCGTCCCAACTTCTCCCAAATCGATGACACTGTTTAAAATGGCAAGGCAACTCACTATTTTTAAGTTTGAAGGCCAAGTCAAATTTCTAAATAATAAATAAATGCTAATTGAACGCAAGACTTGAACAACGATTACTTCAAAACATTTGAGTTCATAAAGCCTACATTTCAAGGAATCAAAACCCTAAAGCTAGTTAGCTAAAGTTGGTCCTCAAACTTTGATGTTTTGCTTGTAAAAGTTGATATCAAAACTATTTTTAAAAATGTGCCCCTTATGATTAGGAGTGATATGAACTTTACCCCATTTATCAATGGGTTTCTTGAGCTGAGCTATAGATTTTTTTAAATCAGTTGCCTGGGTAAACTATCTTATTGCTAGGGAGAAATCATTGATGTTATTAAAGAGTTCCCTTTAATGTTGTTGGCGTTTTCCGAAACTAAGATATCGATCTGCTGATTTGGTTGCTAGGGTAAAAACTTCAGTTCCTTCAGAGACGTCAGTGACACAATATCACTATTTTACTCACCGTGTCCCTATAAGTAAAATAAAAAAAACCCCTATGTCTCTGTTGTTTTCTAAAGCGGACATAGAAATATGCTAATTTGGTTGCTATCGTAGACAATGTGGTCGTTATGGGAAGTCAATGACATCACTCTGTGTTCTGATTTGCACCGTGACATAAACTTAATCCCATATCTCTGTCATTTACCAAAGATTTCAGAAATTTTGGTTGCTAGGGTAAACAGTTTGGTTGCCATGATTTTAAAATCAAAAGTTGAAGTTGTAATTAGTGTATTAATTGAAAAAATTAAAGATTCTTGAACTGTTTTCAACAAACTATACCGTTCCGTTGGTGTAATATCTGTATTGTGTTTTTTAAATGTTTGTTGTTCCAATATTGGAATGCAGAGGAAAGGGAAAATAAATCGCTGCTTAACGATCATAAAAACAAACTGTTTTAGTTAAACACTTCCACAAGGTACCTAAAATGCACTTGTGCTTTTTATACCTTCGCGTTTTTCTCTCTTGCGTTCCTAAATGTGAAGAGTTTTACCATTTATTGAGTCCTTCGAGTAATGAATTTGGTACATGCTGAACCTCTGTGTTTAAATGAAATTCTAGATCCTCCTCGAAGCATGCTAGAAAGCACCGGTAACCTTTACACAGCTAGAGAAAAACACAAAAATACATCGCCTAATGCATTCAAGGTGTGTAATTGGGCGGGCTGATGGGCATGTGTGTCCGTTTACTACATTAGTGAAATAATGGTCATAAAGGGCCGCATGGGGAAACGTATATAAAGATGAAGGAGCGAATGTACAAATAATGAATTCTTTCACTGGATGTATAACAAAGCACGCGAGGCAGAGATCAAAGACGGAAAACCACCTGCAAATACACCCCATAACAACTCCTGCAATAGGTGTTATCTATAAAAGCCCACTGCCCAGAGTCTGGGTGGGCTCGGGCTTTTATAAGAAATGATTAGGAGCTTCATGGGTGAGCTCAACCCTGCCAGAATTTTAAGAGTTAATGATACTCGAGGGAAGCTTGTAGGATGCCCCTGCTAGCACCAGTTTCACTCTTCTAATGGGGAAGTGGTAATTGCTGTGGCTGGTATCATGAATGAGGTGTCAGGGATTTATAGCATGACTCTGATGTTGTGAGACATTCCGTCAAAGCCACCGCGGTGACTCACTAATAGGGGAATCCGGAATCCCTTTGAGGATTGTTCTCAAACAAACTGTTGTAGTGGGTTCGCCAACTCTTGTGCAGACGTTAAGGACCTGTTCTATTGTATATAGCCTGTCTCTTTTACATGAAAATTCTCCATGATGAGTTTCTACGCTCAGCAGAGAATTGTAGATGGAGACATCGATGCAAATACTGCAGAGAGGCGTGATGTTATGCAAATTGCACCCACAGTATAGTGTGTTGCAGTAGCACCTTTTAGTACCACTACAGTCGCGTCATTGTTATAGAAACCTTCAGTAAGGCACACACAGAAGCTATTTATAAGGTGCACCAATAGTGATACCCATTGTGGTTGGATACAATACAGAGGTGTTGCCGTAATATCCCTTTTCCATCATGCCACACCCACTACACTGAGACAGAGCAAGACTGAGTAGCAAAAGACTTGCTAAATAGGCTGCTTTTAATAGGGAAAGTCTGTAACGGTGAGTTATTCGGATTAAATAGAAAAGTTAAAAAGAATTGGACTCAACTGTAATCCCACGACTTACCAGACAGGAAGTCCCTAGCCATTTCACCTTTTAAAATTGTTGTACAACATATTAGCAAATTGCAAAAATAATGTATCATGTGGAGCTAAAATAGTTTTCTGGGTATTAAAAGTTCTGAATACGCCTGTAACTACAAATTAAACAATAATCGATAATATTTCCTCACATTGCAATTCTCTTGTTAAAAGATAGAACAGGAAGTTACATCACAACATCTTAAATGAGTTTGCTGAGAGATTTTCTTTCTCTTTCCTGCTTTGAACTTTCAAAGAGCCACTTGGATATGACCACCCCCCCCCCCCCCCGCCCTCTCAATTCAATGTTTAAAGTTAAATAAAGTCGCAGCTGTTATATCTTATTAAACCTTGCTTCCAGAGTCTTCTATAATGGGTTGTGATTAAAAATTGTAATGAACAAGCTATCATTAGGAAACACCTTTTTGTTTATTCTTTGTTTCTCTAAATGTGTGTGTTTTCTAATACCAAAAATAAATTCTAAAAGCGTAAACATTTTTAATCGCGTCACGGCAGACTCTTTCTGAAACAACACAAAACACAGTCTTTCCCGACTTTCAGTGTTTCTGAAACACATCCACCACTTGGGAATAAAATGCCTTTTTTCCAGCGCTGTTTGTCTCTATTTATGAGTGGCATACACTAAAACCAGTTAAACCAATGAGAATGAAACATGACAAATGTAGCTTCTGATTTGAGAATGGCAATCGTAATGTTGAAATATTAAATTGTGTAGCCATTTAAAACATCTGTATTCTCTCAGTAAATTTGGAGCATAGTGACACATGTGCCCTCAATGTTCCATAAGGGTTGCCTTTGGGACTAGAGCAATCACAACATGGCACAGTACCGTCACAGACACGATCATGCGACCCATCAGCTTTGGCCTAATTTTATCCTGCTCACCCATCCTTCTGACACACTGTCATGCAGAGATGAGGGGTTGCCCACAGCCTTAGGCTTCCCGGCCAGCTTTAGATATGGTCTACAATTGGTGGTACACTATAGCTAGATGCAATAGAACTCCAAACATCACAGATCACAGAATGAGACAGATCTGGCAGAAATACCTTCCAGCAGCAGTCATCTTTCATAGTCATCACGCTGTGCTGAGTCATGTTTAAGGGCAAGGGAATCTAATTCAACGTGGTCTGTTTTTTTTACATTGGGTTAATGGTTCTTTAGATTTTGACACAGTGATTCAACCGTGTCGGTTAACCGTGTTGGAACTGAAATGTATTTTTACCATATATGGTGAAGGAAATAATAATTTTAAACCTGGGTCGCTTTGAACACTGGTTTTGGTCAGTGCATGCATTTAGTGGCAGGTTAATCTCAGCAATCCATTTGAAGAGTTATCACATGGTTTGCACACATCTCAAGAGGACGTCTGTCCCACTCCCCTCTGGAGATGCTCTCCAAGTTATTAAGGTTTCAAAGCTTTCAGTGAACTCAAACCTACAGCTCTCTCTATTGATTTTTCTAAGGGATTAGTCTGGACGTTCAAGAACAATAATGTGCTTCTTCTTGAGCCACTCTTTTGTGCCTTAGCTTTGTGTTTATTGGTGTGATAACCAACCATGGCCTCTCATCATTTGTTTTTACCAAACATTTAACGGTATATCGCCTAATGATGACAAATTACAATATCTCATAGAGAACGTACTCAAATGAAAATTTGATCTAAAACTCAGCGTCTCTAGGAGAGTCCTCCATCTAACATTTACCCACTGAGATGCAATGATTAAACAGATAACATGTCTTGTGGACGCCAAGCAGTTAGAATTTCAGGTCATTCCTCCATTGAATAGTTTCAATGTTCATTGGGGAACTTAGCACGGGCAGAACATTGCAAGCTTGGGTTTGTAATGGTTCACTTCATGCCATAGTTTAGGAGATTCCCCTGAATATTCTAGCTGCTTTGAGATCAGTGACTAGATCCTAGATCTATGCTGAGTCTCATCGTTAAAACTCCTCAAGGTAGAATTTAGGAGCTCCATAAAGAGGAAGACGGTCCATATCTTGCTTAATCTCACCAACGGTTTTATCCTACTCATCAAGCTTCTTGGCCCTTGGCCTATTCATGTGAATGTCTACAATTTTGCCCCTCGTATCCCTATCGGTTTGAAATAACTAAACCTGTGATTGACCCTTTTCCTTGGTGCTCTAGGTGTTGACATCCTGAAGCTGGTGGCTGCACAGATTGGCAGTCAATGGATTGATGTGTATCAGTCTCTGGCCGGTGCCACAGAGCGAGAAGTTGCTGCTTTTTCTAATGGCTACTCTGCGGATCATGAGAGGGCGTATGCCGCTCTACAGCACTGGATCATACGGGACAGCGACGCCAACCTGGTCAAGCTGATCAATGCCCTGCACCGGCAACGGCGTATTGATGTGGTGGACAAGATACGCAGTGTCATGGAAGACAATCCTCAGGTGGGTAGTTGCTTGACCACATGGCCCAAATCAGGGGTGTCTTGGTCAGTTACTGGAGGGCTGTAGCCCTACACTGTTTATTTCCAACCCAACAGATTGAAGTAGACTTGACAAACTGCATCAGATTTGCATTGGCCATCCAGGAATTGAGTTTGACACACCTGGTCTTAAAACTCTGCATAAAAATGGAAATTTCTTCCTTTTTTCAAAACTTGGAAATTTGAGTTGGCATCCAAACACAAGTAGGGTTGCCTTTAATTTTTGAAATTTGACAAACTGCTGATGGGGGATTTTTTTTTCTTCTCATTTTGGTTCTTTTTGACTCTTGTTCACTAAGCAGAACGACTCTTTGAATGATTTGTTCTTTTGGTTCACCTGTAAATAACAATATCTGTAATTCCCCTAAGAAACAGTAATGAAAAAGACCCCAAAAAAAAAACAAGCAAAATAAGGGAAAATTGTGTTTATCAACACAAACTAAACACTTCTTCTGATACTTCCAAAATATCAAGATTGAGTCGTTTGTTTTAGTAAAATGCCATGTGCAAAGAAAAATTGAGAAATTTTATAACAAAAATCAAAAGTGTTGAGACAAAATTAAAAAATTGTAAATCCTCCAAATGCATGAGCTTTGAAAAACACAAGCCATATCACAGGTCTTGTACTTCCAAGGACTATCCCTTCTTTTTACCGTTATATGGCACCAATTTGGGGTCTGTAAAATTAAAACGAAAGACAATTGCCCTTTTTCTCACATTTAAATCTTAAATACCTTGCAAATGATCAGTATCATCTCTTATAATCTTCATTTAAAACCAAAAATATAAAATTATAATAACTTTTTGAAACCTACACATTGAAACCAAATTTAAACAATAGGTGGGGTCATCATCAGTTCTACGTAATTCAAAACAGCCGCTGTGATTATTACACGCACCTGTGCTTGCAGACTTCTAAGGGTTAAATAGCCGGTTTCTGCATCCTTTGAAACGCAAAAGTGACGCGGAAGAACTGCTCTTTTCCATATCTGGCTCTGAGTGGGAGAGCAATCGCATGATTAACAAAAATGAATCGTTTACAAGTAAAGATTTGATCTTTTGGAATGAATCGTTCACGACGGATTCATCACTTTTGCACAAAAGTTCATATTTTATTTGATTGGTTACTCAGTTGGTTTACTGTTAGAAGGTCTATAAAACTTTTTGGTGCACAGAACACTAAACTGTGGCCTCATGAGTGCCTTGTGACTTCAGGCTGCATCCCTTTTAGATGCATTACTAATGACAAGAGCCTGACCAGCCACCGGAGATAAAGGATCCATCATCGACTTTCATTTTGAGGATTCAAGTCATTCCTCTGTGCAGATCTTTTTTTATAAAGGCCACTTTATTTGCTTTAAGTGTCCTTGTCTCAAGGTTACAGCCGAGAGTGATGTTCGTGTTTTTGGACATATTTTGATGTCACTGATATGACCAACACAAACTCAGATAACACTCTCAGACTTATTTCTGCATCTGCCTGTCAACACCACTTCATAATCACCTAATTGGTCGCATGAGTGTTGACTTTCACTGAACTTCTGTTTGTGTAAGCAGGTTAAAGTCAGAGCACATCCAGTTCCATGCCTCAAAGCAGTTCAGCAGTCGGTGTTTATGTGGGTCAGTGATTAGGTAAAAAGGTAAACATCAAAATTGGACAAAGGGTAGACAAAGAATGCTTTCAGAAATATATATAACAAAATATTGTTTACTTTTGCAAATGTAGCTTTGAAAAATGTAAATGCAAGCGAGTGAATTAAATAAAAATCTAAATCAAATCAATATTTGCTATTACCAACGAATTCCTATAGAAACACATGTACAAAGTAAAACATTTTGTTGAATTATAGCCAGATGAATGGTCAAACAATTGTACCAAACAGTGCTAATGATCATGGCAAACATAGATTGAAACCCAGTCGTGATCTGAAACAGAAACAGCTGTGTACGAGGCTTACCACTGCAATTGTGCATGCAGTGGTAAGCCAAGGAAGTCAAGTATCATGCGTGTTTTAAATGCCAATAGCTCAGAACTTGTAAGAAACCGGTGTTTGCTCTGGTCAGAAGATCTTCAAGGAAGAGCTGCAGCCAAAAAAACTATACGAACCAATGTGGGAACAAAGACTTCTTACGAGAAGGTGCACCCTGGTACGTCACATGATGCATCCACTTATATTCACCATTCATTCAGATTGTAATGATGGCACAAATGTTTTTTTTTCCGTCTAATAACACCACGAGGCGTTCTGGAGCTTGCTTTGTGTGCTCTGTGTCTAGTTGAGTCTATTTTGCCTTTAGCTGCATCCATTAAGCTCAGAGTGGAAGTGATGCATCATGCTTAATAATGATGGTGGCTCAGTGATCTGGCACCACCCATGTTGTGGTTTCTGCTGCTTGTTGTTTTGCTGTCAATCCGCACTACTTTTCTCTCTTGCTATGTGAACTGTGACCGTAGGTAGTGTTGCTAACTCTATCGCAGACACATGTGATCATTTCCGTTTATTGATGAGTCAGTTTGACCTCTGCTATCCATGATGCTAATGTTGACTATTTCTTTGTGCTTAAACAGCAGATCTTAAAAGCACAGTCTGCTTTGAAATCTTTGTCTGGGAGAGACCTTGTTGATGCAGGATAACTACTCCATGTATTGTTGCTTGCAATGACACCAAATCATTATAATTTTCACCTTAGAAGCGGAGTTTTAAGCCTCCTACACAGTTGCTAATTGAGCAGAAGGCCCTTCTTCGTATAAAATTGCGTCTTAGAACATGTAAACAAAACGCAGTCTTGCTTTGGAGGCAGGAACCACTTTAATTAAGGAAATTTAACAATGACCAAAACAACAATTCAGATGTTGTACAATGAAATTGGTTTGGATATTTTGCCCGAGTTCCCACAGATTTATTTGGTAAATTGTCATCGTAATTAATGTGCATTTGTTCTTATCAGATAAAGAGTGTATCCCACTCAGTTGTACGTATCGTTTTTTTTACATTTTTGCGCATCTTGGCGTTTCCATACAGGGTTTTTTATGTGATGCTCCGAATTTCGCATAAAAATAGGTGGATTGAAACAAAGCAGTTAATTCAGATTAGCAATCAGAGCTGTGGTAAAAAATTACAATACTGCAGTTCCTGTTGTTCAATTGGAAACTATTGTTAATATTTGTCATAAAACTGATTTAGAGCTGAGAAATTCCAAGTCAGACCCTGTTTCATGAGTGTACACATACTAAAAGCAGACAGGATTCCATTGAGAAATGTGAAATGCTTGCACAGACAGTTACAATAAATACCATTTCAAAGGCTGAAATTGTCCTTTATCTAAAAGAGGTGAGAAATGTTTCCTCTAGTTTACAGATAACAGCTAGAAATCCTCTCCAGAGAGATGCATCTGTAATCATTCCCGACATTCCAGTTACTGGATCTCTATAAAAGTGGCTATTTGCACGTTGCGGCACATTTACTGCCTTCCTTTAGCACTGATTAAACTTCTCGTGCACAGGGTGGAGCAGTCTTATCTGTTTGCTTGGTTTCATGGTTTTACAGTTTGCTATATTTTTAGTCACACTTATCACATGATTTAATTATATGATAATCATTCTCCCGTGAAACCCCAAGGTCCCAAATAAAGCTTTCTAAAGAATCTCTTGGGGCTTGAGTCATCACATGAATCTTGCTTATTGTGTTTGGACAGTACAGTGTGGAACAAAGTCAATTTCTCTTGAGACACACCAAGTATTTGGTCTAAATGTCCAAACAATGGCCTGTAATCCCGCTTCAGTCGTATTTTGACATGCTTGACCTCATGGTTCAACTGGTTTATAGGTCAGCGCGGTCGAGCTCTGTGTGGGGTGAGTGACTAATGAATGACTAAGAGGCACGGCTCACTCTTTTACTCGCTGTAATACCTCTCAATTCTATATAGTCGTGATTATTCACTGCTGATTCCAGGGGAGTCTTTCCCAGAAACGAAGTGGGTTTTTGTGCCCTCTGTAATTTGGATCGCCACTTCTAAAGCTTGAACACCTGCCCAGGATTCTATATGCTTCCTTGAATAGAGCAACTCAGGATTTCTCAACCTAGGAGTCATCAGTGGTCACAAAGTATATGTGATCTTGATCTAAACCACGTTTCAATCAAATCTCACAAATCCTAAAAGTATCCCCCTTTCACCATCATTGGACTTGCAGAGTACTGGCTGCCTCTGGTTTAAATGGTTATCGAGGTTTTTTTGTTATATAAGCTACAAATTTTGCGCATCACAATGTTATGAAATGAAAATTGCATTTTAAATTGATATCCATAAAGGGCTCATGACATTCTTGTAACTTTAATAATATTATTCACATTGGTTTAAATGTATGGGAAATGTGATTCAAAATACAACACTGATGTGTACGCTGACGTGTGTTCCACCGTAGGTCGACCTGAACAAGTTAATGACCGCTGTGAATGTAAGCCATTGTCTGAGCCCCAGCCACAAGCCTTCAGAGAGTCCCAGTGTGCCAGTGGAGCAGTCGCCAATGGACCGAACCAAAGGATTCTTTCCTGATGAATCAGAACCACTGCTGCGCTGTGACTCCACCTCCAGCAAGGACTCCGCCCTCAGCCGGACAGGCTCTTTTATCACCAAAGGTAAGTGTATTAATAAACATAAATCATATTCAGTTTTGGCAGCTAGATTTGCCAACTTTTCAGACCCTTAACAACTAAATCTAGCAACCATAGATAAATGAAAAGACTTTTACGAGGTTCTTGGTGACTTTTAGCAACTCTTGTTCCATCTTAAGGAGACAAAACTTCTGTCTCAGCCAGCATAAGCTCACACCACCAAACTTTTCCAAACATTCAGACTGGTCCGACACGGGTTGCTATATCTTTTCAGGTAGGGAAATTTTTCATGGATTTAATATGGGGTCAAACTTTGCAAAGCTGTAGCTCAAACTGAGAATAACTCGCACATGAATGGGAAGAACTTGCAAACTCAACTCAGATGTTGCTAGATTTGAACCTGGGACTGACTAGGATGAGACACAACAGTGCTAACCAATCACTAGCCAATGTCCTCCCCCTAAATTATCTTAAAATGTAATGATTCTGATTTCTTATTAACTTCAATGTTATTTTGTTAAATGTTTGATGGAGTTTTAGCTACAAGTAAAATATTGAAATGGGATTACTGCCTCCTTGTGGACGCTTTAGGTTTCTGTATTTAGCATTTTGTAAATATTTGAATAACTATTAAGCGTTAGTTTTTTTTTTTTAAGACTGGCCTTTTGTGGTTTTATTTGGCAGGATAATATATTTTGATGGGAAATGCGACTTCATCACTACTCACAAAAATTTCTTCTGTAAAAATAAGTTATATATTTATTTAAATTATTACCATATCAAACTTGGGAATGACATTTTAGTTTTTTTTGTAAGTCAACAATTGCTCACAATTCCTCTTTAACTAATCAAAACACCCTTTTTTTAGTTAGCTTTAGGATCTTAATTGGGCAAAATTAAGTCGTTGTCATTCCTCATGGTTGGGCTGCCCCCTTGTGGACGCTTTCTTTTTATTATTTCTGTTAATATCCATAGCTTTGGAAGCTTATAAGAAATGACATCCTCTTACCCAAACATGTTTATCCCCGGCAGAGAAAAAAGACACGGTGCTGCGTCAGGTTCGTCTAGATCCTTGTGACCTGCAGCCCATCTTTGACGACATGCTGCACATTCTCAACCCCGATGAACTCCATGTGATCGAGGAGATCCCCATGGCTGAAGACAAGCTGGATCGTTTGTTTGAGATTGCGGGTGTCAAGAGTCAAGAAGCCAGTCAGACGCTGCTGGACTCGCTCTACAGCCACCTGCCTGACCTTCTGTAGGCCTCCACAACATCTCAGTCTCCTCAGACCTGGAGACAGACACACAAATGTGCACTCACTCCCTTCCAAGGGACCACCGATGTCTTATGCACCCATTTAAAAAAGCTGTGGAAAGAAAAATGGGGTTTCAAATGATACACGCTCTGGTTTACGAGCTGTAGACTGGACACGGCTGTTGTCACTGCTATATTCTATGAAACATCAAGCGTATTATTGCACTCAGCTCAGCATGGTGTCTAACTCTACAGAAAATTATATCATCTATGAAGGCGTTTTATGAGTTGTTTGTGGGAGCTTGTTTCTGCCATGGAATTTAAACGATACAAAAGGTAAAAAGGTGTGTTGTATGTCCCGGATTAAAGTCACAGTTCTGAGGAAAAATCTAAAATAACAGAATATTTATTGCTGACGATGGAACATTGACGGAGTACATTGTAAAAAATTGTACTGCCATTGAAAAACGTAAAAATACATCAGAGACATTTTAAACAAAGGTCTACAATATTTTTCAATTAAATATTACTTTATAATGCCAAAAAACAAAGTAATAATTTTAGCAACAAACGGGATCCATCATGGCAGCAGGTCAACTCTGATTTAATTTCCCCCAGTAAATAAACTTGGATGTATTTTACCATTTTTCAATTATTCATTAATTCAAATCTTAAAGTGACCAAATTATACTTTTTTCAATTGCATAAATGGTGGATGCCTCTACACTAGCACTATGCCTTTTAAACCAGAGGATGTAAAAAATTCTCTATAAAAGTGATTACTTGCATGCCCATGCAACTGCTCAAACCATTCAGTGCAAAACTCTGCAGGCAGTCAGAATCATTGCTGGTACTCTACAAAAAATGTTGTAATTATATTAAAAATGACTGTATAAAGCTGTATATGTACAACCCAAATTCTGAACCAGAAAATACTTCAAGATATTTGCTGTGCTGTTGAAACCGCAATGACACCTGTCTGGTCTGTGCATTAGCTCTGGAAAGAGATGGGCAGGGGAGCGATTTAAGGTGCAGTATGTGGTTACTGAAAAGCTTGGATCTGTAGCCCGGGCTGACCATGTAAACAAACGTGGTATCCAATCAGCGGTAAGGGGCGTGTTTAATTAGGAGGGCTCAGACTGTGAGAACACAATTACAATTGGCGGACAAAAAGTGTGGAATAAAAAAAGTCAAACAGGAGTTTAAGGTACGTGGAGTTACAAATAAATTAATGTAAAACAACTCAAGGAAACCATGGCGTCACCGAAACGATTTTAATCAGATTATATCTTTTATTCCGTGGCAGGAATGGACTTCTTTGTCGTTGACGTTTGTAAATTTCCATTCTCAGTGTTTTTCTACATTCAGTTGAATACTTTTTGTTCCTCTTGTTTTTTTTTTTCTTCTGCATTTTAGAGAATATTTAGTGTTTTAGGTAATTTCAAGGGCATTGAAAATCATTCCATCTTTGACACGAATGCGTTTCTCTTTCATGTGCATTTGAGTGTTCACACTACGGTAGGAGACCATCAAAATCAGTGTGACCTCTTTAAATGTAGCCTATTACAGATGCTGAAATCTGCTGCGGAGAGAGTTTCTGTCAGACTCCATTAAACCAAGTCGCTCTGGTGCTACACACGAGACTCTGAGACCGTGGTTGATTTTCTGCCTCAATTACAGGGTGTCTATATTCCACTGACCACTGAACAAAAACAATGAAAGGGAAAGATGAGCAGCTTCTAATGACTCCTGGATTTCAAGAAGAGCAGAATCGTGGAACAGAAAGCTGTAGTGTATTCTGATGTAACCGATGCATTTATTATTATTATTGTTAATAAACGTATAACCAGAAAAAGCAACAGAATAAAGTTTTGTAAAAACTTTGGGTGCTTGATAATTCTTTATTATGCATTTAGCAGACACTTCCATCCAAAGCAACTTTTGACATATTTTTAGTGGCACAATCTCGATATTGCATAACCTGACCTGTTTTGTTAACATCTTGATTATTGCTATGCTTTTTGATCTGTTCATCTCAGGGTTTTGGTTTTAAAAATATGCAAAGGTACATTCCATTTTTGCCTGAAGTGAGACACAAGGAAGTAATGCAAGAATCAACTGATCTGAGTGAGTGATCTGCAATAAGAGATGCACAAACGTTCCTCATTCTTTTCATACGTTTTCGTAAAAAAGTTTTTAAACATTAGGTCTCACAGTAATCGGAGCATCTTTAGTCATTATCTATCAGATATCAGATAAGTTCAACCAATGCAACTTAGAAATGAAGAGTTTCAACAATCCCAGAACACAAACTCTGTAAGGATTAGGTTTTATAGTGCATTCATATATTCACAAACAAAACAAGAGTTTGTGTTTGTGTGTTGAAGTTGTGAGGGCTTTGCTGTCTAGAGAAAATTGTATGCATATGTGTAAAAATAGATATGTGTAATTAATCACTTTTCATCAATGAAAATGCAGTGAAATACACCCTTTGCCTTCAAAACAGTAGCATTTCTTCTACTGTACCCTTTGAGCCTTGGTTTCTCTATCTTCCCCCTCCCATTTGTGTTCCCTTCTTATTATTGCTCTAACCTGCTGCTTGTTTGTGTTGCTATTTATTCCCATTTTTGTCACTAGTTTGTCTCTCTTTGTATTTGGATTTTTCTTCTGCTTTTTGTTCCATAGGGATGCATGGCCTTCAGAGTCTCTCCTGTACTATTGGACAGGGTTTTCCTAATATAGCCTTCTCACTCTGCTTTGTCACTGGACACCTGTAGAGGATGGGACTGAGGACACAGTCGTGTGGTACGCCATTGTTTGTTCTGAAGTCTTTGTTTTAGCTTGGCTAAACAAATGTTTCTGTTTGGATTACCTTTTACAACTTTTCCCCCTGCGTTACTACAGGCAGTATTTTGTGTTTTGTCTTGTTGCCAAGACTTGTTAAAGACATTTGATTTCAGTCAAGCGCTTTTGGGTCCAATTATTATACTAACTGTCTTTGAGTTTCACAAGTATTGATTGTTTTTTGTATATTTGTTACTGTTGTATTTCTTAAAAAAAAAAACACTGTATAAAATACTGAAGATAGTTAGCTTACGCTTGATTCTGCTAAAACTAGCCACAGCTGAGCTTAGAACGGCATTTTTCTATCGCACATGTTTAATCTATAGGTTAAAACAGACTTGTGTGCGTGTGTGTAGACTAGTATGCTATATATGGTTTTACGTTTATCTATTTCAACAATGATCCATGTGACCCATTTTAAAACTGACCCCTCAAAAAGTCTCTGCGTGGCTGTTGTTTAATATAAGTGAAAATAATGACGGTTTGACAATAATGAGCTGCTTTTTCATTTCCTTCTTGGCAGTGGAAGATTACAGAAAAAGATGCAGAGGATTGATTGATTTTTGTCACATGAACTGCAGTGTGCTTGAGGCAAAATGTGAAAAGGTAACTTTTTTGCCTCAGTGGACGCTTCTGGAAAAAATTAACTTCCTTTTTACATGCGTGACTCCATGTTTGAAATAACATAAAATCGGAAAATCCCCTTTTTGAGATTGGGACCATGACAAGATTTATATCTTGCAACACTAACCAAGTCCCTCTACTCAAGAGAGCAAATGTGCTGGCCAATCCTCAGTTTACCAGTGAACATCTCAATGATTTATGGAGAATTGGGTAAAAGTTGCACCCTGATGGGAGGAGAATGAATTCTGCCAATGAACCCAATGCCAGTAAGTGATGGAAGGGACCATGTATACATTGAAAATGTGTTATTCCAGCATATAACAGCTGCCCAAAACATACAACCAAGACATAAACGGAGGGGTTCAAGAACGAGTTTTAGGCTCCTATCTCACAGTAACTGCAGAAGGAGGTGAAAGGGGTCCAGATGGCTACTAAATGAAACCTCTGTCAGCTTATGTGCTCTTTCATACACTGGCTTGCTCCCTATTAAAAAATAATTATTCTTTATTAAGAGTAGGTTCTGTTGGTACAGCAGATGTTTAGCTGTTACAGTTTGTGAGTTAATTTATTTATATTATGTGCTCTCCCATAAACTGGCTTGCTCACAACTAAAATAAAAAAAATGAACAGAACAGGTTTAGCTGTTACACTTGGCAACAGAAGATCTCCTTTCAAATCTCATAGCCATCTTAATTGATAAGGGTTTGCAAACATGAAGGTGCAGCTGTATGTATAGGATGTCACTACTGCGAGAAGTTCAATATTTGCATGTGACGTATTTGTAACTTGGTTCACTTTATCAGAAACTTTATTAAAGGAATTGTAAAAATTGTCTTAAACATTATGCTGTAGCTGAATTGTCCCTTCATTTTCATAAGCTAGAGTTAATTTCCTAAAGGTGTTAGGAAATTGGTAAGATCATAAACATATGTGCTCTTCCATACACTGGCTTGCTCCTTAAGGAAATTAACTCCAAAAATTGTATTCATATTTTTTCTTGATTTAAAACACCTGAAATGACCTGTGTAGACCCTGTCATTAAATGCTAAAATTTACTTTTCTTAATGAATTCTCTCCAATAGAGTAACACATTGTGAAATTCTCCATTAAAGGTGGATTCTGTAATGATCAGAAGCTGTACCCAATTCCCCAAAATGTGAGTCAGAACAGGTTCCTGTAGACCAAAAGGGGAACAATATTAGTAAATCTAAGCAAGTGGATGAAACATTTACTGAAAACAGGTAAAACTTGTTGTACTGGCAACCTGTCAAGGGTGTACTGACGCCTCTCGCCCGATGTGTGCTGGAGATAGGCACAGGCAGACCCCCATGAACGCGATAGGAAATAAGCGGGCAGGAGAATGAATGGTCAAACTTGTGAAACTGTTCAGACACTTGCTGATGCTGACTGTATCTCTGCTACCATCTAACCCATAGACATGCACATGCCAAGGGACACCAATGAAACTGAAATTGCTCTGCAAAAGGACAATCCTTAAGTGAACTGTGTTAACCTCCCAGCCCTGGTGCCCAGCTCTTTAGCTGAACTGAAACATTATAAATGATGACTTTGCGTCCCTGTAGAACAGTTGCAAATAAATAAGTTCTATTCTTTCTGGATTCTTAGCAGCTCACAACTGCACTACATTTATTGTATTGTATGTGTCTTTGAAAACACATGAGGTATTTTCTCCTCGTAGGCAGTTTTGGTGCATCTAAAAGTTTAATGACTCATTGTTATTTAATATTTAAAGCGTTAATTATATTGGCTTGTATAGTTATTCGTCTTACGCTTTTTTTTGCTATTTGATTTTTGCCAAGATACCAAAACTGGTCTGACTCAGGTTGTTTTATCTCTTCAGACCAGTGCCACTGAAGGAATTCTGGAAAATCCCTGAGAATGTGGAAATGTTCCATTGACTTAACATGGCCATTGACTTAACATGGGCTCAGTTTTAACAAGTGTAACTCAAACTGAGAACCTCACAGAAGCTTCAAGCAGATAGTATTTGAGCCCTAGGCTCTAGATTAGAAGGAATTAATCATTTACCATTGACTTACTTGTTTTGAAAATAAATGGGAAACCGCAACGAATGTGGATGAAAATACAGCACCATAGCAACCAAAATGTTTACCAATTTTTCTAAACTCTATCTTAGCTTTGATAAATTATAAAGACATGGGGGTTGGTTTATGGAGCTTAGTGACAAAGGGATCATTATATTATGTCAACGACCCCAATGATGGCAATCATTTTGGCATCTTAAAGTTAAGGTCTGACTTAAATTACTCACATATACTCGTCAACTAACCAAAACTTCTATTTAGGAAACCCATCAATTTTGCTAATAAAATATTTTTAAATGGCACTTTTACTAGCCAACATGTGTACAAACTTTAGCCATGTAGTTAAATTTGGTATTTCATGGATTTGTTTGATGAATGTGTCTGATACAGAAGAAAAGCAATAATTTCCAAGATAGCAATACAATTTTTACTTTATACATAGGGCAGGGTCAATCAACAAGATCAAGATGTGGCAAGTTTTTGATGGTGTCTTGTGTGAAAACGCGTATGTGAATATTTATGTCAAAAACAAGGAAGACTAATTTAAAGATCATTGAAATGTGTAATGAAAAAAGAATGCGGGCAATCAGGAAAATTTTTGTCACTAGTTTAGGGGAAAGTACACTCCTCTTTGACTGTAGCTCAGCAGATAATTCCACAAACAAGTTGTGTGTTTTCAAGGCTAAATGTTTTATTTCAGAACTGACCGGCAGAAATAGCAGAAAAACAAAATCCAGAGATTACTTTAGAGAGGATTAAAGAATCTGTCATGCCACTTGTTTTCACTGTGGTTTGTTGAAACAAATGATAAAAATGCGATGCAAACCATTTGTAGGAGGAGCTTGTGACAAGGAAACAAAAGACAGATCTTGAGACAGATAACTGAACTTCAGCCGGTATCATGTCATCACTGTTTGATTTTCCAGCAGCAAGGTAAGACTGATGTCTCTTTGGTTGTAAAACACATAGGGTTAAAAATCTCTTTAACCTTTATTATAGTATCTGTGTTTTGTTAATAAGAAAAGTGTGGTTGGTGAATTGTGATGGTAATGTGATAACGTCTTGATGCAGGTAAAACTGCTTCAGTGACAGATCAGCTGAAATGCTTGTAAAACATGGCCAGTGAAGGTATAAACACGAATCATTTTTATTTGTAACATTTTTACTTTAAATAAGTTTTAATCATATTCAAATGTACAATTCCAGCACTAGCCGTAAAAACTCTGCTTGGAATCGTTGCATCTTTCCTTCTGATCCCCTTGTGTTATCCGCAAGATCTTCATTTTTCAGAGAATAGCTTGGAGTTCCAGGTAGGAAGCGATACATTTAATAGCTCTAGAAAATCAACTACATTTAATAGCTCTAGAAAATGTTTGGTGATTTTTAATCACTTTATAAATGCAATTGTGCTAAATATTTTTACATTTGTATGTTACAAATAAACACTTGTGATATTTAATGTGAGATTTTCCTTCCAGTTTAGCGATGTAAGTGCTTTGGGTCATCACATAAGAAGACGAAGTGCAGGTTTGGATCAAAATAATACTTTTTCTTCTCAAAAAAAAACATGTTTGTATGTAGTTTAGCTAACATGTCCATTGTTTTTAAAGAGGCATCTCTCAATCTCTCAGCTTCCATGTGACATCACAAAATATGTGTATTTACCAGACGTTCCTGGGGCAATGGCTTAGTTTCGAAAAATGCATGAAAATAAAATAATTATTGTATAAATAGTATACTAAGTAAATGTACAAATTGAATGGTGCTCCTTTTTTCGGCAAACCCCAAAAAATGTGTGAGCCATTAGATAATCAGGTGTTCTCCTTCTTATGTGTTTCTGGAATGCCTATAGTCGAAGATTTACACTTGAATGTTGTATCCTACATTCACCTTATCAGGACCATCAAGGTCCAGACTGCAATAGAGTATCTGTCCCATTTAAATGTTGTGGGAACGCTTTGAGCATTGGGGGCAGAGCAAACGCTAAAGAAAAAGACTATATTTCACAAAAAATTATCATTGTAGGATTTACAGCGAAAAAATGGAATAATCTAGTAAAAATGTAGAAAAGTAAAAATCTTGTAAAAAGCAAAAAAAGTCTCACGTGCCTTTTGACAGCTCTTTAGTTTTGCCCATGTTGCTACTTAGGCTTTTGACAAACTGTGGGGTGCCCATGTGCCTTAATGGCTGCTAACAACCTCAAAAAGGTGATACTAAATTGTAATAATGTAGCAATTGATCAAAGCAATTTGAAACACTAATTTACAAAAAAATTCATAAAAATCCCTACTGATTTCAACCCGTGTATTTTTTTAGTGAAAGAATATTAAAAGAAATTTATATAAATAGCTTTTACTACAATGAAATACCTAAATTACTATTTTGTTCTTTCAATGTTTAAATATAATTAGTGCACATTTATGAATCTAATCTTGAGTTAAAGAAAAAAACTACTGATTGTTTTGCTGTGGTGAACTGTTTATTCAACGTTTATAGATTGTTGTTTTTGTTATATTCACTCTTTACGAAATGAACCAACCTCAGTCTCTGATTGGCTACTAGATGCCAGTCTAAATACTATGTTATAGCTACCGTTTTTGTAATGTAATGTATTAAGTACGGGTGTATTAACTTATTGTGTCACAATATATACCAATACAAAAATGTCACAATACGTATCATGAAACAACTGAAAGTATCATCTATGTAGTGTATTTGGTTCGTGGAGTGATTGTTGTTCTAGTCACTTCTGAAACTTCTTTCCCTTTTCTTCTTGTTTTACATAATATTATTACTTGAAGACAATGATCTTTTACTCGCATTTTAAAGGAGAAATATTATAAAACAAGCTCTCATCATCACTTAGTGTAAAAAGATCACTCAATGCAAACATTAATACTGCCCCCTAGTGGATGGATCAAATGCTATTATACAAATAAGACTAGACCCTAGCTTTCTTAGCTTTCAATTTATTCGTTATAAAAACAGTTTCAATAGTTGGTTAAAAATAATGTTGAAAAATATTGTGATATTGTGTATCGTGGACACAATATCGAGACATGAATCGTATCGTGAGCGGAGTATTACACGCCTAGTATTAAGTTATAACGTTATCTGTTTCTAAATCAATTAAATAATTAAAGTTCTGTCCATACCTTAGTTGCAGACACTGGGTGGACCACTGGTCTGAGTTTTCTGAAACGTGTTGAGAAGGATTTTTGTCCGGTTCAAATTCTGCAAAGGGTTTCTGCACAAAACTTTAAAACAAAGCAGTTTTTAATTGGAAATAATCTCACAGTTTATTATTCTCAAACATGAATCACAAACCCAATTAATGTCTTGTTTTATTTTAGATCAACCCCAGTATGTAATGGTTGTGGAAGTGAATGTGTCTGATTCTCTTGCGATCAGCGACATCCGATCTATTGTGGCAAGCTCATCAGTTCCTTTTCAAGTGGATAACAGTACTGAAATCACAGCTGTCAATGTTTCAACAGGTGAGTTGATGTGAAATAAATAAATCACAACATAGAGATTTAAACTGAAAGAGCAACTAGTGAGCAAAACTCAGAAATATTTCGCTCTGTTTTGCAGTGTGCTCAGTGAATGATACACAGGCTCATTGTCAATGTGAGGATCAATTTGTCTGGCCCAATGACACTTGTCACTCATATCCGGTCTGTGATGTCATCACTAAGGGTGCATGCACGTGTTTAAATGCTCTTCCATCCGACGGACAGTTCTGCCAGGGTGAGAAGAAACATCTTCAGAATGATATTGTACACTGTTCAATATAAATGTGTTAATTCTACAATTTTATGATTGAAAAGATATAAATAAATGCCTGCTGAGTCCATCTGTATGTGGACCACTGTCCAACTGCACAAACAGAATTGGAAGTTACAGCTGCTCGTGTCTGAGTGGATACACAGCAACAGCCTCGAATCTTCCCATCAGCATCAGCAACCCCTGCACAGGTGCATTTTTTATATTCTTTTCTTTTGTTGAGATGGATGAGAGAGAGGGAGGGAGAGCTCAACAATAAAACATCTGTTTTTTTTATGCATTATTCTATAGATATAAACGAATGTCTGGCGATCCCATCGGTTTGTGGACCAAACTCCACCTGCACCAACACACAAGGAGATTACAACTGCTCGTGTTCAGACGGATTCACTGTTACAAACCCAAGTCTTAAAATCAGCATCAGCAACCCCTGCACAGGTGCATTGTTGTATTATATGTTTGTTTATCTCTTTATTGGGAAATATAAAGATTTACAAACCTTTTAAGTGCAATGTTTTTGTCGTACATGACATAAAGCAGTCTTGTGTTAATTGTTGTATGAAACTTGAGTTGTGTTACTGAGTAAGCGTACAAAATGCAAGTTTCAACAAATGTATCAGAGCTTGGGTGTTTCAGTTATACAGTTGTTGCATCTCTCTCTTAATATCGAAAGCCATTATTTGCTAGAAGCATCACGCATTTTAAACAGGGCAAAAATCTATAAGGTTTTTGAATCTTTAATAACTACATTAACATGCTTTGTTTTTCTCTGCAGACATAAATGAATGCGAGCACACTCTAGCTGTATGTGGTCCGAATGCCACATGTACGAATACTTATGGAAGTTTTTATTGCACCTGTTTGGATGGAATGGGTGTTGAACACCCAAATCTCCCCATCTCCGTCAGTAACCCATGTATAGGTAAATCCGCATACATAAACCACTTTTCTGCAAATTTGTGTAAATAATGAATGGTTTTAATCCTTTGAAATCATTTGGTATTATCTGAAATGTACGATTGCTTGTTGTTACAGTACCAAAGTCAGTCTATGATGGAGAACTTCAAATAGATTTGTTCAACAATGCTTCTGTAAATTATTTATTGAATGCCCTTCATTATATTGTATTACCATATACATTGGGAAGCATAAATCTCCTAGAAGTCAGCCAGACCACTGGTGAGTAACAATATTATTCCCTTAAGAAGTAACAAATGTAGAGTTTGGGAATGCTAAAAGTAACAAAACGGCACCATTTACTTTTTTAAAATGACTTATTTGCATTGAGACCCCACATCCCACCCCATCGAAAGATCATAATATAGTTACACTAGTTGAATAAACATGTAGTGTAAATGGGTTCTTACAAAAGGAATATTACAACATATAAAAGAATGCTTGAATTCTCTAAGGATGGGTAAAATATGTGTAATGGATTTGGGTCATTACAAATAAACATTCTGTTGTTTGTTTTTTTTCACAATCCAGAAATTAACGCTTTGAAATCTGCCGCCTAATGCAGAGTTTGGACTGCACGATTATAGCCCTGATTGTGGTTTCTCAAACCCTTTTGGCTTCTCAAAGACAACTCAGTTTTTGATAACATTCCCAGTCTTTGCACATGTGACCTCACATTGTTTTCAAATGACTTCTCACGAGTGAGACATAGTTTGTGGACAAGTGAGAAAATTGTCTGTTTCCCCACGAATTCCAGTTTAATGTAAACTGTAATATTTATGGCCATGCACCTGCACTTGTTTTCCAGTGTGTGCTTTGAATTCAACCAGATATGACTGCAAGTGTGAATCAGGTTATGTTTGGCCCACAACCATTTGCAATGCCAATCCAATGTGTGACATCCCTGTGGGAGGCACTTGTGGATGCATTCAAGCTCTTCCTTCTGAGGGATCACTCTGCCAGAAAGGTGATACACTGAATTACACGCGATCCCATCAGTGTTACATTTAAAGTGATGAAACATTTTAATCTATTGAGGTTATTCTTGTTATTTTATAAATAATCAAATTGTCTTTCTGTTCAAGATACAAATGAATGTAATCAGAATTCATCAGTTTGTGGAGAAAACTCCTACTGCACCAATGAAATAGGAAGCTACAGTTGCTTTTGTTTGAATGGATTCACTGCAACAAACACCAGTCTCCCAGTCAGCATCAATAACTCTTGTACAGGTAAATTCTCTTCAGATTTCCAGAGAATCACATTATAATTATTATTTAAAAGTGTTGAGTTTAGCGTAATATTGTTCATATTCATTCTCTGATTATGCGTTTATTTTTCCGCAATGCGTCTATTGCTTTGTAAAGTTGACTGAGCGCTGACCCAACCAATCAGGGGAGTGGCCGGGCCTATAAAAACGGCCTGCTCTGCATTTGTTTGCGTCTCTCTCTCGCAGTGTCTCAGTCCGGTGCAGCCGTCTGTCAGTCCGATTATCCGTTCAGTGTTGCTACGCCACTAACACCAGTACCCGTTCTTTATCCCCGCCCCTTCCTGACAGATATATTGCTAAGCTCTATTCTTAGTGTCCTAGTCAAGACAGCAGCAACACAATGAAACCGTTAATTCTTCACCAAACCAAAAGCTGTGTTATTCTTGGATACATTCTTTGTACTTTTATATTCTTTATTAGACTTTTTATATGTCTGAATAAAAAAAGACTATTTTTTAAAGATCAAACTCACCAAAAACACAGATTATAAGTGTGTTAAATGTTAAATTCTTGTTCTGAAATGCATTATTTCACAGATATAAACGAATGTCTGGCGATCCCATCGGTTTGTGGACCAAACTCCACCTGCACCAACACACAAGGAGATTACAGCTGCTCGTGTCAGAGTGGATTCACTGTTACAAACCCAAGTCTTAAAATCAGCATCAGCAACCCCTGCACAGGTGTATTCTTTATACTTTTATATTCTTTATTGGACTTTTTTTTTCGATGTAGCATCCAAATTAAGAAAGACTATTTTTTAAAGATCAAACTCACCAAAAACACAGATTATAAGTGTGTTAAATGTTAAATTCTTGTTCTGAAATGCATTATTTCACAGATATAAATGAATGTCTGGCGATCCCATCGGTTTGTGGACCAAACTCCACCTGCACCAACACACAAGGAGATTACAGCTGCTCGTGTCAGAGTGGATTCACTGTTACAAACTCAAGTCTTAAAATCAGCATCAGCAACCCCTGCACAGGTGCATTCTTTATACTTTCATATTCTTTATAGGACTTTTTTTTTCGATGTAGTTTCTAAATAAAAAAAGACTTTTTTTTAAAGATCAAACTCACCAAAAACACAAATTATAAGTGTGTTAAATGTTAAATTCTTGTTCTGAAATGCATTATTTCACAGACATCGACGAATGTCTGGCGATCCCATCGGTTTGTGGACCAAACTCCACCTGCACCAACACACAAGGAGATTACAGCTGCTCGTGTTCAGACGGGTTCACTGTTACAAACTCAAGTCTGAAAATCAGCATCAGCAACCCCTGCACAGGTGCATTCTTTATACTTTTATATTCTTTATAGGACTTTTTTTCCCTATGTAGCATCCAAATGAAGAAAGACTATTTTTTAAAGATCAAACTCACCAAAAACACAAATTATAAGTGTGTTAAATGTTAAATTCTTGTTCTGAAATGCATTAAATCACAGACATAGACGAATGTCTGGTGATCCCATCGGTTTGTGGACCAAACTCCACCTGCACCAACACACAAGGAGATTACAGCTGCTCATGTCAGAGTGGATTCACTGTTACAAACCCAAGTCTTAAAATCAGCATCAGCAACCCCTGCACAGGTGCATTCTTTATACTTTCATATTCTTTATAGGACTTTTTTTTTTCGATGTAGTTTCTAAATAAAGAAAGACTTTTTTTTAAAGATCAAACTCACCAAAAACCCAAATTATAAGTGTGTTAAATGTTAAATTCTTGTTCTGAAATGCATTATTTCACAGATATAAATGAATGTCTGGCGATCCCATCGGTTTGTGGACCAAACTCCACCTGCACCAACACACAAGGAGATTACAGCTGCTCATGTCAGAGTGGATTCTCTGTTACAAACTCAAGTCTTAAAATCAGCATCAGCAACCCCTGCACAGGTGCATTCTTTATATTTTCATTAATAACTTTTGTTCCAATTGGTATCAAACTAGAGTTTTCATCTATCACTTTATTATGCTTTTATAAACTAGTATGAGGAATTTTTAGGTGTATTCATCATCTTTGTTTTTGAAAATTAATTATTGTTCTGAATTTTCTTTTTAAAGATTTCAATGAATGTCTGGCGATCCCACCTGTTTGTGGACCAAACTCCATCTGCAACAACACACAAGGAAGTTACAACTGCTCGTGTTCAGACGGATTCACTGCTACAAACGCAAGTCTTCCAATCAGCATCAGCAACCCCTGCACAGGTGCATTGTTGTATTATATGTTTGTTTATCTCTTTATTGGGAAATATAAAGATTTACAAACCTCTTATGTGCAATGTTTTTGTCGTACATGACATAAAGCAGTCTTGTGTTAATTGTTGTATGAAACTTGAGTTGTGTTACTGAGTAAGCGTACAAAATGCAAGTTTCAACAAATGTATCATAGCTTGGGTGTTTCAGTTATAAAGTTGTTGCATCTCTCTCTTAATATCGAAAGCCATTATTTGCTAGAAGCATCACGCATTTTAAACAGGGCAAAAATCTATAAGGTTTTTAAATCTTTAATAACTACATTAACATGCTTTGTTTTTCTCTGCAGACATAAATGAATGCGAGCACACTCTAGCTGCATGTGGTCCAAATGCCACATGTACGAATACTTATGGAAGTTTTTATTGCACCTGTTTGGATGGAATGGGTGTTGAACACCCAGATCTCCCCATCTCCGTCAGTAACCCATGTATAGGTAAATCTGCATACATCAACCACTTTTCTGCAAATCTGTGTAAATAATGAATGGTTTTAATCCTTTGAAATCATTTGGTATTATCTGAAATGTACGATTGCTTGTTGTTACAGTACCAAAGTCAGTCTATGATGGAGAACTTCAAATAGATTTGTTCAACAATGCTTCTGTAAATTATTTATTGAACGCCCTTCATTATATTGTATTACCATATACATTGGGAAGCATAAATCTCCTAGAAGTCAGCCAGACCACTGGTGAGTAACAATATTATTCCCTTAAGAAGTAACAAATGTAGAGTTTGGGAATGCTAAAAGTAACAAAACGGCACCATTTACTTTTTTAAAATGACTTATTTGCATTGAGACCCCACCATGAGACCCCACCCCCACATCCCACCCCATCGAAAGATCATAATATAGTTACACTAGTTGAATAAACATGTAGTGTAAATGGGTTCTTACAAAAGGAATATTACAACATATAAAAGAATGCTTGAATTCTCTAAGGATGGGTAAAATATGTGTAATGGATTTGGGTCATTACAAATAAACATTCTGTTGATTGTTTTTTTTCACAATCCAGAAATTAACGCTTTGAAATCTGCCGCCTAATGCAGAGTTTGGACTGCACGATTATAGCCCTGATTGTGGTTTCTCAAACCCTTTCGGCTTCTCAAAGACAACTCAGTTTTTGAGAACATTCCCAGTCTTTGCACATGTGACCTCACATTGTTTTCAAATGACTTCTCTTGAGTGTTTGGTTGTGAGACATAGTTTGTGGACAAGGGACAAAATTGTCTGTGATTCTTTCTCGTCACACTGTGAAATCTCCTGTCACCTATCCAGCAACGACTGAATGCTTTCCCAGACAGTCGTGCAGTAAATAAAGATCTGTGATGCGACCACTCTGAAAATCGTGCAGTTTGAATTCGGCACAGGAAGAAAGGCAACACACAATAGTTTAAAGACAAAATAATTATGCTGCGAGCCAGTTTGTTCTTAGGGTGTTATTTAAAACATTATTTTTTTTTGTCAAACGAAAATGTTATTTAATTAAAAATGATTTGTTAGAGATTCATAGAGAAAGTTTTTTTTTTAAAAGAAAAATAATTTGTGAATAGTAAAGGATGGCATTATGTACAGTTTAGCTTTAATTACAATGGAGTTTCCCCACGAATTCCAGTTTAATGTAAACTGTAATATTTATGGCCATGCACCTGCACTTGTTTTCCAGTGTGTGCTTTGAATTCAACCAGATATGACTGCAAGTGTGAATCAGGTTATGTTTGGCCCACAACCATTTGCAATGCCAATCCAATGTGTGACATCCCTGTGGGAGGCACTTGTGGATGCATTCAAGCTCTTCCTTCTGAGGGATCTCTCTGCCAGAAAGGTGATACACTGAATTACACCCGATCCCATCAGTGTTACATTTAATGTGATGAAACATTTTAATCTATTGAGGTTATTCTTGTTATTTTATAAATAATCAAATTGTCTTTCTGTTCAAGATACAAATGAATGTAATCAGAATTCATCAGTTTGTGGAGAAAACTCCTACTGCACCAATGAAATAGGAAGCTACAGTTGCTTTTGTTTGAATGGATTCACTGCAACAAACACCAGTCTCCCAGTCAGCATCAATAACTCTTGTACAGGTAAATTCTCTTCAGATTTCCAGAGAATCACATTATAATTATTATTTAAAAGTGTTGAGTTTAGCGTAATATTGTTCATATTCATTCTCTGATTATGCGTTTATTTTTCCGCAATGCGTCTATTGCTTTGTAAAGTTGACTGAGCGCTGACCCAACCAATCAGGGGAGTGGCCGGGCCTATAAAAACGGCCTGCTCTGCATTTGTTTGCCTCTCTCTCTCTCTCTCTCTCTCTCTCTCTCTCTCTCTCTCTCTCTCTCTCTCTCTCTCTCAGTGCATCAGTGTCTCAGTCCGGTGCGGCCTTCTGTCGTTTCGGTTATCTATTCAGTGTTGCCACACCACTAGCAACATGACAAACTTGTGATCCCAGTTCTCCTTCCATACTGGTCTGTAAGCAAAAGACACGTGGTGTTAAATTCTCTGTTTAAGTGTTTTTTTTGTGTGTGTTGTTTATTTTTACTTGTGTTTAGACTAGTTTGTTTCTTTTAAAATCGATCTTTTGTTCAAGTCTTTGTATTAGCGGGTGTTTCATTATTTAACAATCATTTGGTTTGATCAACAGGGCTATGTATGTTTGTTGTTGGTAACACTGTGAATAAATGATGTGTTTGTTTTGGAAATTTTGTCAGTTGCAACTTTTCAGGAACATCAGAACTTAGTTTACTATTACTTACTGTGTGCTCCACGAGCTATTCTTTATCACCTTAACACTTCTCAAATATCACTGTGTTTGTCTCCTATTTTTAACTGGAATTTCCTATTTCGACAACCAATGATTTGCAGGGGTGCGAAAACCTTTATATACCCTTGTATCCACATAGGTAAGAGATCTTTTTAAGAAAAAAGAAGGAAATACAATTCATGCTCTTTGGATTTAATGTTTATTATTTCTAAAACAGGATCTTTGTTGATCATCATCTATCTACACTGGAAAATACAGTGTACTGCATTTTAGCAGTACATTTATGTATTCTAAAGATATTGTTACTGAGTAAAAGGTTTCATAGCATTTTAGAAACAAACTGTTGTAGGTTTCTAAACAAACTCGACCGTCGTAACTTAAGGCTCACCACTATGTGATCAATACAAGGCTTAGAGCCATGCACACCGGCAGCAGAAACTCAAAGTACACATTCACTGAGGAACTGCTCCCATAAGCACTCTGTGATGTATTTGATGCGGTGCTGTTGCTGTTCGTTGTGTGGTTTGACATAGAGCTACTGGAGCTTCCTGAACCAGGGATTGCCATAGTCGGGTACTTCCCAACTGTGGTGATGTTGGGGGTGAATGTAGTGTTTTTGAAGCTCGTGGAGTTGTTGTTTAAAGTGCCGTTCTGAGCACCGGTGATCTGCATCTCGACCAGATGATAACCAAACATCAGCAGCAACAGCAGCAGACAGTTGTCTATCACGGCCATTTTAATCCCTGGAGGAAAACACAAATACTATTTATTAGATTTTGAATCACGGAAGGATATTCACAGGCATTCTTCTAACATTTTCTCTTTCAGTCCCATGAACGAATGCTTATTTCACTGTTCCAGCTCGAGAAATAAAAAAAAAACAAACAAACTCTAATGGCATTAAGTCGGTGAGCTGCCAAGTAAGGCACTAGGTCTGAAGTGCATCATCATTATGATTATTAGGGATGAGCGAGTACAGCATTATCTGTATCTGTTTACCATATGAATTATCTGTATCTGTACTCGGAGTGGGCGGGGCATAACCCGGAAGTGGGTGGGGTTTAACCTGGAAGTGGGTCATGTTGTCTTGAAAAGGGCAGGGCTTTAGCCGGTATGTTATTTTAAGCATGCAATTGATATGGGTTGATCAGAAATTGTTTCATTTATTGCTGATTAGAAAACTATTTACATGACAGCATCAGCATTGAGCTCCAGATCAGTGGTTTTGATCATGATAACAAACGAACTACATATAGAACAAGTTTTGCAAAAATGGATACAACATACGGTTGCAATTATGAAGTAAAATGTAATGAACACTAGTTTTCATTTTAACAATTTTTTTTTTAAACTTGAGCAGTTTAATTTTAATTTATTTATTTATTTTTTGGTTCTTTTTTATTTTTTTTATTTCCGAGTATCCGGCTCAACTCTAGATGTTTTTAATTGTTTGTTTTTTTGACTAGAGATAATTATTATGCAGAATGGAACGATTTTTAAAGCAGTGGTTTCAACTTATCCTCAAGGGAGGTCAAGAAGTCTTTTGAAATACATGAAATTTCAATCACATTTAACTTCATTAAATCAAATCTATTCAAATACTTCTACTATACAGAGCATGATGATACATTATGACATCGCTAGTGAAGGAGCATCAGAGAACACAAAATGCTCTGAATACATTAATAGTGATTAACTCCTTTTTCATCTGATACTGCGCCGTGATTCTATAATGATTTCTCAATGGAGGACAGAAAGACATGTGAATAACTAAGACTTGAACATTCTGTTTAAGCTAGTTTCATCTGTTGTAGTTAGAGGATCACTATTGAATCAGAATTTACAGTTTTTTTATTTTGTTAAATGTTTGCTCACTTAAAACTATGCAAGTGTTTAAAGGCCACAAATGTTTTGTAAATGTTGTTAAATCTGTTCTAAATAGTTTTGCTCTCAAAAGGCATCAGATGTTACATCACTGGCTTCTCTAATGAAAAAATATCAGAAAACAAAACACAAAATGTTCTGAATTATGTTTTCATCTGATACTGCGCCATGATTCTATAATGATTTCTCAATGAAGGACAAGAAAACATGTTAATAAATAAGATTTGAGCATTCTGTTTCAGCTAGGTTCATCTGTTGTAGTTGAGTGACCAGTATTGAATCAGAATTTACATTTTTTTAACATTTTATTAAATGTTTGTTAAAAAAAATTCTCCATCAAAACTATGAACGGAACCCCTTTTGATAAAAAGGCATCCACATGCAGTTTCATGTGAGAAACATGGGGCAAATTAAAATATAAAATTAATGATTTATTTTAAAACTAAAGTTATTTTATTGTGCGAGTCTGAAAGATAAATTATTTTGGTCTTAAAGCATTAAAACTCAGTGTTTGATGTCATAATACAGCATAGTTTTGTTATTATAACTTATCTTATATATGCAGCAAAAAGCTGCACCGGTTGAGTTACCGTCCCTTAAGGTAACAACGAGAGTTTACCAAATGCTTGTAGCCCTCTTCTTTAGAGTATTTCATAAATTGAGTTCCACCTATTTCAGTTGCTAAAAATTTTAACACACTACTGAAGTTGTTATCGAGTTATCGATTTCTACCGGAACTACAAAATTGTAGCACATTATGTCAGACCTTTGGATCTACATGAGCTGGGAACATTTGGAAGAAGCCCCCAGTTAGCTGGAACAAAAATAGGGTCGCTCTGTTGTTTTGTAATGGCTATATTTGTAATATTCCATTTTTCCCGAAAGTTCTGAAACTATTTATCCTTTGGACTATGAACAAAATTGAGAGTGAAAAACGCATTTAACGAAAACAGCAGAACTTAGTTTATTTGACATTTAATTGACACCTAATAAAATATTAGGAGATTCACAATAAATGTCCACAAACTCACCAGCAGCGTTTGATGTGAATGATGGTGATGTCGATCTCTTCAAATGTCCCAAGGATGTGCTTTTAATAGTGAGCTCAGTGAAAGGCGTCTCTGGATGCTTCCTTGAGGAAACTAAGTGATGGAAATATTAGGCTGGCGCGATTTACCTTTGTTTAACAAATGCTTTTGTTTGTGTTTGAAACACATTGTGGGTACCATAGGGAGACTGGTTTCTTTTAAATTTGAGAACATATTTGACACAATTAAACGTTTGTTTGAGCTTTCGGAGCTTTCTTGTGTTCTGACAGAAGAGTTATCTCTGATTGTGATGAATTAATCCATTTTAAAAACAAGTCTTTCTTTTCCAGCCTGAAAACACAGCAATATCAGCATAATTTGTTTTAGGATTCATTTCAGTTTGGGCAGAAAAAAGTTGAGTATTTTGAAGGTAAAAAGTACAGTATATAAAAAATAGATTAATTTCTGCCGCATCTAGTTCAAAAAATGGTGTCTATCAAAAAATGTGAAGAATAAACGTGTCAATTTATAACGACAAACCGCATTCCTCTTGAACTTGATTTGATGTTTTGACTTTAAAATTAATCGTAAACTTAATTTAAAGCTGTCACTATAAGAAATTCAAAAGACATTGTGTGAGTTTTACACAGTCAACATGGACAGCCGAAGGGAAATTACATTTAGTTTAGGTTGGATAAAATTAACAACCTTAATAATTTTTTAAGGTTTTATCAGTAATATCCAGAATTATTTCTAATGCGTGAGTTCTGGTAGCTGGTGCTGCTGCTCACCGGACACTTTATTAGTTACACCTGTCCAACAGCTTGTTAACACAAATTTCTAATCTGCCAATCACATGGCAGCAACGGGAAACACAAAATTTGCACAATAGAAGATTGTCTGGTCTGGTCTGATGAGTCTTGATTTCTGCTGCGCCAATCAGATGGTCGGGTCAGAATTTGGTGTCAAAAACATGGAAGCATAGATCCATCCTGCATTTTATCAATGGTTCAGGCTGGTGGTGTAATGGTGTGTGGGGTTTTCTTGGCACACTTTGCGCCCATTAGTCCCAATTGAGCATGGATGCCACAGCCTCCCTGAGTATTGTTGCTGACCATCTCCATTCCTTTATGACCACAGTGTACTCATCTTTCGATGCTACTTCCAGTAGGATAACGCTCCATGTCATAAAGCCTGAATCATCCCAAGGCACCAGCAGCTTCAAATATTGGCTGTTCCGCCGCATGGATCTATATCTGCACAAATCCGTCTGTGCTCTGTTGATCACGTTTAAGTTTTTGTGAAATATCTAATGTTTTCATACCTCATTCAATGCACTGAACTATTTTTTTACTCCCCATTTGTCCCATTTTGCTTGTAAATGGCGCTCTGGTTAATAACATGGAACATCCACTTTTAGTAGTTTGACCTTTAATGGGCTCCCATAATTACCACAGGTATCTGAGATTGTTTTCAGTGATTAAAAACGGTCAGACATCAATTAGTTGAACTTAAAAAACAAAACCAAGTTTCAAATTAGTAAACTTTGTGACACAGAAATAGTATATAATTGTAATAATCTAGAACACAGTGTAGACGTTTCATGGCATAATTAAATATACAGATACACATAGTATTGTAAAATCAAACATGTAGTTCAAAATAAAAATCCATTCAATAATAATAAAAATAATTACAATGGGATGAAGAAAATATCATGAACGGTAACTACAATTATCTGTTATTTTCAGCTGAACAAAATTTTTGTTTTCACTTTACATTCAGAAGTTAACGCATACAAAAGATTGTAAAATGTTAAACGTTTTGATTAGTGTGTATTGTGTGAAATAGTAATGAAAGAATGATGCATGAGAGACAGGAATAACTCTCACGTACGAAACTATTATGGAGAAAATATGTTACTTTTCCACTGTTTCTTGTTTTTTTTTCTCCATTTGTCACAGAGCGACACAAAAATATCCAAATGAGTGTGACAATAGAACACGGTAAAATTGATCTGTAATATTTCTCATTTTATGTAAAATAAAGTTTGATTTACATGTAATGTTTGGTTTGTGTTCTAGAATATTGATTGTAAACCAAGTACGAAAGTTCTGAAAGCAAGATTTAACTCAAGTCCTCTCACGCAGGGGTGTGTGTGCCAATTACAGCGTCTGTTTTGAATGTAGTATGGATGACGCGACCCACCTATTAAAATCTAATGTATAGGTTTTGTTTTGATATTTTTTAATTGTTTTGATATTTTTGGATTCAAACAAACATTATAAGAGTTGTGATAAACTTTGCAAGATAATTCATATTAAAATGAGAGAACATATCGTCTAAAATGTGGACAACTAAGGGTTAAGAAGATTTAACAGAAAATTATGATTTATGTGGCTTAAAAATAATACATGAATCAGCTAATTTGCAGGTTGCTCCGAGAGAAAAGAAAGGAGGGAAAAAGTGTAATAGGAATGGAGGAGGGGAAAGTAGGGTTCTCTCTTCAGAGCCCGAAGCATAAGAGAGAGGACATGTCTCTGACCAACTTTATTTAAAGAGCTTGTACCTTCCTAGTTGTGATATATATCATGTTCTTTCTCAGAAATCCTATTCTTTTGCGTCTGTTGACGTTAAAACCTAACCCCTAACCCACTGTTCTAACACTGCAGCTGACTCCGGCTACCCCACGATGTTCTGACAGTCCATCACGCGATGTGGCTTTGTAGCTAACCAAAGACAGTTGGTGAACCTCATAAAACCAGTTCGAGATCAGATAGCACAACCAGAATTCATATATGAGGGGGCACCGTAATATATGACGATCTGACAATTGTGGTAAAATTTTAAATGCCTTAAGAAAATGGTTAATCTAATTGATACTCTGGCAGGTCAAGGTTTAACCCCGTGGAGTACTGTGGCTCAGTAACCAGCTCCAGTGAGTCCATTCGTGAAGTGTTCAAATGGCATGGAATCTTTTAGTTCACATATGATCACGTTCTCCAGACCCTCAGAGACTGTTAGTGATGGCCATCAGGAGAAATGTACAGCAGAAAAGAAAGGAGAGCTCACTCTTGGCAGTTTGTCCCGAGCTGACGTCTCTGTTGAGTTTCTGATTTGGTCTTTTCACGCTCCGTGTGCGCAAAGTGCTAGTCCTGAGGGTGGTGGAGAGAGTGGTTAAACCATCTGAGCTTGAATGCAAAACCTCTGGAGTCAAAGTCAGTAGAGAAGATTCCTGTTCCTCCATGGTTCTATATCCTGTTTGATCACCCCTGGTGTTTAGCAGAGATGTTCCCGACCAGAAGTGTGTGGTGACTGCTTCCACAAAATGGTGGCTTGGCTTCTCTGTTCCAAAGAAGAATGGGGACAGTGTGAAGGCGTCAAAGTGCCTGCTCCCTGTGTTGGATGTCTGAGCCTCTCCACAAGTGTGCCAGGAGTGACATGGGCAGCCCAACACTTGCGCAGTGGTCTGTTTGCTCCAGGACAGCAGGTGGCTGATGTTGGCAGCTTCTTCACATGCCCAAGGGTTGTCCCCTAGTGTAATCAGCTTCAGACCTTGCAAATGCTCAAATGCCCCCTCACTGACCATCGTGAAGCGGTTGGCATGCAAGTAGAACCGTGCCAGCCTGGTCAACCTCGTTAAAGATCCAGGCAGAATCTGGACTAGGGTGTTGTGGGACAGATCCACCATTTCCAGATTCTTTGGCATGTTGGTAGGAACCGTCCAAAATTTGTTATGACTGAGGTTGAGGGCCTGTAGATTGGGGAGTGTGTTGTTGATGAAGACCACACGCTCCAGTTTGTTGACTGATAGATCCAGAACACGCAGGTTCCACTGGTACGCCGTGTCATCCTTGTTCAGTAGGTGTAAGCGATTTCCAGACACGTTGATCTCCCACAGCGACCGTGGTAGAGAGGCGGGGAAATGCAGCAAACGGTTGTAGGAGATGTCAAGGATGCGCAGGTGTGTGAAGGAGCTCAGCTGGTGGTCCAGGTCAGAGAGGCGGTTGTGGGTTAGATTTAGGGATTGAATGTTTCTTTGCAGGCCCAGCGGCAGATGCCTGAAGCCTCTCCAGGAGCAGTCAACTGTTCGATGCCTCTCACTGCAAGAGCACATTATGGGACATTCAGCCCGGACGTCTGAGTTTGTGTTCAACAGGAAGAGAAGGAACAATGCTACTGCAAGAATCTGCATCTTCATAGTCGTCCTGGGGGGAAAAAAACAAGATCTTTTACCATGTGATATCCGTACAGTACCAGAGATGAATCAGATGGTAGAGAATTCCTGAATGTTTAGTTCTGATTCTGCCACATTCATTAGTGCTAATGCTATCTTTGAATAATGTGGAATGGCATAAGCCTGACGAACTTCTGCAGGTAGCAATGCTGTAGGCTGATGCGTTCCCTGCACAAATTGTCATGGAGTAGATGCAGACCATAAGCTCTGTAGTTGGTCCATTTTGTAGCAGAGCTTTCCAGGAGTGACATCATACATATCCGAGCGTCTCCACCATGAGTAATGGTTGGATGAGGTGCAGATATATAACCATCTGAACGATTCTTTAGTCGTACAAAGATTGTCAGATGGCAGATTTCTTGTACCGACCCTCGTGATGCACTTCCTTTCTGATATTATAGCCTATTTCTAGTCCTACCATAATCACCATTTACTCAACCCGAACAAGTAATAAAATGTAGCTGGAAAAGTTACTGCAGAGTATTGGATTGCAGACTTTTGCTGCTCAGATGGGGATGTTTGATTTTACTTAAAGTAAGTGTACAGAGTAGACTATTCCTCCTTTCTTGTAGTGTTTGATGAGTGCCAATTCCAACCAAAAGTCATTATATCCTCGTGAAAGCAACTCAAAGAAAAATGTTCTTATTGAAAAAAATTAACAAATAACTCTCGTAGACCAAAACCTAATGCACACCAATGTCACAGTCAAAAATTATTTGGCCTCATTGTCCGTTACCGCACAGATTTGCGTAGGCCTTAAATAACACGCACAGGCCCCCACGCCCTCTAGTGGCAACAATCAAAATGGCTCCAATGGTAAGATTAAGTTTAAACAGCTAAATTGTGAGTGTTGCACACCTTTAATCTAATTGTGATCGTGTTTTCCCGGTAACATCGCACATTTGTCATTGTGTCTAGTTAAAAGAAAGGAAGTAAATGAGTGATGTGCCGTTCATGAAAAATTTGTTCATTTGAACAATTTTTTATTAGGACTCCTTGGAAATATATTGTGTCGGAGACGAATACATTCAGTGGTGCATGCGCAACATCCTTTGTGGTTTTTCAAGTAAAACCTGCTCATTAATGGCAAAAGTAGGTCCCGGGTAGGATTAATTAAAGCACTTAAGTAATTTTTTGTCTTCCAGCATTATAGGTTTTTTTTTTATTATTTATTTATAACTGCATATATAGCAGATGTGTTAGGGAAGTAACACAAAACATTTTACTCATATTTTACTAAAATGAACGAAATGATTTGAAAAAGGTTTGTTAATCAAATAAATTGACATCATAGAATATTGCTTTAAAACTGCTCATGCTCTTGATTCCAACAACATATTGCTTCATTCATTTATTTGTATCTTTTGCTATTTTTGTAAAGAAGCACAAGGGTTTCTTTTGGACAAATCTAATCTTATGTTATATATTTATATTTATTGAGATTTTTCTGATTAAGGAGAAATCTGTTGGGCTCCGTCTTCAGTTGGACAGGAACAACTACAATATTCTACAGCTAAAAAAAAAAAAAACACCTGGACCTTTTTTGATGCACAATAGGTTGAGATTAATAGGTTAATTTCTGTCTCAAAAGATCTCAAAAATCTTGTTCCTGTACTTTTTTTTTGTTATTACACACTGTTCTGAGCATTTATAACATAAAAATACCAAATATTTACTAGATTTTGAAAGTTTTATTTCCTCTGAAAAGAAAAATGGCTAAAAAAATGATACAAACACAATTTTCTTGGCGTTCGGTTAACTAAGATGGTTAATGTGACCAATGTACTTTTTTTACTAAACTGGAATCCATTCCAAAAGACTACAGGTATTTGTAAGCTGGCAGGAGTTGGATGGGAGTGGGAGTAATTTTGAGTGGGAGTGGGATGGGACTAGGAGTCAGTTCTACAGGAGTGGGACAGGACAGTATTTTTTTACTCTGGTCCAGGATTGGGATAGGATGGGATTTTTTTTGAGAACCGACAGTGGTTATAGTATCTCATGCAGGTCTCTTGTGTAATCTATCAATTGCTTGTAGAATCCTCACTCCTCTCATAGGTAGACCAGGATCAAGGGCAGGACGGTAACCTTTCCCCTTAAAAAGAGTGGAGCCTTCCATGAGTGTGTGGGACTGAGAGAGGAACAAGCCATCCAGCATGCTGATATATCGCATTTATTCTCAATAAATTGTTAACTTGGATGCCGCCTTAAGCCAAGTTTGAACCTGGGAGAAAAAAAAAGGATATTTTCCAACAAATAGTAGGTAAAGCTGTGCTCCGTTGAAAAACGTAACAGTAAACACTAGTTTTGTGAGTTGAGTAAACACTACCCAAGTGGTAATTGTATCTCTGTGTGAAAAGAATACATTTTTCATTTGGTTCCCAGACTGGTTAACGCTACAGATGCAGATTCAGATGTTGCTGCTCTTCATGCAGTAGCTCTGCAGATATCCCTCCCTGTACTCCCAGCACATGCTCAGAATTTCATGCTGGTTCATCGCCTCCAACTTAAAAGGTACCCATGCTGTAATGGGGGTGACTTACCTTCTTGTTGTCATTGCTTTCGGTTCCCCTTTTCTTGTTCTCTCTCAATGTTTTAGTTATTCTCCATGGTCCCTCTTTATGCAGCTTTGTCACAATCGATCTACTTCTGTTCTTTCCTTGCTGTTTCTGCACTAAAACCTAGATCTCGTCTGCTTCTGTGCGGGTCCCGCAATGGGATCATTAGGATTGAGAAGAGGAAAGAGAGAACCAAGATATAGTTGAGTCTTTGCAGTGGTAGTCATAGCAATAGATAGAGTCAGAGAGGTAGTTGAGTGCTGGAGGGGTGAGAGAGATGCAGTAGTCTCTGCAATGGTAGAGTGAGGGAGGTGTAGAAGAGAGCTGGTACATAGAGGGAGAGAGGAAGTGCTGACCTCCTTGTTTCTTCTTTAGGATTCCCTCATTCAGCATCCAGTTCCTGTGCGCTCTTTTTTTTTATTTTGCACTCTCTTCCTTCCTGTTTTCTTCACACATTAAGCCCATGGCGATTAAATTGTGATGTTGATATTATAGAACTAAAGTTATTTTTGATCCCTGTGATGGTATTTTATGATATACTTTTACATCTTTTGTCTTTTTTCCACTCTCTGCCAGTTTAAAGGCTAAAAAATGCTTTAAGGTTCTCACTGTTTCAAAGTAAATGAGGTAAGTATCTGTGGTGAACTGGTAAAAATTGAGTATAAAACGAAGCAAGTTGACAAGATTGAACCACAGTAAGCTCCATTCCTTATTTTTAAAATCATAATGACAAACGTAACTTTCCAAATGACGCTGTTCAAAAGTGATTTTGGCTTGTTGACATGCACAAAAACTGACACAGAAGGTAACCATCCTCACCTAATTGCTTGGAATCAATGTTTCTGATAGACCCTTGCTTCTTTCATTTAGTGATGTGCTGAGGTCTCTGAATTCTGAAAAATGAGGGATTCTGGTGAAACAAGCTAAATATTCTGCCACAACTTGTGATGAGCCAGAGGCTCGAACCCGGGTCTCTGGTGTGGTAGACCAGTATTATAATGTTCAACCACAAGATCAGTTGGTGAACCCATTTGCCATGGCACAAGGTCTAGTTCATAAAAAAGGTGTTTATTCTGGAAAATCCAAAACCATCAAAAAAAAGCCAGGCAAAAATAACATAGGAAGTCTACAAGCTCAACAAGTAACAAACATAAAGTTCTCCGTAGAGCATAGGGGACTTTAGCCAAAAGCACAAATAAATGAAAGTAATTACAAGAGGACTTACAGCAACAGCGAGAGCCCATCAACTCAAAAACCAAGTGACTAGTGAAGACGAGAGAGCGGAATAAATAGGCTAGTCTAACAAGACACAGCTGAACAGAATTAACTCAAATGAACCCCAAGCCAAAAACTAGGGAAAATGGCGACATCTTGTGGAGAAAACAAATAATAGCTCAGAATATGACAGGACCCCCCCCTCTAGGGACGGCTCCTGACGTTCCCACTAAGACCACCCGAACTGCGAGCATGAAAATCCCGGATCAAGTTGGGGTCAAGGATGTCCTTAGCGGGAATCCAGGAGCGCTCCTCGGGACCATAACCCTCCCAGTCCACAAGATACTGTCGAGACCGTTGCACCTTCCGAACATCCAGTATCCTGCGGACTGTGTAGGCAGGCTTACCCCCGATGTTGCGAGGAGGAGGAGGGGATCTGTCAGAGGGAACAAAAGAAGAACACAACACAGGTTTTAGGAGGGACACATGAAAGGTGGGATTAATTTTAAATGACTTAGGAATTTCTAGTCGATAAGAAACTGGGTTTACTCTCCTGATAATTTTGAATGGCCCAATGTAGCGTTGGTTAAGCTTGTGAGACTCTATCCGAAGAGGAAGATTCCGAGTGGAGAGCCAAACCCGTTGACCAACTCGAAGGGAGGGGGCCGATCTGCGTCTACGGTTGGCCTGTCTCTGGTACTGGTTAGAGGTTTGGATGAGTTTACGGCGGACTACTCTCCATATCCTACGGCATCGATTAATATGCTGCTGTACAGAGGGAACCGCCACTTGAATTTCTTGCTCAGGGAACAGAGCAGGGGAGAATCCGAACTGGCACTCAAAGGGGGATAACCCAGTGGAGGATGAGCGGAGAGTGTTGTGGGCATATTCAGCCCAGAGGAGGTATGAGGACCATGATGAAGGGTTGTGACCCACCATGCACCTTAATGTGGTCTCGAGACTCTGGTTAATTCTTTCTGTTTGTCCATTAGACTCTGGGTGGAACCCAGAGGACAAACTAACAGATGCACCCAATGACTGGCAAAAGGATCTCCAGAACCGGGAAGAGAACTGAGGACCCCGGTCCGAAACAATGTCCTGTGGAATTCCAAAGACTCGGAAAACATGAGAGGTAATGAGGTCTGCTGTTTCCTTAGCGGAGGGGAGTTTTGGTAAGGGAATGAAACGAGCCGCCTTGGAGAACCGGTCAACAATTACCAGAATAACAGTGTTACCATGGGAGGGTGGGAGACCGGTAATGAAGTCCATTGAGAGGTGGGACCATGGTCGGTGAGGAATAGGCAGAGGATGCAGAAGACCTTGGGGAGGGAGATGGGAGGTCTTTCCCCGGTTGCAAACAGAACAGGCATTAACCAAGGATATTACGTCCTTTTTAGCTGTAGGCCACCAGAAGTGTCTTTGCACAAAGTTCAAGGTGCGGGAAATACCTGGATGGCAGGTCAGCTGGGAGGAATGTGCCCACTGAAGAACTTGAGGACGAACAACCCTTGGAACATACAACCGGTTAGCTGGGCCGCCACCTGGGTCAGGATCTTTGATCTGAGCTTTACGGTTGGCTGACTCAAACCCCCATCTAAGGGATGCAAGAATCTTGGATTGGGGAATGATAGCTTCTGGGGTCCTTTTCTGGGGAGTGTTACTGTAAATTCGGGACAGAGCATCTGGCTTTAGGTTCTTAGATCCGGAACGGTAAGATAGAATGAAGTCAAATCGGTTAAAGAAGAGGGACCACCGGGCTTGACGGGGAGTAAGACGTTTAGCCTGCTGGATATACTCCAAGTTTTTGTGGTCAGTCAGTACTTGAAATGGATGCTTGGCACCCTCCAGCCAGTGCCTCCATTCCTCCAATGCCAGTTTTACGGCCAGCAGTTCTCGGTCTCCAACGTGATAATTACGTTCACAGGAACTGAGGCGGTGAGAAAGAAAAGCACATGGATGAAGACAGTTATCTCTCCCCTTCTGGGATAGCACAGCTCCCACTCCCACATCAGAGGCGTCGACTTCAACCACGAAGGGTAATTCTGGATTCGGGATCGTAAGGATGGGTGCAGAAGTAAATCTGCATTTGAGTTCCCTGAAGGCCACCTCAGCCTCTGGATTCCAGGAATTTCTGGCTGAACCCCCTTTGGTAAGAGCTGTCAGGGGAGCCACCACTGAGCTAAAGTTTCGAATAAATTTCCTATAGAAATTGGCAAATCCTATGAACCTCTGGACCTCCTTTACGGAGGTAGGAACTGGCCAGTCCAACACTGCCTGGACCTTCTTGGGATCCATCTGTACCTGCCCTGGTTTAATGATGAAGCCTAAGAACAAGACCTCAGTTGTATGAAACTCACATTTCTCAGGCTTTACAAACAGATGGTTCTCCTGTAGACGTCTTAATACCTTTCTGACATGATTCTCATGCTCCTGGAGAGAACTCGAGAAGATCAGAATGTCATCTAGGTAGACGAAGACAAACTTGTTTAGCATCTCCCGAAGAACATCATTTATGAGGGCTTGAAAAACTGCAGGAGCGTTAGTGAGGCCGAAGGGCATAACCAAATACTCGTAGTGCCCTGTAGGTGTATTGAAAGCCGTCTTCCACTCATCCCCCTGCTTGATCCGCACCAAGTGGTAGGCATTGCGCAGGTCAAGTTTAGAAAATATGGTAGCTTTCTGAAGTAACTCGAAGGCAGTGGCCATAAGGGGAAGAGGATAGCGATTCCGGATTGTTACCTTATTAAGAGCTCGGTAATCTATGCAGGGCCGGAGGCCTCCGTCCTTCTTCCCCACAAAGAAAAACCCCGCACCTGCTGGGGATGTGGAAGACCGGATGATCCCTGCTTTAAGACCCTCCATGATATATGTCTCCATGGCCCTTTGCTCTGGAGGAGACAATGAAAATACCCGTCCACGAGGGGGGCAGTGGCCAGGCATTAGCTCTATGGCACAATCATATGGCCTATGTGGAGGTAAGACAGAAGCCCTCTGTTTGCTGAAGACTGAGTGAAAAGAGTGATACTGGGGTGGGACTCGAGAAAGATCAATGGGTTCTTGAGACTCGGGATTATTACTACGTGGATCTAAGCAAACCTTGTGACACAGCGGGCCCCAGTGGAGAATTTCGCTATTAGACCAATCAATGTGGGGATTATGAAGAGTAAGCCAGGGGTAGCCAAAGATCAAGGGCAGGTCAGGGGACTCAATTAAGTAAAAGGATATCTCCTCCTTGTGATCGAACACAGAGACATCTAAGGGAGCAGTGATATGGGTAACAGCTCCAGGAGCAATTGGTCTTCTATCCAATGCCGTCACCTCCAGAGGGTTATCCAACAACTTGAAAGGAATCTTGAGATTCATTGCTAATGTCTGATCCATGAAATTCCCCGCTGCTCCTGAATCAACAAGTGCTTGAAGTTGGTGTTCGTTAGACTCAAATGTCAAGGTAATGGGTAAGAGCAGACTGGAGTTGCTAGGAGAGACGAATTGGGTCACTCCCGAGACAGCTCTCTCCTTACTGTCTGGGACGTTGAGTTTTCCTTTAACTCAGGACAATGAGGGCGAAAATGGTCAGACCCACCACAATAAAGGCAGAGACGGTTCCTCATACGACGGGTGCGTTCCTGAAGAGTTAGTCGGGCACGGCCTAGCTGCATAGGCTCTGCGGAATCTGGTTCTGAGGGTTGGGGGAACTCAGTAGCATATGGGGTATTACGGAGGTTGGGAGAACGTGAAGGAACATAGCAGGTGGTTAGTCTTCTTTCTCTCAGGCGGTTGTCGAGGAGGATGGCTTGGTCTATTAAGGACTCGAGGGTTTTAACTGGATCTCGGGTGGCCAACTCGTCCTTGAGGGCCTCAGACAACCCATTCTGGAAACAGACGATGAGGGCCTCATCATTCCACCCTGCTCCTGCAGCAATGGTCCGGAATTGAATGGCATAGTCTGCGGCACTCCTGCCTCCTTGACACAAGGTGAGTAGTTGCTTGGAAGCCTTTCGTCCTGAGAGGGGATGGTTAAATACACGCCGTAATTCCTTCACAAAAGCTGAGTAACTAGTACAGCAGGGAGACCCAGCATTCCAGATCGCTGTTGCCCAAGCAAGTGCTTTGCCAGATAAAAGAGTGAGTACATAAGCGGTCTTAGCTTGTTCTGAAGGGAAGGTGGAGGGTTGAAGCTTAAAAGTGAGGTCACACTGAGTTATAAACCCCTCACAGGCCTCTGGGTCCCCTGAGAAGCGTTGCGGCGGGGGAAGACGTGGTTCAAACTGATGTTGAGGGGTATGGGTAACAGGTGTAGGAGCTGAAGATTCCACTGGGGGCGAAGTTGTACCTTGTTGCAGACTGTCAGTAAGTTGTCTCATGGAAGTCAGGAGTTCTGATAGTAAGAGGGAATGCTTCTCCATAAGTGCCTCTTGCTGAATCAAGGCCGCCTCATGGCGCTTGACTGTAGCGTCATGGTGAGCAACAATAGAGACCATTTCTTGGGCAGTAGCCTCAGCTGGGTTCATGTTGACTTGGTTTTTCTGTGATGAGCCCGAGGCTCGAACCCGGGTCTCTGGTGTGGTAGACCAGTGTTTTAATGTTCAGCCACAGGATCAGTTGGTGAACCCAATTGCCAAGGCACAAGGTCTAGTTCATAAAAAAGGTGTTTATTCTGGAAAATCCAAAACCATCAAAAAAAGCCAGGCAAAAATAACATAGGAAGTCTACAAGCTCAGTAAGTAACAACATAAAGTTCTCCGTAGAGCAAAGGGGACTTTAGCCAAAAGCACAATTAAATGAAAGTAATCACAAGAGGACTTACAGCAATAGCGAGAGCACATCAACTCAAAAACCAAGTGACTAGTGAAGACAAGAGAGCAGAATAAATAGGCTAGTTCTAACAAGACACAGCTGAACAGAATTAACTCAAAATGAACCCCAAGCCAAAAACTAGGGAAAATGGCGACATCTTGTGGAGAAAACAAATAATAGCTCAGAATATGACAGGCCCCCCCCCCCCTTCTAGGGACGGCTCCTGACGTTCCCACTAAGACCACCCGAACTGCGAGCTTGAAAATCCCGGATCAAGTTGGGGTCAAGGATGTCCTTAGCGGGAATCCAGGAGCGCTCCTCAGGACCATAACCCTCCCAGTCCACAAGATACTGTCGAGACCGTTGCACCTTCCGAACATCCAGTATCCTGCGGACTGTGTAGGCAGGCTTACCCCCGATGTTGTGAGTGGGAGGAGGGGATCTGTCAGAGGGAACAAAAGAAGAACACAACACAGGTTTTAGGAGGGACACATGAAAGGTGGGATTAATTTTAAATGACTTAGGAATTTCTAGTCGATAAGAAACTGGGTTTACTCTCCTGATAATTTTAAATGGCCCAATGTAGCGTTGGTTAAGCTTGCGAGACTCTATCCGAAGAGGAAGATTCCGAGTGGAGAGCCAAACCCGTTGACCAACTCGAAGGGAGGGGGCAGATCTGCGTCTACGGTTGGCCTGTCTCTGGTACTGGTTAGAGGTTTGGATGAGTTTACGGCGGACTACTCTCCATATCCTACGGCATCGATTAATATGCTGCTGTACAGAGGGAACCGCCACTTGAATTTCTTGCTCAGGGAACAGAGCAGGAGAGAATCCGAACTGGCACTCAAAGGGGGATAACCCAGTGGAGGATGAGCGGAGAGTGTTGTGGGCATATTCAGCCCAGAGGAGGTATGAGGACCATGATGAAGGGTTGTGACCCACCATGCACCTTAATGTGGTCTCGAGACTCTGGTTAATTCTTTCTGTTTGTCCATTAGACTCTGGGTGGAACCCAGAGGACAAACTAACAGATGCACCCAATGACTGGCAAAAGGATCTCCAGAACCGGGATGAGAACTGAGGACCCCGGTCCGAAACAATGTCCTGTGGAATTCCAAAGACTCGGAAAACATGAGAGGTAATGAGGTCTGCTGTTTCTTTAGCGGAGGGGAGTTTTGGTAAGGGAATGAAACGAGCCGCCTTGGAGAACCGGTCAACAATTACCAGAATAACAGTGTTACCATGGGAGGGTGGGAGACCGGTAATGAAGTCCATTGAGAGGTGGGACCATGGTCGGTGAGGAATAGGCAGAGGATGCAGAAGACCTTGGGGAGGGAGATGGGAGGTCTTTCCCCGGTTGCAAACAGAACAGGCATTAACCAAGGATATTACGTCCTTTTTAGCTGTAGGCCACCAGAAGTGTCTTTGCACAAAGTCCAAGGTGCGGGAAATACCTGGATGGCAGGTCAGCTGGGAGGAATGTGCCCACTGAAGAACTTGAGGACGAACAACCCTTGGAACATACAACCGGTTAGCTGGGCCGCCACCTGGGTCAGGATCTTGGATCTGAGCTTTACGGATGGCTGACTCAAACCCCCATCTAAGGGGTGCAAGAATCTTGGATTGGGGAATGATAGCTTCTGGGGTCCTTTTCTGGAGAGTGTTACTGTAAATTCGGGACAGAGCATCTGGCTTTAGGTTCTTAGATCCGGAACGGTACGATAGAATGAAGTCAAATCGGTTGAAGAAGAGGGACCACCGGGCTTGACGGGGAGTAAGGCGTTTAGCCTGCTGGATATACTCCAAGTTTTTGTGGTCAGTCAGTACTTGAAATGGATGCTTGGCACCCTCCAGCCAGTGCCTCCATTCCTCCAATGCCAGTTTTACGGCCAGCAGTTCTCGGTCTCCAACGTGATAATTACGTTCACAGGAACTGAGGCGGTGAGAAAGAAAAGCACATGGATGAAGACAGTTATCTCTCCCCTTCTGGGATAGCACAGCTCCCACTCCCACATCAGAGGCGTCGACTTCAACCACGAAGGGTAATTCTGGATTCGGGATCGTAAGGATGGGTGCAGAAGTAAATCTGCATTTGAGTTCCCTGAAGGCCACCTCAGCCTCTGGATTCCAGGAATTTCTGGCTGAACCCCCTTTGGTAAGAGCTGTCAGGGGAGCCACCACTGAGCTAAAGTTTTGAATAAATTTCCTATAGAAATTGGCAAATCCTATGAACCTCTGGACCTCCTTTACGGAGGTAGGAACTGGCCAGTCCAACACTGCCTGGACCTTCTTGGGATCCATCTGTACCTGCCCTGGTTTAATGATGAAGCCTAAGAACAAGACCTCAGTTGTATGAAACTCACATTTCTCAGGCTTTACAAACAGATGGTTCTCCTGTAGACGTCTTAATACCTTTCTGACATGATTCTCATGCTCCTGGAGAGAACTCGAGAAGATCAGAATGTCATCTAGGTAGACAAAGACAAACTTGTTTAGCATCTCCCGAAGAACATCATTTATGAGAGCTTGAAAAACTGCAGGAGCGTTAGTGAGGCCGAAGGGCTTAACCAAATACTCGTAGTGCCCTGTAGGTGTATTGAAAGCCGTCTTCCACTCATCCCCCTGCTTGATCCGCACCAAGTGGTAGGCATTGCGCAGGTCAAGTTTAGAAAATATGGTAGCTTTCTGAAGTAACTCGAAGGCAGTGGCCATAAGGGGAAGAGGATAGCGATTCCGGATTGTTACCTTATTAAGAGCTCGGTAATCTATGCAGGGCCGGAGGCCTCCGTCCTTCTTCCCCACAAAGAAAAACCCCGCACCTGCTGGGGAAGTGGAAGACCGGATGATCCCTGCTTTAAGACCCTCCATGATATATGTCTCCATGGCCCTTTGCTCTGGAGGAGACAATGAAAACACCCGTCCACGAGGGGGGCAGTGGCCAGGCATTAGCTCTATGGCACAATCATATGGCCTATGTGGAGGTAAGACAGAAGCCCTCTGTTTGCTGAAGACTGAGTGAAAAGAGTGATACTGGGGTGGGACTCGAGAAAGATCAATGGGTTCTTGAGACTCGGGATTATTACTACGTGGATCTAAGCAAACCTTGTGACACAGCGGGCCCCAGTGGAGAATTTCGCTATTAGACCAATCAATGTGGGGATTATGAAGAGTAAGCCAGGGGTAGCCAAAGATCAAGGGCAGGTCAGGGGACTCAATTAAGTAAAAGGATATCTCCTCCTTGTGATCGAACACAGAGACATGTAAGGGAGCAGTGATATGGGTAACAGCTCCAGGAGCAATTGGTCTTCTATCCAATGCCGTCACCTCCAGAGGGTTATCCAACAACTTGAAAGGAATCTTGAGATTCCTTGCTAATGTCTGATCCATGAAATTCCCCGCTGCTCCTGAATCAACAAGTGCTTGAAGTTGGTGTTCGTTAGACTCAAATGTCAAGGTAATGGGTAAGAGCAGACTGGAGTTGCTAGGAGAGACGAATTGGGTCACTCCCGAGACAGCTCTCTCCTTACTGTCTGGGACGTTGAGTTTTCCTTTAACTCAGGACAATGAGGGCGAAAATGGTCAGACCCACCACAATAAAGGCAGAGACGGTTCCTCATACGACGGGTGCGTTCCTGAAGAGTTAGTCGGGCACGGCCTAGCTGCATAGGCTCTGGGGAATCTGGTTCTGAGGGTTGGGGGAACTCAGTAGCATATGGGGTATTACGGAGGTTGGGAGAACGTGAAGGAACATAGCAGGTGGTTAGTCTTCTTTCTCTCAGGCGGTTGTCGAGGAGGATGGCTTGGTCTATTAAGGACTCGAGGGTTTTAACTGGATCTCGGGTGGCCAACTCGTCCTTGAGGACCTCAGACAACCCATTCTGGAAACAGATGATGAGGGCCTCATCATTCCACCCTGCTCCTGCAGCAATGGTCCGGAATTGAATGGCATAGTCTGCGGCACTCCTGCCTCCTTGACACAAGGTGAGTAGTTGCTTGGAAGCCTCTCGTCCTGAGAGGGGATGGTTAAATACACGCCGTAATTCTTTCACAAAAGCTGAGTAACTAGTACAGCAGGGAGACCCAGCATTCCAGATCGCTGTTGCCCAAGCAAGTGCTTTGCCAGATAAAAGAGTGAGTACATAAGCGGTCTTAGCCTGTTCTGAAGGGAAGGTGGAGGGTTGAAGCTTAAAAGTGAGGTCACACTGAGTTATAAACCCCTCACAGGCCTCTGGGTCCCCTGAGAAGCGTTGCGGCGGGGGAAGACGTGGTTCAAACTGATGTTGAGGGGTATGGGTAACAGGTGTAGGAGCTGAAGATTCCACTGGGGGCGAAGTTTTACCTTGTTGCAGACTGTCAGTAAGTTGTCTCATGGAAGTCAGGAGTTCTGATAGTAAGAGGGAATGCTTCTCCATAAGTGCCTCTTGCTGAATCAAGGCCGCCTCATGGCGCTTGACTGTAGCGTCATGGTGAGCAACAATAGAGACCATTTCTTGGGCAGTAGCCTCAGCTGGGTTCATGTTGACTTGGTTTTTCTGTGATGAGCCCGAGGCTCGAACCCGGGTCTCTGGTGTGGTAGACCAGTGTTTTAATGTTCAGCCACAGGATCAGTTGGTGAACCCAATTGCCAAGGCACAAGGTCTAGTTCATAAAAAAGGTGTTTATTCTGGAAAATCCAAAACCATCAAAAAAAGCCAGGCAAAAATAACATAGGAAGTCTACAAGCTCAGTAAGTAACAACATAAAGTTCTCCGTAGAGCAAAGGGGACTTTAGCCAAAAGCACAATTAAATGAAAGTAATCACAAGAGGACTTACAGCAATAGCGAGAGCACATCAACTCAAAAACCAAGTGACTAGTGAAGACAAGAGAGCAGAATAAATAGGCTAGTTCTAACAAGACACAGCTGAACAGAATTAACTCAAAATGAACCCCAAGCCAAAAACTAGGGAAAATGGCGACATCTTGTGGAGAAAACAAATAATAGCCTTGGTGAATATGACACTATCACTTCTTTTTTTAAAACCGGATATCACATTGACACCTAAATGATTTAATTTAACCCCACTTTTAAACATTTTTGGAAGGTGTATGTAAAGCAGTGGGGGTAGGCGTCTGCGGCTTCATGAACAGTGCATCCGGAAAGTTTTCATAGCGCTTCACTTTTTCCACATTTTTTTTATGTTACAACCTTATTCCAAAATGGATTAAAGTAATTTATTTCCTCATAACTCTACACACAATACCCCATAATGACAATGTGGAAAAAAGATTTTGCTAATTAAAAATACAAAACCTGAAAAATCACATGTACATAACCATTCACAGCCTTTGCTCAATACTTTGTTGATGCACCTTTGGCAGCAATTACAGCCTCAAGTCTTTTTGAATATGATGCCACAAGCTTGGTACACCCGTCCTTGAGAATTTTTGCCCATTCCTCTTTGCAGTACCTCTCAAGTTCTATCAGGTTGGATGGGAAGCGACGGTGTACGGCCATTTTCAGATCTCTCCAGAGATGTTCAATAGGATTTAGGTCTGGGCTTTAGCTGGGCCACTCAAGGACAAGGAAGCATAAGTGCACAAATATACTACCTAAACACAACCCTAAATCCAACGCTAAAGGACCCCATTTAGGGTTCATCACGGTGGATGCAGCGGTGGAAGACCTCATGGGAAAGTTTCATCAAGTTGTTATATGCCATATGTAATGGTGTAATGAAATGGTTTGAAATAGTTGCAAAACAATATGAAAGACATAAAGTGACAAGTAAAATTGTGCAGTATTCAAATATTCAAAACATTTAAAATGAAACAGTATGAGCTGTAGAGACTGATTCATGCTGTGTCAGAGAACAGCCCCTTAAGGAATTCACTGACCCGGAGCCTGAACTTTCAAACAGGATATTTAAATTAGCATGACAGAAATAAGCTAATGCATATTTCCTTTTTTTATTTTTGAGAAGTTTTTGTATGAGAACGGCTGTGCTATGAGCTACTCATTAGCTATGTTTACGTGCACCTTTTTAATGCTCTAAACTGAACATTAAAAAGATATACCGCCTTTTCTAATCTGGTCAAAATTTATTTTGGATCTAGCTCAATTTGATCATTTGAGGCGTTTATAAAAATTCTTTATAATCAGACAGGGCCATGAAACCAATTCACAATTGAATATTCAGGTGCATGTAAACAAAGCCACTTTTATTGACAATAAAAGCAGGCAATGCAACAGGTTTTATTACAAGTATTCCTAAATGTATTTTTTTTTAAGTACAAAATAAACAAATAGAACATGCTGTGTTCTGGTAGAAATTCTCATCACATTTTATTAGGGCTACAGCACCGATGGTGTATTGTGATTGCTCAGAGTATTATTGTTTAACAAAATGGCACTATAGCGCCACCTAGCATGTTTCAGCTTAGGGTGTGCTAACAGTTTGTTTATAGGGAAATGAAATTCGGCACACATGTGTAGGGTAGCAAAACGTAAAAATCTAAGTAATATGGATCACGTTTCCAAAATCGGCAAGAAGTAGGTTTTTCAAAAACCTCTAAAAATGATCACTTTTGCTTCTGTTGTGTGTTTTAACAAACTCCTCCTAGAGAGTTTATCTGCTCATTTCCAAACTCCTTCAGTATCTTTTTAAGGTATAGGGGATGTTAAATTGCGGAGTCTGTTGGCTTCGTTAAACTATGTGCGCACGGCGGTCTTCAAAAGCATAAACACGAAGTTGCTAATAACTCAGCCATGCAATGTCTCATCAGGCTCAAATTTGCCAACTATGTTAACAGTCCATGTCCGAACACATCTACAAGGTACTCACTCTACTATAGCACCAGCAGGTTACCACAGGAAATACATTTAACATTTATATACATTTATAATTCTTTTTTTTTTTCTTCCAATTTTGACACATGACTGTTGAATATTGGTGAAAACAATGCCATAAAATATTTTGACTCGTAAATATTTAGACTTGTTAGCGCTGCCTGAGAGTCGTTCTGTACTTTTAAAAGTTTTCACTTGAATATGTCTTCTAAATAAGGACCGGTCATAGTACATAATGGAACAAATTAGCCACAGAGAGGCAGTGACGCCAGAGGTGCTCGAACCCTTCAATTGCTGCTTGCTGCTTTAATTAAGATGGTTTCCCTTTTTTGTGTTATGCATCAGATGGTTAATAAGTGGTTCAGTGGCTGTGATGTAATAAAGAAAGTAACTGATAATAATAAAAGAAATTAAAAATAAACTTGTGACATAAACCAATCCAAAATATTAGCGGAAACTGTACCATTGATTTTGATGTTTCACACTCTGATATAAGAAAATCAGGCAGTGACATGTTCACTTCATTAGCCAAAGTCTAAATTTGATACAACAGTGAGGTTTGTGAAATGATCGATTTCACCAGTGCAGCATCCCACTTGATTTAGTCTTGAATGTGGCTTTCAAACAGATGTATCATCTGAAATGAGGCTGATATATTGTGACTGTTTGCTGCTAATGAGGTGAAATGAACTGCCCCTGCAATCCCACAGGGGTCATGACTCTATCAATGCTGTTCAAATTACAGAAATTTAAGCAGATTGAGTCACTGCAACAAGCACTGGCTGTGTCGTCAAAGGTGAAGTGTGCTATTTTACGGTTTAATGAGTTCTCCTAATTTGGTGGAGATCTTTATTTATTCTATCCATAGGTTGAAAAATCTCTACTTTGGTTTGGTTTATTGAGCACCCTGGACGTCTTGAAATAGCAACTTGAAGTCTCCAAATCCCTTGTGAGTTTTAGATTAAATGGCCTGCCTGTTCAATACGGAGGAGGAAATTGTGTTTTTTTTTTTAACAATTTTTTTAAAATAGATGTTTGGAATTAAAATGACATGACCGCTCAAAGGTAAAAAGAACGTGATAAACACAGTTCCCAAACCCTGACAGAGCAAGGTCTTTTTTGCAGTTATGTGAATTGAAAGAAATTAAAAGAAAAACTGAGTAGGAAGGAAATGACTGTTCACTCTGTATCCTATGAGATGATTTTAAACATTTCAATTGAATGGTTCTTTTCTATCAGTATAACAGTGACATCTTAAAACAGCTACATGTGTTTTCACCGTCAGTTGCGTTTTCATAACATTACCTCTGAACAAATTAGCATTGTAATGTGAGAAAGAATAAAATAGGATGTCAAGTTGTTGAGTAGCAAAAAAAATGCAAACATTTTGGCAAACATTAAGACCACAATCATAATGGCTTTTCCGTGTTGATGCATTTAGCAGACGTTTTTATTTAAAGCAATGCGAGCAATTTTTTCACAAAGGATGGTTACGTACTCAAAGGTAAGGTTTATTCTTACAGCAGATTACAGCTGCACCAAAGTGCTGTCAAAAATGCATTAAATGCATTAAAGCATATATTTTTTAAACAAACAGGAATTTATTGTTTGCAATGTGTTCGCCAATTCGCCAATGCATCCACCGAGTTCCATGTGAATGCATCTTGCATAGGCGATGCAAGATGCATTCACATGGAATTCGGTAGATGCATTGGTGAATAAGTTGCAATTGCAAGAGTTGTTAAGGACCCAGTGTGAGTTAAGAGCGCAAGTACTTACTTAGGCACTTAGTTCCACTTTTAGTCAGTGCCAGCTACGGTTGCCAGCACATGGCGACCATCTCCAAAACCAACAGACATCTGAAAATAGGATTACAGTTAAAGGGGTTTGATACACAGGATGTAAACAATATGATATTTTCAACAATTTACAAAGTTACAAATTGTCCGCGATTGCTGACTTCCTGTTTGAAAAGAAATTTTACAGGAAGTGATGCGTCTATGTCCTAAAAGACGTCTACGACTTAAAAATTTTAATTATTAATGAGCCTGACCTCTATTATCCTATGAGAAGGCGTGATGTATCAATGAATAATGACACCTAACTCTTGACACATCCTGTCAAGTTGCAAGACCGCACAGTTTGGAATTCAGAATGGGTCGAAAGTGTTGTTTCTGTGGTGCTGAGGTGATACACTTTCTGTTAAACTCTGGCATCAAGCAGTGGGTTAGCCACCAACAAACAACACATTGAAACTTTGGATTTTAAGCAAGCATTTTCCCACGAGAAAGCTACGAGAACTGGAGAATGGTGGACCTGGACATTGAAAATCAGTTTGAGATGCGATTTCAATTGAGGTTACAATTCCACTTCAGTACAGTTCAGTACGTCTACATTTTATCAGCTGTTTCTGATTCTGCACAGCAGTACACACCCATTTTTGTGTTTATCATCTCCATATAAGATCTGGGCATACTTCTGAAACTGCTGCCATTAAATCCTGACTGTCAGCTATAAATATTTCACTGAGCTATTAATATTTCCTGTGGGCCATTGTCTTGTGAACATTTCATTTACTTGGATCTTATTTTGTAGAGTTCAACAAGAAGGTCATTGGACTATTCCAATCTAGATATGACCATTGTGTGAAATAAGAGTCAGTTTTTTTGCTGTGTTGACTCAGATCTTTCAAAAGGCCTCTACACACCGATCTGAATTTTCTGTCCAAAGTTTTGTGAAACAACGCACCTCGATGCGTCAATAGGACACATAAAATCTGATCAAATTCATTTTTCACAAGGAGAATGACCAACAAAAGCTGGTTCCTCTGATGATGTGAGTAGGACGTGAGTAGGCGCTTGTGTAGCTCATCCCACATTTTCATAGTGACTTCAGACAGGAAGCAAGAAAGAAATGGTTCACCACGAATCCTCTCTGTTCTCTACATTTTTGTCAAACAGCTCTGTGATCAGCCATCAACAGTATATACTGCTCAACATCCATGATTTTTTTTATATGTGTTTACTAGCTTTGCTAGTTACACTTCATACCAATGAGGCGTAAAGTGGTAATCAATTTATTATTGAGGCAATACAAGCATTATCTTGACATTTACTGTCATAAAACATTGCTCATCTGTTCAGCAGGCAACCTTTGTGTCGCATTAATCTGCTAGACAGTGTGGGAATACGTTAGCTTGCAATTTTCATAAATCATTATGCTTTCTGATTACTAGTAATTATTTCCCAGAGTTAGAGGAACATGCTGTGATTTTTGCCATATGTTTGTGAGTGGTGTATATGTGGAATGAACAAGGATGTCTTTCAGAGAAACATCAATTAGATGATGCTCCTAGTTTGTGAGGTTCAGTGGATGATTTGATTTCATCTGCATATAGATGGTAGCTGATTTACACTCTGTCTTTCTGATGAAAACATGCCACACACATTCAACACATAACCCGCAGGTACAGCATGAGGTTTGATGATCTGACAATGAGTGCAGGAGATTCAAATCTAAATCCAGCCACTGATTCTTCTGTGGTTAGAAGTGGATGCTGGTCTGGCAGAAGGTGAGCATTCTGCTAAAATCTTACACACGATTTTGTGTATTGATGACCGTTCTTTGGCGTTAAAAAAAGGATTTTGATTTAAGTGTAGATCTGTAATGTTATGTAAATGTATGAAAAAAAAAACTAAACATTTTCCCCCAAGAGTTGTTTTTAAAAATGGGCTCAGAATACTGATCTGGAAAATTGTAGTGAAATTACTTTTCTTTTAGGTCTCTTGTCTCAAATAATGATTGGATATACAAAGCATTGCGTTGGTGTGGCATAATTACCGCTAGAAAATGACATGTGCTGACTGTTGCTGAATTTAAAATGAGCCTGCACTGACCCCTTAGTGATCAACGGTGTTCACGTTGTGTCTCTATTAATTGTGGAGGGTTGTTGGAATCGTATCTCTCTAGTGCTATATAAACACATATAATGCAATTGTGTAAATTCTTGAAAAGGTTGTGACATATTCTGTTACAATGTCTCAAATGCCACATAAGAGACTCGCCAGAGGCAAGAATATTTCCCTTCAAAATACTATTTATCCTCTTATTGTTGTCAGGGTCACGAGGGTCTGGTCTAGTTATTTTTGGTTGAAAGGAAGGGTTACAAACACACACACATATATATGTGTATTATTATAAATGAATGAACTATAATTGTATTACGGTTAATTGCAAGTCATTTGGGTTCCCACAATGTGACATTTAAAAGAAAAAAGAAAGTTTTCCAAAAATGTGAAATAAATGAACTATATTTAAACATGTAAAATGTTTTTTTTAGTTTGAGTTTAACAGTTTGTAGCTTTATTTTGTGTACCAAAATAATGAACTGCTGTAATCACATTGTGAGAAAGATTGTTTACGCTGCCAACGATCAAATTCAGAGAAGTCTCAAGGCGGAGCCTGACTCAAGGTGGAGCTCTGAAACCGGTTTCTTTCTAATCAGGAAGTCGAGTGTGCACATGTGCATCTGTCAATGATAGCATTCTGGAAAGCAATTGCCTCATATTAGCCCAATGGCAGTAGGCCATTAAAGTGTCGTTTGTCGTCCATTGTTGGTTTTTACGGTCTCAAGCACTTTGAATGTGTTTCTGGTAAAAATGTTCTAGTAACTAGGGCTGGGCGATAAACAGATTTAATCGAATAACCCGACTCTGTAGTGTACATTGATGTGCTTGAAAAAAAAAATGTTATTTTATATTTAATGTAATATGCACATGCTCTCCCATTTCCGTAGAATCTGAGCTTGCCCTTTGAGCTCCGTAGAATATGCGCTTGCCTTCTGGCTGGTCTACGGTGACATCAGTGACAAGTGTAGGTTCCGCTACCCAATTGGATTTACCTACCCTCACCAACATTGGATGTATGTTTTCCACGAAATCATGAACAAAGTATTGTAATAGACCTCCAAACAAATGTATACTTTACATATATGTTTAAACAATAATTTTATGATGAAATAATTCATCATGATTAGGAAAATAATGATTTCAAATTTTAATTAAAAATTAGAGTTTTCTTTTTTAAAGAGATTGTATCAACATTTTGAAAAGTCTCCAACAGCAGGTTAAAACGCATCTAAGGTGAAAAAAAAACACTTTAATTATCTTTTAATTCATGTTAATTAAACAATTCAGATTTTTACATGACTCAGTAATAAATAATTTTAGGGCTCTTTCGTACAAAACTCCTCATTTATGTGATTCAACCTGCTATCATTGATAGTTTGAACTGTTTGCTTTTTAATCAAAGCGATTGAAGCAGGATTCTTCTCAGTGGTTAAAATACAGTTACATTAATGTTTCGTCAATTTGACAATTTTTGTCAGTGTGACTACTTTTACTCGAATGTATGTAGGTTCACATGTGGAAACTGTATGATGGCAGAAGCTTGGCACTGAGAGTAGGAGGAGCTTTGTTTTGAAACATGAATGGATGGTGCATCTGTGGTAAGAGGGATGTAGTATTGGTGACGCCGCACTTTTGAACCAAGGATTCAGTTTGAAAAAGAACTAGTTTCAGTGATGAGTGGGGGCAAAGTAAAACATTACAGCCTTTTTTTTGTTACTTTTACTGTTTACTGTCTGTTCATGTTACATGTTTGGCTGTTAACTTTTACACAGTTGATATATAAAATATTTTACAACAGTATTTGGTTCAGAATCTTTTTTTTCTAGATCTTCCTCTTTTAAAATTGGGTGCGTCTTATGTGCCGGTGCGTCTTATGAGCCGAAAAATACGGTAATAGATTAATTAGAAAAAGAAAATAACAATTAGACAAAAATGTATCATTTAAGTTTGTTTCTGTCATTTTCTTTGTTGTCTGCAGATTGATTTTAAATAGGGGTGAAATAAATCTATTTAAATCTGTCGTGTGTTTTGAAAAAAGACAATTGAGGTGAAAAACAACAAAAATATTCAGCAAGCATGTCCTGCAACATGTTATTAGTAAGGCCTGGAATATATTGTTTTTAGTAAGGCCTGGCATGCCATCACTTCCAGTACGTCTTCTTCTTTTTAATGACTTTGACTGTATGTTCTGCTGCATCTATTTTTGGTATACAGTCTGTTTTGGATTACTGTTTAAAGACTTTTAAACATCTTTTATATTCATCATATTCAACGTAGCAAAGTTAGTTCACTTTTCATTGACCTCCCACTCCCCCAATTCAAGAATATTGTGCCTGGAAATGGGTTTTTGCAGGCCAGAATTCTCCCCACTATGTATCTCCCTGAAGTCAAAAATAGGGCCATGCAAGACTAATGAGAGTCTGTCGACAAGATACATGTCATGTGACCAGACAAGTCTTTGATATCTGCAACTACAACATCACCTCCATCCTGATCTCAACACGTAAACTCTGCCTTTGATCAGCTCTTCTTCACATGCATACACTCACACACCAAGAGACAGAACGAGGATGAGACTGGAGATTTCAAGATATTCGTTGACTTCATTGCTAGTGATGGTCTTTAGGTTTTAAACTCCTTATATAAGGATATTGCCAGACGCTATGCTCCTTAATACATTTTTAAGTAGCAGTAACAGACAGCACATTATAATCATGTACACTCCACTGCGTTCCATTATAATCAGATGTCTCAGAGAAGAGAGACAAGACAAACAAGAGTTTGTTTCACTGCGCTACAATAAACTTCATGATAATTTAACATCACTGACTTTAATTAAACAGTGTCAAGCTTTATGAAATCTACCTTAAAGAGAGAGTTAAACAGAATATTCTAGTTATTCTAAACAAAATGATGAATTCTTATATCTTGGAATGTTCTGGCCATATAATCCTGCAGCCTAATACTCATTGCTTGACTATTATTTTCTTCATTCCCACCCCTGAGTTGGTAAGCAATGTTTTTACTGTTTTTTAATATCTTTTTAGTAATTCTCCAGAACATTTTGCTTAGCTTGCATAGATCATTGAATCTGTTTAGACCAGTATTATTTCAGTTCAAAATAATTGAAGAGTTTCCAAATGTATACGATATTTTATACCTATATAAAACCCTTTTAGATTAATGCCAGAGGAAAGTGAAACAACTATTCACTGCTTGATCAAAAAAGGTCACCACTTGGATTCAAATAGGTACAAACCTTCTATTGGATAATTACTAATGGATGGATGGATTGGTAGATTGTCTCCCTATCTGCTTGTTAAGTTGTGATGTTGCGTGGCACTTCTGGGTCCTGGTGCTCCACTCTTCCATTGACAGACAATGGTAAAATGGTGACAATGGTACTGAAACTTTTATCATTATCACACCAAAAACGCTTTAAATTGGTTTTAAATGAGACATTATTTATAGATTACCAATAATGTGTCATAATAAAGGTTAGAGTCAAGGTGTCCTAAAAGAAATTCCATTTATAAAGTGGAAACTGCTGTTCGGAAACGAAAGCTAAAGGTTTCTCCTCTAACTTGTTCTCAATTCCACTTAATAAATGTTATTTTTTTATGATTTTGATTTCGTGTTGGTGTTCGTAATTCGTGAACACACATCCCCTCATTCGCAAGATAAGGTTTCACATTTGTGTACACATTATTTTGCATTTATTTTATTCTGTTTTCATTGTTTTATTATCGTTTATTACATTAATAATGTGTAGATTTATGGATTGAAGAAAAGTTTTTCTTTGGTTTTCCTTTTTTTACAATTTATGCAGTTGTTTCTGAGAGCCATTGCACGGATTAGACATTTTACATGTAAAACCTGTTTCGACATATGAAAAATTCAGGATATGAAGGACACCCCGGAACTGATTCATTTTGCTGTAAATGTGTGTAGGTATGTAAAAACGGCACAAACTGTATTATACGATCTGCAACAAACTGATATGGTATGTTCAGGTAGGTGTTCTTCTCACTCCTGAATCATTCCAGAGTGATGAGCACATGAGGGTATGAAGAGAGGCAGATGAGTGAATGCCTCTAGGTTCATCAACTGGATGCGCTCAAATAATGAGGTCTACTGACTATATGAATATACTGAATGCCCAGGTTATTCCATCAATCGATTTCTTCCCTGATAGCACAGACATATTCCAAGATGACAATGTAAACAACTGTGAAAGAGTGGTTCAGGGAGAATGAGATCATTTTCACACATGGATTGACCACAATCCAGACACCAGTGGTGAAACCTTCATCAATGCAAGATCTTGGGGAAAAATCATTGCAACACTGATAAAAATAAATCTTGTGAAGACAGTCCAACAAAGAATTAGAGTGTGTGACCTTTTTCAGTGGGCTTTCTTGTTAGAAACTATACTCCGTTCCAGAAATAATCTCAAAACTTTCTAGAACAACCTGTCATTTGCAGTCACAAGGATACAACACAGCCCCAGCAACTCTGAACTCAACTTCAAAATTGTTCAAACACAAGATTGCAGCTTGTGTTTGAACTATTTCTTTCTCTGGAGATTTTACAACAGCAGCATATTTGCCTCTATTTACCTTCATTTGGCCAAAGTTATATGATATTACAATTACATGTTTTTATTTGAGATTTACTGACGTTATCCCAGCAAACATTCAGTAACTAAGAGATATCTATCCAAGGTCTTGTGGGTTCAGAGGCAGTTAAATCAACATTTTTATATGTGTTTGGCTCGTTGGATATTCGCTGGGATGTGATGTGATAATATCTGAACTGTGATGTCGTGCTGTGATCTACTGAGCTCTGCTGGATTGCAGTGAACCGAAACATTGTGCGTTGGTAACATGGAGATTTGAACTAATGTTTGCAACAATAAATTGTTCAAAGGTTACTTTAACTTAACCAATGTGTTCTGAATGATAGCCTTTGCCATGTACTTAACTTAGATTGGCGGAAGTTTCATAGTTTATGACAGATATGACAGTTAGAAGTGGATTCATTCCTGCACTTTAATCTTGGGGGTTATTACACTGCACAAAAAGATCTTTATTTCTTCACAAAGGCATCACTCGTCTTTCATAAACGTGTCATCCTGTGATATCTGCAAAATGAGCTGGGAAACTAAGAATCACTGACTTTGGGGGTAGGTGTGTAAATGATGGAGGCTGCAGCGCTGAGGATGATGGACACTTTCTATTAGCCATTTTAACGCCACTCCCAGTGTGAGAGAAGTGCTTGTGTGTGTCCGTGCATGTGCGTGTGTACGTTAGATACAGCTCAGATAAGACTTCTACATCCAGCCATAATCCTGGACTGCAGGGTATGATAGAAGAAATAACTTTTTGTTTTGTTCTGTTCACCCAGCTTCCCACTAATCAAACTCTAAGTAACCCATATACTTCTCCATATAAGTCTCTATGCACCGATTCGACTTGAGATTTGCAAGAATCATGATGGCTTCTCAACAGGGTGCTCTTCCTGTGGGTTGTGGAAATATTTACACTATGACTCTTACATTTATGCAGTGGAGTTTGCGGTAGAATAGATGCACTCCACGCTACAAATCCTCTATTTTACCAACAGTATAAACCGCTCGACATCCATGATTTTTTCATGTGTTCTTTGCCTTTTTCTTCCGGCTCTTCTTCTTCTTTTGTATCTTGTCTAACGCCAAAAATGTAGGATGAGCGCCACTGAGTGGCTTTTTGTGAAAAACCAATCTGATATGACAGAGCCAAACTCTTTTTCATTGGCAAAAAGGTGTGTGAGCTCCCGTGGTTATCGATCGAGGTATGCTCTCGCACGAAACTTCAAATAGACAGATTGGAAATGTGTGTAAAGACCTATAGTCACCTCTTTAAGAGCAAAAAAGGATGAAATTGCATGTGTCTTTATTAATGTGGTATTTGCTCCATGCTGGATCTTACCTGTAAACTTTGTTCACATTACTCTAACAACATTGAGACTAACAACGTCACCATTTACAATCTTTTTCAGAGACTCAACAGTGGCAATGCGGTAGAGAAGGTGTAGCTTAAATTTGATTTAGATGGGACTGATTAGCCCAATTTAGACGGGACTGGTTTCAAAAGGAGTCGTTAGAGAAATATATGTTTCTCTCACATACTTTTGTTTTTAATCCTATCTGTTTATTTTCTTTCACAACCTCTGTAAAAATTCCAGAGCAAAAGACCTACTGATTTTCAGCAAACGTTGTTCGGAATACTAGTCCCATCTGAATAGGGCTTTAGTCCACAGACAGCATCAGTTTCGTAAATAGAGTCACAGTGAAGCTTCTCAACAAGTATTTTCAAAAATTAATCAACCATTGACCATTTGATGTGTGCTGTGCTACTGTGTCCGGTGTAAAAAGCTCAAATCACTATGCACTGCTTATGGCCTGCTCACACGCTGCTGATGCTTTAATGATCTTGGTAAAAACAGAAGCACGAACCTCTGCTGTGTATGAGCATAACGATTCTTAGGATAGATCAAGCTACTTTTGGTGTTTTGAAGTTTTCATGAATAAATTGTGCAATGAGGCTTGAATTATTTTTATAAGGCTGTTGGTGTGTGTAAACATTGGAATAACCTTACCAGGCACACATCAGTGAAATATCTTCATCCTGGCATAGTGTAAAATATCAAACATTGGTGCCCCAAATATCACTTGCAAGGAAACACTACATTTAGGATTGGGGGGCTAGTCTCTCCGTCCACATCTGATGGGTGGGGCTGCAGATTTGTGGCCCCCCCAAAATTCTAGCGCGGAGATGACGGCCCTCTTATTTTACATACATATTAGACACGCAGGGAATGGGGGGTGGTGCCTGGACGTCAGCTGTCAACCAACGGTGACGCTCCAGGACATCACTCCCCAGTTTTAATGCAACTTATCTCTTCAACATATACACAAACACATACACTACACCCCAACTGGGGGCAGATGATGGGCAGTGGGTGGGCGGCCGTCTCTGTCTTCCGTCCGGGGTGGGTATATGCCCTCTGTCAGCGCGGGCTCGTGGGATCCCTGGGTGGGAGCGGGTCCACTGGACGGTGACTGACCGCCCTTCGAGTATGAATGGGTGTATGGATGGAATGATTGATGAATGGATGGATGACTGGGGGAGGGGGGGAGGGGTCTGAGGCTGCTGGTCGTGGTGGGTGCGGGGCCGGGTTGTGGCTGGGGGGTGACTCCGCTGCGCCTGGTGCGGTCTCCCTCTCTGCCCTCTTCTGGTCTCCTGGTCGCCTCCCCCTCCTCGCCCCCCCCCCCCCCTGGTGGGGCCGCGGCCGGGCCCGGGTCCGGGGGCATTGCCGCCGGGGGCTGTGCGGGTGTCGGTGGTCGCGAGTGGGGCCTGCGGGGCCTCCCCATGCTGTCGGGGGGCCGGCCTGGCCGCTGTCTCGCTTCCGGGCGCGGGGTATTTCTCTCTGGGGGTGCTGACGGTTCCTAGTGGGGTGGGGTGGGATGCTCCGGCTCGGGAGTCCGGGGCCCCGGTCATGTCGACCCACGGGGGGTGGAATGATCCACCGGGTTACATCGGTCTGGTTGCAGAGCCGGTTCTGTGTCGGACCTCGCAGCGCACTCGGGCAGAGAGGTGTGAGGGTGATACGTGGGAAGTTGGTCGGCCACTGGTGGGTAGAGTCTGCTGTCTTTTTGTATTGTTTGTTTTGTTAGATATGTGTGGTTCGTCCAGCTCGCTGTTTGTGATCTTTGATATGTTATGTATTTTTCCTACAATGTAGCTGAGTTACATTTTAAACCGTACAACATTATTATCACCTCACTTAAAAGATTGGCTGTGTATGTATGAATATTTAAACATGTGTGTATGTGTGTCTGAATATACAAACTGCAATAACTGTTTTACATGAACTATAACAAACGGACATGGACAAAATGAACTGTTACTAGGACTTATGCGTCATGTTCAGGTAGGTATTAATTTATTTTATTTTATTCATTTGCTATTTTTTTTTCTTCTCTTCTAAATTATTATTATTATTATTATTTTTTTTCCCTCTCTTCTTCTTTTCCTCTTCCTTTCTTTAATTTTCACTCGTGTACCTTCACACTTCCCCAATCCTTTACCCACTCCCCCTTTTTAGTTCAACACCATCTTGTCCTGACACAACTATTATAAACTGACTCGCGGGAACCACAACTAATAAATATTTAATAAATACATTCAATTTTCAAATCCAGAGGAGAAAACACCACACCAGGCGTTTTACTCCCCTGGAGAAAGCAAAACTGTCCAACTCAGCAAGGCATGTACTATCCCATGTGATGGATTTTGAGCAGGACAGGACAAGGTAAAAAAAAAAAAAAAAAACATTGGGCTCAGACTTTTTGTAAACAAGAATATGAGTCAAATCAAGCCAATCATAAGATTGGGTTATGAACAGGAGTTAAATATTTTGGGTATTTCGCCAATTGCAAAGCATTTTTTGCACATTTTCTGGTAAGAGAAAAAAAATAAGCTATTGTAATTTGTTTTTACATGTTTGTGGGAGAGTTTGATGTTCCCTGCACTCTGGTAGTTGAACACCACTTGTGTTCGCTCTTTTTCAACTCCTTTAAGCAGGAGCTTACTACACTTTTATGACCAGTCAATCTTAGGCTGTGAGTCTTCTCGACCTGCTTGCGGCTGGATAATCAATTCTCAATCAAAGTTTCAGACCTCGTCCGCTTCTAGTGACTGGAACTTCAAGTGACGTTCAAGTGAGTATTGAGGGATGCAACAATACTCGTTTTATACCATTCAAACCGAAGTGTATGCCATCCTCTGTTCAACACGCACTTGTGAACCGCATTTTTTTGGTTTCTCATTTGATTGTCCCCTGCATGTATTATTATTTCAAAGCGCCTAGTGAACTACTTGTTTACGGATGTGAACGCATTTCTGGGGTAAATACAGTCAATAAACTGCTCCTTGTGTAAATATCCAATCAGCAATCGCTGAAGTTACAAGAGGGCGGGACCTCTCGTGTTTCAATCTAAGCGTGATCAGAGCAGAGCTCCCTCAGTCAGCGATATAAAGAGGCTTTTAAACCTGGAGACATTTCGGCTTTGCTGTTGAATACAACAAAGATGAGAGAAGAACAGCAAACAAATATGTCACCGCGTGCAAGCATTATTTTATCAGATGTCATCATGCACTGTTTGCAAGTGATACACAGAGCGAGAGAGACTCTGAATCATTCAAACTGCCAACCCTACTAATTCAGAGACACATAATAAACATATTGTTTATTTTATTGTTTGTATAAAGTGTCCATTTTGAAGATGTGTATTGATATTTGATTTAGCAAAATATGGTAAATTCTATCAAACACCTATTTTTTATTTTTTCATGTGATCTATACAAAGGACGGTTAAAAATGGCTAATTTGGTAAGCCATCAGAACCGAACCGAAAACAAAAACCGAGGTTAAAAACCGAGGTATTTATCGAACCGTTAGCTTTGTGAACCATTGCATCCCTAGGTTTAATTCCTTACTTGTTAATCTTACCACTGGTTTACCCAAAGACATTTGGATAAGGCAGAAACCTTTTTAGATAATTTTGTCTATTATAAATTTTGATCAGTTGCAAATCTATAAGATGTAGCAATCCTCAACACTTGTGCAGGGTTGTTAATGAGCTGTGTTTCCTCTCAAGCTCCTGCACTTTCACTCTCTACTAATTAGAGGCCTATTATCTCAACAGCTGTCTTCACAATGCCCACTCCAAATATAAGGGCATGCATAAACACTCACATACATACAGATTTATAACAGAGACAATAAGTCATAATGAAATGCCATGTTGCTTTTGGTAAATTGAATGCCATCTAAGAAAAGACATTTTTGGTCTTATATATATATATATAAGTATGGATATTATACATATATACATATACATAACATATATTATATATATATATGAGTATGGAGTGACCTATACGATGAATTTGTGCTCTGCATTTCACCCATCCAACTCCACACACGCAGCAGTGAAAAAACACACTATGGCAGTGGACAGTGGGCAGCTATAGCTGTGGAGCTGTGGTTTTTGAGGAGCAATAGGGAAACTGGTGACTTGCTTAAGGCCACCACAGTCTTCATTGTCACAGGTGGGAGAGAGTTTCAACTCTCATCCCACCTCTTACTCCTAGTGGAGTTGGGGATTGAACCAGAGACCATTTGATCTCAACTGATTGTGTCAGAAATTGAAGTTTAACACCCATCTACTGTCCAGAAGTGGTCTTCATGGAGATAATGTAGCCATTAAGCCATATTTCTGACATGAGAACAAATGACTCAAGTATAAAATAGGAACAAAGAAAACTGGAAACAATGGAGTACAGAAAAATGGCAGCAGGTGCTCTGGACTATTTGACTATAGCAGAAGGCAGTTTGTTCACTGAAGGGCTGGAGAGTGGTGCATTACTGAGGGTCTGCGAGAAACAGTGAAGCATGAAGGAGGAAGATTTGGGGCTACATTAATGGTGTATCTGTTTGAGAGATGCTTAACAATCATCATGCAATACTGGATGATTGGCCCCAAATTTATTCTACCGCAGGACAAAAAATATCCAGCCAAAGACATTAAGAGCAATCATCAGCATTACGAAGAATGAAAAGTGATGGCGTGCTCCCCAGAAAACCTGAATCTCAACATCATCAAGTGAGTCTGGGTTCATGTGATGCAATAGAAGGATGGGAGAAGGTCTGCATCCACAGAATGTAGGATGGTTGGTTCTCCTTCATGTTTGGAACAAATTACTAGCAGTGTTCCTTTAAAATCTGTCGAACCTAGAAGAATTTTGAAGGCAAATGGTGGTCACAGAAAATATTGATTTGATTTAGGTTTCTCTTTTATTCATTAACTCTATTTTGTTCATCGATGACGAGGAATGGTTAGCATATTTCTTTTTTGAAAGCATTCATTATTTTCTTACATTTGTTGCATGGTACTATATACTTTTAGCATTTGCTATAGTTGCTACAGTTGCTATAGTTGCTATATATCTTTGTTTGCACATCCTCCATCCACCTATAGAGGGCAGCCACTCACTTCTCATCCTCCGTTAAAGCAAACAGTGAGCGAGGGGCTTTGTGATAGGTTCCCACTGTCAAAGCACGTTTCTTCTGCAGCGTCCCAGTGTTCAGCTTCTACCTCTCGCTTTCTCTGCCTCTCTCTTGGTCACTGCAGAGAGACACTCTGAGACGGCAGCATGCCAAGGGAATGTAGACAGTAGCACTGGGTTCATTTATTGCTTGTAGGGAACCTGAACACTGTGGCCACAGACCCGTGGAGACCTGGACTACAAACACGCTCACACACATGCACCCGCATACAATCACACGCTCGAATCATCGCCTGCAACATCTGGCTGAGCCACGCAAGAGAAGTGCCATTGCTCTCTGTGAGTAGACTTACGATTTGAATGTGTGTGAGGGATTCAAATGAGGCTTTAGGTTCCGCAGTCTTGATTTATTTCCCTCCAAAGAGCTGAGAGTGTGGGACTCATCAATCCCTGTGTCATTTGGCATTAATTTAATGTCCTGTGTCAGAGCTGCGTGCTGATGATTTCAGTCTCTGGATTTAACTCAGATTTGATTGCTTTTCTTGAGCTGACTCTGTGCATGTAGCTTGGCTGTCATGTCTGGTTAACCGGTGTCTCCGAAGTAGGTTATTCTAGATGCATGGGCTTTGCTCTATATGGGTGTCTTGCACGCACTGTGTGCATCTACGAATCAGTGGGTGACATGTTGTTTAAAGCATGAGAAAATCCACACAAACAAGGTTATCTTTCTTATCTTTAAGTCACTGGCAGTTACAACCCTCGCTGGATAAATAAAAAGATCTATGGATGATTATATTGGTAGATTATATCAGTAAAAAATGTCAAAGAGATTACACATTTTTTGCCACCTCATGTTCGGTAATGTTTAAACTGAGCCTTTTAACATTTATTTATGAAATTTATTTACTGCTTTAAAAAAATATAGAAATTAGGATATGACATCTCTATTATTTAGCCTCTACACAACGATCGTAATTTCACATAAATCTTCGGATGGCTTCTCAGCAAGGTACTCTTCGTCTGGATTGAGGAAATATTGATGCAATGACGCTCCCTGCCTGATGATAGCATTTGTGGTACAACAGAGGCCACATGAGGAAACAGAAAAGAAGAAGACAACTTAGAAAAAATCAGGGATGCCGAGCGGTTTATACTGTTGGCGGCTTATAACAGGGAGCTGTTTGAAAAAAACAGTGGAGAAAAGAGAGAATTTGTGGTGCATGATTTCTTTCCTGTTTACTGTGCAAAGTTGCTATAACAATCAAGCAACTCTTTTATGTCCTACTCACATCATCAAAAGAGACAGCTTTCATTGGTTCTTTCAAAAAACGGATGCAATATGGCAATGCAAAACTCTTTTTTGCTGTTACCACTTGTTCGGTCAGATGTGTGAGCTCCCGTTGGTGCACATGGTTTTTGATCGAGGCGCGTGGTTGCACGAAACTTCTGATCGAAACTTCCGATCTGTGTGTAGAGGCTTTTTTACCTTAACTAAAGCAGAGGTAGGAATGGATGAAACACATATTCTCCAGTACTGTACACTAGTAGATGGCTTTGGTGATTTTGTTTTGAGATGCATTAATAATCTAGCTGTTTTTATTGGGTACTTTTTTACTTTAGTACAGTTTAGTACTGTGCTTAAACTAGAGTTAACAGAGCATTTTTAAACATGAGAAAAACTCAAGTAGAGGCAGCTTGCACTTTTCTTTACTCTGGCTGTACATTTTGTCACAATGTAATAAATAAAAACATGAACGCATGTGAGATACATTTAAATGTTTCAAATTCAATGACTAAATTACTACATTGAATATACACTTTTAAAGATTAATAACTGCAAACCATTTCATTGCCATCACAGTAATGTGACTTAAATGTGTCTCCTCACCATGCTCATGATCATTTCAACTCTGTAAGAGAGACAGTTTTTTTTGCATATGTTTCTTTTTTTTTTCTCACAAATCATTAGCTGCGTTGTAGGATCAACTTTTTATATGTGCTAAATATAGAAAATATGTGCTAAACGATGGAAACAGAATAAAACGAATATTTACAGAATACATTTTAAAGTCTGTTTTGAAAGTGGTTCTGGATTATCACCTTCCAGGACTGTCAAAATCAGCATAACTGGCTTAAACTGCCTCCAAAAACAAGATGAGGTGCATATTCTGTTTCGTCTACGTGTTCTAAGACGTAAGTAAGTTATTTAATACAAGAAATGTCCTTTTCCTAATGCAGCAACTCCCATTTTTCTCAAATTTGGCGGAAGTTTATCAGGAAGTGATTTTGTTCTATTGAACTATATATATATATATATATATATATATATATATATATATATATATATATATATATATATATATATATATATATATATATATATATATATATATATATATTGAAACATGGATGGAAACAATGTTTTATTTTAAGCAATTTTCCACTTTTGCACATGAATTTCAGTCGCATCTTTGGAGAGAAACATGGCTATTGACACCTTTTCACAAAGCTCTTTGGTGATTGATCTTGTGTAGATCAAAAAAAAGCTGTCCCTGACATCCTTGGACTTCACTGGTTTTGGTGCCGGTGGAGATTTTGTGATCTGATTGATGATTTGCTTCTGTCGGTATGTGTCTCTTTTACTAAAAGGTAGTTTGGAGCCAGAAATATTGCTGATTCATAGTGTAACTAATATTTGTTTCACTTATATAAAAGCAAAATGTAATTTTACTGGATTTATTTTACGTTATTCTGTCTGACTCTTTGAATCCTACCTACCAATAAATTTATGAACTCATTAGTAAGTAAGTCAATTTTAATAATGATGCACATTTACAAACAGGAGTTCTAAAACCAAAGTGCTGAACATAAAACAAGGCAAAATACAGAGTTAAAAAGACAGGATAACTAAAAACAAGCAATTAAAGCGACAACACTTAATAAACAACATTCTTAAAATACATTCACAAATACTCAGCACCACAAAATTAAAATGCCTGGGGATAAAAGTGAGTCTTCAGTCTGGATGTAATAACTTCAATGTTTGGAAAATGGTGCGTTTCCAGTGGCAATGCATTCCACAGTCTTGGGCCTACTACTGCAAATGGCCTTCAATCTAGTGCGTGGCTCCAAATCAGATGACCGAAAATCTGTTGGGCCAGGCACAGGTCAGAATCCATATAAACCCCCTGTTTGCTGACCTGGGATGAAACAGATGGAAAATATCAAGAATGTCTTATCCTTATGTCTTTGTATGTAGACACATTCTTAAAATAAAAGAAGCCGGAAAAAAAAGTATTTCCTCCATTCTACTCTCCACATATCCAGTGATCCCATGCATTTTTTTCCCCTGTTTCCAACTCCAGCCCTTCTTTCATTTTGATTTGGCAGATATTATGAAGAGAAAGCCCCTCCGTGTTCCATCATGGAATGTAATGATGATGACGAGTAAGGATTCATCACTGGAGCGCCCTATGGGGATTCCTACACACTTATATGCTCAGTCAAAGCCCCAGTCATTTTCTGTTCAGCAGGAAGAACATCATTTTATGTGTATGCATGGCTTTATGTTCAGATTGAAAGAAAAACAATTTTAGGAAGCAGAGAAAGCTTTTTGACAACATAACAAACTAAGAACAATTGCTGAAGTATTCTCGCAGGTCTTCGGGTGATTGTTTTGAGGTCAGCTTTTTGTATCGAGCAACTAAATCATGGTTAGTTGCAGTTTTTTTCAGGGCTTTCTCAATAAAATAGAGCAGCTTCACACACTTTCACATGATTGAGTCCTTTATTTTCACTGCAAAACTGCCCACAAAGCCATTTCTTCATTGCGAATGTGAAATGAACACTAGGGAGTCTGTGATCAGATGAGATTGTGTCAAGATGGAGGGTCAGCTCACCTTGCTGTGTATGGTGTCTTTCAGGAGGTGTTGTGGATAAAGATCTCCGGCGATATCTCAACCTTCGTTTCCAGAAGGGCTCTTTGGACCACGAGCTGCAGCAAATCATTCGGGACAACCTATATCTCAGAACAGTACCCTGTGAGTAACTCTTCACTCTTCTGACTCTGTTGCTTGCGTTGGTTATTTTCTCTTCATTTTGTCCTTGGTAAAAAAACTTGCTTGGGTTGGCATTTACTAAGAGTACGGCAGTAACAGCATTATTCAGTTTGTTAGACGTAATGCAAAACGTAATGAGACGATGAAGGTGATGTTAGAATATTTTGAAGGTCTGTTACTTGGTAGAGGAGTATTGGTTTTTGTCTTGAGTGCTGTTGTTTTGTCTTTAAGTCAAGCTGAGGTTATTTCTGTGGTGAAATTCAATTGAAAAAAGTGGAATTTCTGAAAAATCATATTTGTTACTGTTTTCTCCATTGGAATTTTTCTTATTTTGTCTCCAGGTAAGAAATGGCCTCCTTTCCAGCTCAATTTGGTTCTTTGGCAAAGTTGGGATTTTTAGAACACTCTTAAGTCGAGAGAAAATCAAAGGAGCCGTGGTACTCCTTTTTTAATGCATTTTGAATAAAAGTAGGATCCCTCTAGATGAGTACTGCACCTTTTTTAATATGATCAGATCATTTTCAATCACCTTCCAAACATGCTGTTCACCCCAGCTCCACCCACAGCTCTGCTTCCACCCCGCCCTCTTCTGAGCTAAATACTGTCAGCATGACATATTTAGTCTGAAGCGGCAGTAGCTGTGATTGGTTCTTGATCTATATTGTGGAATTTACCTGCCTGAAGTATGGTGTAGTTGGTTTGGTGTTAGGGTGTTAGGGGTGTTTTTGGGAGTTAGTTTGGTTGTGTTATGTAGTTTTTTTACATTTCATTATTATTTCAAACAGGAGTGAAACTGATTTAATGTGATTTCAAAGAAGGCATTTGGTGGGTCAAGTGTATGGTACATGTATGGAGCGTTAATGAAGATAAAGGCTTTATAGATGCCCACATGTTTTGTCTCTATGTATTCTCTTTCTTAAAGTCCCAGTAGTAAGGCTCTGTGAATATGCCAATGCAATACACATCACGAAACAGTAGGGGTGTAACAATACACTCTGGTCACAATTAGATGCATATCACAATATTATGTCCCCAATATGATATGCATCAGGATATTTTTAGCCAACTATTGAAACTATATGTATTTAATAAACCATCATTGGGAAAACAATGTTTAATTTTGAGTTTTGAGTAGGGATGTCCCGAGCCGATCATAAAGATCGGTATCGGGGCCGATCGAGGCATTTTTTAACTGATCGGAATCGGCTCTATGTATCGGACCGATCGAATGTTTACGTCAGCTACGTCACGCACGT
>SRMA01025185.1:74498-85632 GCA_007224835.1 Danionella cerebrum | reverse complement strand
AAAATTTTATGGTTTGAGACAAAATAAAAATACATAATCACCCCCCCACACACCCCCCTATTGTGCTTTGTTTTGTGAATTTTGAAAAATATGAGCCCTTATGACAGGTCTTCTGTTTCCAGGGGTATCCCTTTTCACCACTAGATGGCACTTGTGGCACAAATTTAGGGTCTGTGAAATTAAACTCGCGCATTTAATCTAATTTAAATTTGAATTACCTTGCATATTATGTGTACTATATCTTGTAATGGTCATTTAAAACACAAAATGTCAAAACTAATAAACTTATTGAAACCTACACTTATTTGAAGTCAAAATTACAAAATAGGAGGGTCACGTTATTCCTACTTGATTCGAAACAAACGTTGTAATGGCCACACGCACCACTGCCTGCCTGCAACATTTTTTGACAAATTAAGAATGAATCTTTTTTTTTTTTTTTTTGTACTGAGACTGCTAATTTTCCCCTTTGGAGAAAGTGAATGTTGGGCTCTGTAGAAATATCTAGTTGATATCGATATTGCAATAAACGCTAGACATGTTTGTGATAAGTTTGGGTTTTATAACCCATCCATTGCCCGGAGGCTACGTTCCAAAGAGATCAGTCTTTCTTTGAAGGCCATTGTTTTTGTGATGACTCTTATGAAGGGTCTTTTCATAAAGGAGTGTGTACAACTACACTTGAAGCTTTTGTTTTCGTTCTGAGGGAAAGAATTGCAATTTCATGATTCTATGTGCGCATTTGTAAGCGTAATGATTGAGAAGTGTGGTCCAGGGAGCATTTTTCCACAGCAGGAGTTCTGGAGTGGAACGGTTCAATAATGAACCCCTTGCACTCATCCTGCAGACAACTGAAGTGGTTCATGGGTGGCGAGTGATTGCTAATGCTCTTCTTTGTGGACTTGATGATCTGCAGCTGCTGTTCACGGTGGCAGATGCTGACATAATGAGAGAATAATTGATGTTGGCAGAACTCATTTCTTTCAGAACACTTATCAGAGTTAATTCTGTCAACATCATTTATTCTCTCATTATGATTGTAATCCTAAACCATTCTTACGTTGATCTAATGCAGGTCCTTTTGCTAGATGGCCTGGTTTCAAACATTTGAAATGCTGCAAAGTAGCAGTTTTTGACGTATCTGACAATAGGAAATCTGCCACAGATATTTTGTCAATTTATTTTAATTTTATGTATTCATACATTGCAACATTACAAGCTGTTGTCCAGGATGCATATATAAGACTTGGAAAGACCCTGAATCTTTTTTGATGCGCATTTTGGGACATCGCTTACAAAACAAAACCCTGGATGGAAACGGCAAGATGTAGAGATACATTTTAAAAAATACACATCAAAATGTGAGTAAGATAAACTTGTCATCTGCGTTCCCAAAGAGCAGTCTCATGACTGCGGATGTTGCGAATCCTCTACTTGTTTTAATATGATAAAGACGTGCTCTTATAAATGAAATAAGGGCTTCTAACGCAGAAACTTCGATTTTTCTTATAAATTTTGATCAGAGTTTTTCAGGAAATTAGTGATTTGTTCTCTTTCGTTCATTGCGATATCATTTCATGCGATATATTTAAGTTTTGCACTTAAGTTTCGATGGAAACATGGCTAATGTTTGAAACTTTTAACTCCAATAGTAGTGTTTTTATTTATTCTTTTCTTATTCTATTCTGGCCCTTTTCATGGCATTTAGGTCTAACGCACACAAGCTGTTCAATGTTTGGTCGAGTTTGAGAAAGAGTCTTAAATAGTTTTTCACAAAAAGTCTCTGTATTTTGTTTTTTGAACGTCTTCCGTTAAAATAAGTCTGTGATGGAGAAACTCAGGTTTGACCGCACGAGCGCAGGGATCAGTATATAGTTTCCAGAAATCCACCGGAGTGGTTTTACTGATCCATCGGTGGACGCCAACAATGTGTAATTATGCCATCTGCAATCACGCTGAACTCATCCTGCTCTTTATAAAAAAAAAATACTAGTGATAGAAGATTTTCTGCTCTTTACTCGTGTACCCCTTACAGCTGTTCTACCTCTATAGTGCTAGGGCTACACGTACCACCATTTGTGAACCACCGACGTGTGAAATGTCATTTGATGTGACCCGTGAGAGCTTAAAAGGTCTGACCATTTGAAAACCAAAAACATTTCTCACGACGCCATGTGTTGTTTACTGAAGTGACCTCACTGCGTGGCAGCATTTCCACATCTATGCCAACAAGTGAAAAAATGGTTAAAAAATGTACAGGAAAAGAAAGATTGATTGAAAAGTTGAAGAGATGAATACTGTGCTTCACACGGCGAAAGACCGGAATGTCTTTTGTGGTACGAGGTGCTTTCGGTTGTGAAAGAGAACAATCTGCGTCGCCATTTCGACACCAGACACGGGTTTAAAACATCCGTCATGCATGTTATTAGATTCAGCTCACGATTGTTGCTTTTACAGTAACGAAGCTCATTTTAAAGGGGCCATTTTTAAATAATTTAAATTAGTATCTGAGCCCTCTACACTAGCACTGCACAAACTTTCTAAATCGAATATTCATCGTCATTGAATCACCTCGTATTCTTTGCCTCTGCTAAACACACTGTTTACCCCAGTTCCTACCATAGCCATGTTTTCGCCACTTCTGGGACTTGTAGTTCGGGAGTCATGGGTAACGCAGTGTGTAATGGCCGCCAGTCGCAAGTCAAATAGAACGGCATGAAGTCGTTCAAATGAGAATCTAGAGTTTTCTGTGCGTCACTCCGGCTGGTGAAAGTCCAAAGTGAATCGAAGAGTTCTTTGTGAGCGAATGAATCCACCGTAAACATGTAGAAATAACGACAAGCTTCACGCAGTTCAGTGCGTGTGTATGCTAATGAGCTCCCGTGCTGTTTGCGTGAGATGAAGTTAATGAACAAAGTTTGCATTTCATGCAAATATTGTAGAGGTTTGAAATCAGGAGTGTGTTTATTCTTTCTAATGGTGTTTCGTTGATATTATTAAATTGTGTATTGTGCAGGGCTTGGTTGGTTAGCATAACCGCTAATAATGCTGCTCTCTGTTGCGTTGGGTCTGTTAACTATGTGTGTTGCAAGGAACATCTAGTTGAATTTGCATAATATAAAATATTAAACTTTAAAATAATTGATTTCATTTTGTATATTTAAAATTTATTTTTATTTTATTTATTTCTTTATGACGAAGGAGTTTCAAAAGCTAACGAATTAAAAAGACTGATGTTGTAACAGAGCAACAGTCAAACATGTTTTTTCTATGCATCTGTTCTATTTGTCACTTTATTTTACATTTAATAAAATAATGAGGCAAAATTATGTTTATTTTCTTTTTTTAAACTGTGTCCTGCTCAAAAGCCATCACATGGGAGAGTAGATGCTTCGCTGAGTTGAAAGCTTTTGTTATCTCCAAGGGAGTGAACACCTGGTGTGGTGTTTCCTCCTGTGGATTGGAGCATTGAATGTATGTAGATATTTATTAGTTGTATTTCCCACGGACCAGTTTACATTAATTGCGTCAGGACAAGGCAGTATTGGACTGAAAGGGGGAGTGGATAAGGGATTTGGGAAGGGTGAGGGGGAGTGAGAAGAACAGGAAGAATACCCACCTGAACATACCACGTAAGTCCTGGTTACAGTTTGTGGTGTCTTGTTTTGTAGTTTGTACATAACACGCATATATACGGGACATTACATTTATAAGTTACACCTGGCCCTTTGAGGACAGCCTCGATGTAAATGAGTTTGGCAACCCTGTCATAGATCATTGTGTTTCCACATTAAAGTGTTTCCATTTTGAAACTATATATTTTAATGTTTTTGAACCTCATCCGTTTAGAATTAAATTGTTGAAGTGTTGCTAGTTGGCTAGAATCCCCGCTTGTTCTGATCTGAGGCATTATTTACACATAATTTCTGGAGGAGAAGTTGAAAACATCTCTGTGTCAGCTGCTACATCACAGTCCTTAAACAGCTTGTGCCCAGCGGCGCAGCTCCCACACCACATTATCTACAGATCGGAGTCTCTAGGACCTCAACTCAGCTGCAGATGAATAGTTGTACATGCTTTTTAAACCTGCAAGAGTCTTTGTTGCCAGGGTTTGTTTTGCTGTTGATGTTCTGGAGTGAACCTCATTTGTTCTTTGCCACATTTTCACTCAGCCTCAAGCTCGTGTTCAATCTTCTCTTAGGCTTCCATTCCTTCGCTCTTGTCATTTCCTTCAGAGGATTGAAAGTAAAGCTTGCATCAGCCTCCCCCTTCTGTTTGATTGAGATGTGGGTTTAAATGAGCTTACCCGCTCCTCTTTGTTTTGGCTTGTTTGGACTGTGGTTCATCAGCGTTTGAACAGCTCTCAAGAAAAGCTCAAGTTTCCTTCTGTACTCAGGCGGCCTTTTCTTTCACCCTTTTGTGATGCTCACTGTATTCCTAACCAAATGATTGCAATGGATGCTTTGAAAAAAAGACATAAGAAAACTAATCACAACAGGGCATTGTGTTCCAGCAAAAATATTTCAGATTCTCACTGAAAACATAAAATCTATGGACCAACACAAAATACCAGCTGTGTGTCCAGCTCCCAACACATTAATTCCTCATAGTATCCCCCACAAATCCTAAAGGAGTTGTTAATGCCATTAGAGGGCGTTAACAGAGCAAATGAGCACTAAATTAAACTGAAATAAATTAAATAAAAAGCAGGGCATATGAGCAGTAAAAAAAATAAATAAAAAATACTAATAATAAAAATAAAAAGCAGGGCATGTGAGCAGTAAAAAATTAATTAAAAAATACTAATAATAAAAAAAGCAGGGCATGTGAGCAGTAAAAAAAAATAATAAAAAATACTAATAATAAAAATATAAAGCAGGGCATGTGAGCAGTAAAAAAAATAATAAAAAATACTAATAATAAAAAAGGCAGGGCATGTGAGCAGTAAAAAAAAATTAATAAAAAATACTAATAATAAAAAACAAGGCATGTGAACAGTAAAAAAAATACAAATAATAAAAATAAAAATGCAGGGCATGTGATTAGTAAAGAAATAAATAAAAAAAATACAAATAATAAAAATAAAAAAGCAGGGCATGTGAGCAGTAAAAAAATACAAATAATAAAAATAAAAAAGCAGGGCATGTGAGCAGTAAAAAAATACTAAGAATAAAAATAAAAAAGCAGGGCATGTCAGCAGAAAAAAATACATAAAAAATACTACTAATAAAAATAATCTGTCTAACACAAACACACTTCCTCTGAATAAATAGTCCGATAATAAAAACAATTGGAAAGAGTTTTTGCCTGGAAGCGATTTCAAATGGATTTGGTCCATCTGTGGTTCCGTAGGTAGGCAAACATCACAGAGCTTTGTATGATAAACATCAATACAATATATTTTTTGTGTAAATACACTTTAGTGTCCAAAAACCTTTAGCTCAGGGGTGTCCAATGGTTCCCAGGCCAGTGGTGTGGGATCCCGGTCATTATGGTCCCCGTGCTTGTTTATGGCTTCAACTCCATGCCATTGATGCCATGCTGGCCCATGGATGGCCTGACCCTGACACTGTTGGGGGTCAGTGGAGCAACTCCTTGGCTCCCTCTGCTCCCAGTATTCCCGCTGCATCCATCCTCACTCACCCCGACTCTCCCTCCACCAAATGTTTGCTATTTGCTTGTTATAACTTTTAAAAAAATTTCCCTTGATTTCAAACAGATTTCAGTAGCAAACATACTTAAGTATTCCGAATGGGTATTGATCCATCTTAAGTAACTTGTTTAAATGTTTCATTGGACTTAAGATCAAAAGATAAGTGCCGTTTTTTTCTTGTTACGCTTTTGAAATGAGTTTTTAGCAAAGAATTTTAGCAAACGCTTAATAACCACTTGATTATTGAACCAGGAAATTCGAAAAACTCAGTTATTTACCGAATTTGTGAATTTGTACTCTAAACTAATCAAATCTCTGAAGTCATTTGAGTAATAGAATACTTTTTTTTTAATAATTCTTCAAGATTTCATCACAAAATCATCAAATATGGGAACTGGACAAAATGATTCTTTTCGTAAAGATATTTGTGTAAATAAATGTATTTGAAACAATGTTATGCATGGATCTACATATCGATGCAAAAGAAAGGTTCTTTTTAATAATTATATTTTATTTCAAGCAACAAATGCTATTTTCAGTGTTTTATGTGGATTTTTTTAGTATTTTAAGCTTAAATTTGCAATAGGAATAGTATGCAGTGCTGAGCAGCACCTGGCCACGCTGATTATACCCAGCACCCCATCAGCATTTCAGAGCACTCGGACGGCATCCAATGGAGGCTAGCGTCGGGAAGCACTTTGCCTCTCACTTGCTAAATTACATGCAGACAGAAATCCTAAAAGTAGTCGAGAATGTTCATGAGTCACATCGAATGTGTTCCAGGTCAGCTTCTTCTCTCCATCTGCCAATGTGCAACAGTGAATCTCTCGTCGCAAAATGAAATTTTAGTTATTTTGCAAAGATTCTAAGAGAGCTATAAACACCTCCGTGAGTGATGGTGAACAGTGTGTCATGAGTGATGTGCAGAAACATGTCTCTTTCCCTCCGCTGCTCGCGAGTGATATTAATTCCACTAATCTGTGCTCTCAGGGGCTTGGGGGGATAATTAGAATGCTGGATTACAGCTCATTTGGGGGATTATATTCCTGCATTAAAGGCTCACGGTGGTCCAGGTTTATCTCCGCTTGAATGGACGGCTCCCTCGAGTCTTGTCATGTTGCTTCTGCTGGTGGTTATTCTTTTTTTTTTTTTTTTTTACCGTGTTAATGGCATAAATGAAAAATAACAAAAAATAAAATGCTGTTCTCTCGCGGGTGCTTACATTGTTTTTCTGTAGCTTTTTTGCAATCTTTTGTTTTTGTTCAGTTTGCTTTCACCTAGTGCTGTAATCTCCAGGAGTGATGTTCTCCACGGTCACGCTCCGGGTGTACACCACGACTATCGATTTAATCCGATACCGGGGGGATTGATTGCCTTATTTTTGTTTAACTCTATCTTGGGTGAAAAATAGTATTATTACATTTCACAAAGTGATAAAATGTCATTTCTTTTTGGAAGTTCACAGTATTAAAACATTGGAAACGGAATTCCTCAAACCATTTAACTTTTGTTTCTACAAAACATAATTTTTATAATTCTAGTTCACTTTAACAGTCGGTTTCATCAGTTAAAGTTTTGAGCTCAGTGTTGATCTTTTGTTAGAATTCCACAGGTTTAACCCTAGAAATCCCGCAGGCACCGGTGGGTGTGGCCATTACAGCTTCGGTTTTGAGTTATGAATAATCCACTTATTGTTTAATTCATGACTTCAAACATATTGTGTAGCGTTCAAAAAGGTTAATAGTTTTGATATTTTGTTTTAAACTGACATTACTAGAGTTATGTCCAAGGTAGTTGAGATAAAATGTGCGGTTTGATCTGTTTTTGTTTGGTTCAAGATCTGAAGTGCAATCTAGTGGTGAATTTAGGGATAACACTTAGACATAAAAGACCTGTCATAAGGGCTCCCTTTTTTTTCTAAATTCCTGCACAAAACAAAGCACAACAGAACAGAAGTACTTGGAACAGTGTATAAGGTTTAGGAGAGAATGTGACAATTTTTACATTGTTTTGACCTTGTCGTTGGTTTTTTGGTTGGTTTATGAATTTTTGTTTTGTCTCAGCATGTTAGATTTTTGTTATAACGCAAAAACTGTTTATCAATTTTTGAGATTTTTGCAGTAAATAAAAGACAATGTACTACTCGGAATTACAGTTTTTGTATAATTTCAGGGTTGTTGTGGAATTGGTGTAGTGAAAAAATATAATATACTTATATCTTTACAGCTCCAGTGAGTTTCCGGTTGTTGCCGATTTCAAAAAATGCCACACAAGGGTCACAGTGCTCAGGTCACTTCCGGGCCTAGAGCAGGGATCTCAAACTCAATTAATCTGGTGAGGGTGGGCCGCATCTTGTTTTCCACAAACGGGTTTTATAAAGACTCCATCGTTTTCAAATCTCTTTATATTTTGCTTTATAATTCATACAATGCTGCACTTCCCAATTTTCCTTAAATTGTCTGTTCGTCTTTTTCTCTTCACTGTGTGCTTTGAAAAAGACATGTTTAGGGCTGTGTAATAAATATAATTGCACTTGGCGTCACTGTCGGATTGAAGTTTCGAGCAAGCGTTTAGCTGACGCACAGAGATCGCATCAATTAATGGTGCAACGGGTTCAATAGAAACGAGGCAGCTGGCGAGGCACGGAAGAACGTATGCAATGGCAACACCACAGTAACCTTCACTTATTCAGTGCCCTGCTCTGAGAGCCGTATAATCCACCTGATGGGTAGTTTGTTCAGCTCAGCTCCGAACACTGCAAAGCTCCGTTCATTTCAAACTCACGGGCTGCACTTACATTAAACTTTCATATTAAGTCGGGGGCCACAAATTTTGTTGCAGCTTATGAGCCGGCTGTAACTCAAAGTTGCAGCTGTACTTTAACAAACTCTTTCTAGGGATTTTATCTGTTCACCTCCAAACTGCATCAGTATTTTCTTAAGTTATGTTGCTTAAGGCTTTTTTTAAAACAGTTTGTGATTGGCCGCTGAATTTTGATGTTTCAACATAAAGCAGAAAGTTTTTCTAACTCGGCCATAGTGTCTCCAAACGGGGTCAAACTTGGCATTTCCCTTAAGAGTCCATGCCTAAACACATTACTTTAGCAACCTACAGTGTCAGCTATAGTGCCACATAGTGGCCATATGAAATATCATTTTTTGTGCTGTTTTTACTGTTATTTCAAGCACTTATGTAAGGGACCAAAACCCGCAAAACTGATACTTGATCAACTTTAGCAAAAACCTACAAAAACTATTACAGAAAAAAGTGCTGACTCCTTCACAGCGCCACCTGCGGGTCATGACTCTTTAAGATGTGGTTTTCATTATTTAATTTCTTTCTATGGTTCAGTATTTTTGACTATTCTCACTTGAATACATATCCTAAATCGGGATTGGTTGTATCGTATATTGGTACAGACTGGGGCACCGAGAGGTGGTTGCGCTGGAGATGTGGGAGCCCTTGTATCGCTGCTTGCAGCTTTAATGTTCTAGTCTATTAGCCAGTGATCAGATCATGGAATTCTCTGTTGTTCTGTTCCAGAGACGCTGTGGTGTCATCTCTGTTTCATCTATTGAACCCTTTTGTTGTTAGTCCAGTTGCGTCATGGTATTAACGAACCGTTTCATGATGAATCAGTAGATGATGAGAGTATCTCAGGCGGAAATAAACTGATGCTCTTCTGTCAGAGCTTCTTTCTGAAAGGGAGATAGTTTCTCTCTTCCTGAAGATAAACATCTTTAGCTCTAGAAATATGCTATTGATCCATATTCCAGTTCCATCTATCTCCAGTTAACTGTGTGCAGGGGGTCTTAAAAAGTATCAAAAGTTGAATCAATTCTGGAAAAATTAAGGAAAAGTATTAATACAAGTTTCAGAAAGAATTACATTTTTATATTAGTGAATTTGTGGAGGGTAAATGCCCCATCTTGATTGGTTTGTTTCGTCGTTGTTCTCGAGATTCAGTATCAAATTAAAGTGTAAAACATTTTGAGGTTTTAAAACTTTTACAGATGGTATAGCTTAGAAAAGGTAGTACGTTCATTTATTCCTGCACATAGAAGCTCATACGTAACCAAGCATTTGATTAGAAAGTGTTTTTTTTTTAATCGATTGTTGACTGAAGCGATTCAATCCAGGCTTCATGCCGTAGCTTTGTCTCGTGTAAACGTATTTAATAAGCATTCGTCAGTGTCTAACTACGACGACTTCATCTCATCATGACGTGGCCTGAGGGGATGTTTCAGAGAGACATGACGGTGTGTCAGTGTGTGATGGTGTATTCAGAATCAGTATTCAGCATGTTCCTCAGCACCGCCGCTCTTCTGAAGCATGATTGAAAGCTCTCTCTCTCTCTCTCTCTCTCTCTCTTCCTGCTGCACCTCCATCTTTGGTTCTCTGCGCCGTCTGTGTCTCTCTCGTAATCGCTAGTTTAAGGCACACGTGGGTAAATCTGCTCTTTGCTGCGCTGCTTGGGGACCGCCTAACTCCCCGGAGCTGTCCTTCCCTCCGGTTCCTTTGCTTTTTGTTTTTTTTTTTAAAGATTTCCTGTTGAACATTAGGCTTCCTGAGGAAAATGGATGAGCAGACAAACACTCCGATTACTGCAGAGAGGGAAGGCGCTCGGGCTCTGTGGGTTTCTAATGGACTGGATTGCTGTGGAGAACCCTGTTCTGCTCTTTCTCGCGATCCCTCGTCAGTTTCAACACGGTTTAGATAAATGAAAAGATCTTGCTTTTTTCATTCTGCTTTTAAACATTTTTTTAAAACTTTGTCATCACCAATGGGATAATGGATCAAATATTAGAGTAGATTAAACTATACCTAAAGATTAAAAGCAATGGATTAAAAACATATCTGCACATTTGGGATCATACACACGTGTGTTGGCAGCTGGTTTCATATAGATGGCAGGGTTTTGCTGTAGTTTATAGACATAAAAAGGTGGATTTGAAACATTTCACACTGCTTTGTGTATTGCATTGATTCTTGGCTTCATTCAAAGCTCTTCGGAACAATAGTCATAAAAATAAAAAAAAAAAAAAGAATGTTTGCACAGAAACAACAGCTTCCATATGGGAGTATTATTGAGTCAGGTAGATAAATAAATACGTTTAATCTAGCCACAGGGGTTGCAAGCCAGTGACTTCTGTGCCGGTCCCAAGCCCGGATAAATAGAGAGGGTTGCGTCAGGAAGGGCATCCGGCGTAAAAAATGCCAAAAACCAAATATGCGAGTCACCAAATCGATTTCCATACCGGATCGGTCGAGGCCCGGGTTAACAACGACCGCCTCCGGTGCTGTTGACTTACAGGGTGCCGGTGGAAATTGGACTACTGTTTGTTGAAGAAGGAGAGGAGGGAGAAGGATTCGTCGACAGAAAAAGAAGAGGAAAGGCAGGAGTATAGATCTGAGAATAGGGACTCTTAACGTTGGTACAATGACAGGGAAGGGTAGGGAGCTGGCGGACATGATGGAAAG
>SRMA01025185.1:60651-74478 GCA_007224835.1 Danionella cerebrum | reverse complement strand
CTCTCTCTCTCTCTCGCACTCTCTCTCTCTCTCTCTCTCTCTCTCTCTCTCTCTCTCTCTCTCTTCCTGCTGCACCTCCATCTTTAGTTCTCTGCGCCGTCTGTGTCTCTCTTGTAATCGCTAGTTTAAATCTGCTCTTTGCTGCGCTGCTTGAGGACCACCTAACTCCCCGGAGCTGTCCTTCCCTCCGGTTCCTTTGCTTTTGTTTTAAAGATTTCCTGTTGAACATTAGGCTTCCTGAGGAAAATGGATGAGCAGACAAACACTCCGATTACTGCAGAGAGGGAAGGCGCTCGGGCTCTGTGGGTTTCTAATGGACTGGATTGCTGTGGAGAACCCTGTTCTGCTCTTTCTCGCGATCCCTCGTCAGTTTCAACACGGTTTAGATAAATGAAAAGATCTTGCTTTTTTCATTCTGCTTTTAAACATTTTTTTAAAACTTTGTCATCACCAATGGAATAATGGATCAAATATTAGAGTAGATTAACCTAAAGATTAAAAGCAATGGATTAAAAACATATCTGCACATTTGGGATCATACACACGTGTGTTGGCAGCTGGTTGCATATAGATGGCAGGGTTTTGCTGTAGTTTATAGACATAAAAAGGTGGATTTGAAACATTTCACACTGCTTTGTGTATTGCATTGATTCTTGGCTTCATTCAAAGTTCTTCGGAACAATAGTCATAAAAATAAAAAAAAAGAATGGTTGCACAGAAACAACAGCTTCCATATGGGAGTATTATTGAGTTAGGTAGATAAATAAATACGTTTATCATCTACAAATAAATGTGATTACCAAACATTCATGAATTAAAACACAATCCACAAATAATTTTTCAAGAGTCACGATTTATTCATAGATCTCTTCAGCGTTCGTGAATCTCTCGCTGCGCGTTTACAACTCGTCTCAAGCCAGAGATCTACCAATAGGTGAGCTCCGCCCACCGCCTGGTAAACCAATCAGATTGCAAGGGACTGCCTTTCTTCCCCATCAATCATGTCATATATAGAGGCTCTGAATTCAGTGCGAGATCATTGCAAACAACTTGTCAAAAACTGTAAAATGGCGCACAGGACATGTATACACGGTTGCGCATGGCGACGCAGGTTCGAGTCCCGAGCCTATCGTCTTACCCATCCCACCCCATTCTCTCTCCGCCTTTCTTCCCGTCTCTCCACTGTCCTATCTGTTCTAATGAAAAAAACAATAAATATATATATATTTTTTTAATTTATTCCTCTCTAATTCCTTTTTTTTCTGGAGGCTGTTTCTTCTTGCCTCTACGCACGTTGTGATTGGACAGGGAGAGCTGCAATCTGATTGGGCAGGTCCATTGCATTCTGATTGGATAACCAGGCCGAGGGCGGAGTTCACGTATTTGTGGATCTGGAACTTTCTCAACTGGAGATTTGAGTCATGATGCACAAATAAATCAAAGCAAATTTGTATTTGTGACTCTTGAAAATGTATTTGTGTTTTAATTTATAAATGTTTGTGAATTAGGTTTATTTTTGTGCATCCCTTCACATTTATTTCTAGATCATAAACTTGTTTTTTTTTTTTTATCTACCCGACTCTATAATACCCCCATACGTCTAAGACTTCTGCTACAACTACTAGTTCTACTATGTCTACTATTATATTTCTATACATTCTATAACTTATTGTCTACTTGCTCTTCTGTTACGTCTTATTCTAGTACTACTCTACTACTAGCTCTTCTACTAATTCTTCTTATTCATCTACTACTGCTTTCTTTTACTTATCCCACATCCTCTACCACTGCGTATTATTCTACTATTACTACTACAAATATTGCTTAAACCCCATCCTCTACTACTACTGTCTACTAACACTTAAACTGCATCTTCTTGTACTACTACTTCTACCACTGCATTTCTCACTATGTATTGTTCTTCTTCTTCTAATGTTCCTTATTACTACTAGTAGTACTCTTTTTTTTCTTCTATTATTCATTTTTCCTTTTAATGCACTCCTATGACTACGTCTTTTACTTCTACTTGCTGTTTAGATTTTTTTTTAAATAAATGATAGGGGTGTAGAGGTTCGCTAAAATCGTATTCGGTTTGGTACAGTGTCTTGGAGAAACAGCTTCAGCTTATACATCAACAAAACTAACTATTCAAGTTTTTGGATAAAAAGATTAACCTATCCACATTTTCTGACAGATTGGTCACAGATCTGGTTGCAGTGACAATATCTCCAGCAGTAGAAAACGTTAGATGTGTTGCCTGCCACATACCCGATCTCCGTGAGTTTGAAATGACACATCATTTCAAACTCAAACCTTTATAGTTAGCTTCCTTCAGCGTCACAAGAAATTACATTTCAAAACACAAAATAAAAGTAAACAATATGTAACAGTGTAGCGGTTTCAGGGGAAGAGCAGCACACACACACTCGTCTCTCCCTCTCCTCATACACACACACACACACACACACACACACACACACACAGACTCCTGCTGCGCGCACACTGAGGGTTTGGGGCGCAGCTCTTAAAGGGCAACATACATACAAATACAATGTGGTACATAGACCTAGCAGTGGACGTTACACATGAAGCCATTTCTCACAGCTACCCGTGCAGCGCCACTGTGCGTCACTCAATAGAGTCTGTGCGGAAACTCGCCTAGGAACATTGTTCCGCTGCGCTTAATATCGCGCTAATAATATTATATTATTTAATAAAAAATACAGAATACAGAAACGGTACGCAAGTGTACCGAACCGAACAGGCCGTACCGAAACGGTTCAATACATACCGTGAACCGTTACACCCCTAATAAATGAAGTTTTTTATTTCAAAGCCATTGTCTCAGTAGGGGACGTTTCGGGTTATAAAAGCACGTCACGCTTGTATCAATTACCAGATTGTATTTCTGTTTTTTTCTACCATTTAATCTGGAGTTGGTGCCCTTTAATAATAAAAGTAGAAAGAACGTTTAAAATAAACGCTGTCATATTTTCTCAGAACTGTGCTATTTTTGTTTTCATTACAAATTTGAAGAAAGCGTTATTGTTACAGAGTGATCTAATCTCAAGTTCCCCCTGGTTTGACTTCTCTGAGATGCTACTGTGAGGTGTTTTTTGGCTCACACGCTTGTTCCAATCTGCTCTTTGCTCTTTAACATTCATCCTGCATCTTTTTCAAGCTGAACTGGTTCAAGCGTCACCTTTTTATCGATCTCCGCTTTGAAAGCACAGAGCTGCATGGCTGTTTGTGTGAATGCTACACCACTGGAAATTCCTTTCTTCTCCTTCTCTTCCTCAGCAACTCCTGCGAGAAATGCAGCAGATGGCCAGCAGACCATTCGCCACCATAAACGTCGCCTTGGAGACGGATGAGGAGCCACCTGACCTGATTGGTGGGAGCGTGAAGGTTAGTGTGACCTTTCGTGCGGTGACTTTAGAGCTTGCGTTATGTCACTATATGTCACTGGTTCTGTTCCAGCAACCTGGTAAAATAACTCTGATGTATATGACAGGTGCTACTTCGGAATCTAAAGTTATTTAATTTCTGTTATTATTTCTTTTCTGCAGCAGAGAAATGAAACTGGGTTAAGAAGTGAATACCAGGAAGTAGCGGAGAAAATTTACATCATCAGCAAATGTTTTTAGATCAATTACCAGTTTGTAAACATTCGTGATGTGTGCGCATCCCGGTTTCAGAAAACGACCGGGAGTCCTAGCGTTTACAGTGAGAAAATGTATGATTATATAAATACAAGTTATATGTATATATTATTTACATAATGCTCTCAGCGATAAACACTGGCCAAATGAACATTGGTGAACGTCTGATAAATCTGTTTGCCATAGCACCCTCCTCATGGATTACGGATGAAACGCAATGGCAAAGCAATCCAGTGGGCAGAAATTTATGTTTATTTAATCGAAACTCAAAGTGTTAGAAGTTACAAAAAAGGTGTGATACAGTACAATCAAACTTTAATTTGAGATTTAAACACTAGCTAGCCGTTTGCGCAAAGCTAACTACAAGAAAGCAATTTGTTGGCGAACCTTTTTCGCATGACTTTGACGAGACGTGATAATAGACCACCTGGTTTGTGGAGACCGTGTGTTTCAGGCAATTTATTCTTGATTTTATTTTTTAAAATGTCAATTGGCATATTTTCTTCATGTTTTTAAATATGTAAGTACATGTTCCTCCTCCTTTGCTCTTGTTTTTGACATACCTGTGTCTATTGCACTTCAGAATGTTTTTGTTTTTGGCTTTTATTAAAGTCCATTGTATTAACAATTTATTTTGCATAATCCTTATTAGATCAAATATATCTCATTAGGCTTTTCATAAAAAGCCTATTGACAGTGTCACAATGTAAAAAAGGAAATTAATTTTAATTAAATATTAATCTACATTGACTAAAAGTAGACTAAACAATTTTTTTTATTATTATTATAACCTTGTCCTGTCCTGCTTAGGAGCCACCACATGGGGTAGTAGGTGCTTCGTGTGGGGTTTTGTCATCTCCAGGGGAACTTCTGATGTTGTGTTCCCTCCTCTGGATGGAAGCAGTGAATTTATCTAGTTATTTATTTTATTTATTTATCCCATGGACCAGTTTGCATTAATTACATCAGGACAGGAGGGTGTGAAAAGGATCAGGGGGGAAGTGAATGAAGGATGTAGATGAGGGGGAAAGATTCACGAGTGTGAAGAATACCAACCTGAACATACAATAAAAGTGTGTGCAGTACAGCTTTGACATAAAATGCGAACTGCAGAGTCGAGCATTTCAAATTTGGGCCTCGCTCCAATCGGCTCTTCTGATCGCTCCCAGCCAAAGATGCGGTAGTTGTGGTATGCGTAAGTATTGTAGTGTTCAGGTGCTTGAGTCTCGTCTCGTACTTTTAGAAGGGCTATCACTTGGGACAGATGCTGTAGTTTCCTTTGCTTCGTAATGGTACTTTTACTCCAGTATGATTTTTCACTTCCAGCACTGTTTGAAAGAGTTTCTAGAGCTTGTGTCCACTCTGAGATTTGAAACGAATAACTGCATTACATGGAATTACTCTACTGTATTTGATCTGAGGAGCTTGTAATCACTGTTTTGTTGTTTGTTGTCTCAACGCTGTAATGACGGCCCTGGAGTGAAGATCCAATTTAGATTCACTTCTCCCCTCAGTTCTCACTCTGCTCCGTCAACGTCCTCAGCTCGCCATCACGCTCTGAAAGTAATTACAATCCAGCCGCCCTCCGTCAGAAAATGCGCTTATTTATTTCCAATCTCATGTTAGACGGTTGACGGTGAAACAAACAGGACTCGGTGCGGAGCCGAACGCTGGACATCAGAGCGCTCAATCTCGCAGTCAGTCGTATACCTCTTTCTCCTCGTTTTCTTTTCTAATTAGAAGAGTTAATTAAACAGAACCTGCTTTCCTCAGATAATCACCTGAGCATTCGTCTCATGCACCTTCCTCGCCCCTGCAGAAGCTTTTCACCAGCAGCGCCTTCTTTCCTGAGTTTGGGGGAGTAGCTTTGTTGGGTGCTAAAGATAAATGATGATCCCCCTGCTCAGAATTGCTGGTAGGAAGAAAGTGATGGAGAGGAGTGAGGGGGTGAGTGGCTTTGGTTGGAGAAGAAGTGGCTCCTCGAGGAGAATGCACGCAGGGAAGGAAGGATGTATTGTGTTTTATTATGTTGCACCTGCTTCACATTTTACCTAAAGCTCAAAAAAATTCTGGATGAATCTCCTATGGACCGTTCGAGCTGCAGCCACAAAAGACATCCAAACCGGTTTGACTCTGAAAATTTCCCAGCATTCTCAGCGATTTCCCAAAGTTTGGAAATCTTTAACTCCAACCTATAATCTCAAATAAACTTCAAACAGACCACACTTGTCTGTGCAAGAACTTCCAAGCACTGTGCAAAAGTATCTGAACCCCAGGCTCTAGAAGAGGTTCCATATTTACCGTTGACTTCTAATGCCCATTGAAAAAATTGGGATTAAGTTACAAAATGTCCTCAAGATGAAACGAAGCGAAATGGATGTTTTGGTGATGCTAATCATTAGAGATGTTCCGATACCATTTTTCTGATACCGATCCTGATACTTGGACTCAGGGTATCGGCCGATACCGATTACCGATCCGATACCTGGGTGTGTAACTGTAAATACAGCTGTAGATACTACTAGCCCTGTATTAATTAATTGACATTTTATGCATTTTATAATTTAAAATAAATTATTTTATGCTGTGCTTCAGATATACTCAATATGGCAATGACAATAATCAATATGGACATGAAAAAAAAGAAATAGACATAACCTATCTTTGAAATGTGGATACAAGAGAGTGGCAACTGCATACAAGGGCTCTTCCTCGATGGTTGTGAATCATTTCTTGACTGCCTCAAGAAGAGTGTTTTTCATTGTTTTTATACCAGTGTCCTCCTGGCTCTCCTGAGCAAGTAGACGTTTTAGAACTGTAACTGAGGGGATCACTTCCGCTACAGACGAGGTGGAGGAGCTAATCTGTTTTTTTCATGTTGCTTGAATTGTCGCGCAAAATAACATGAACACGCGATTTAGAAATATTCCAACCAAAAAATGGCTCAGTGCGTTTCTTGAAAAATTATGTAGCGTGTAATTACGACTAAATATTTACTGCATGCAGCCCCTGCATTAAAATAACACATAGGTGTATATTCATGTTAATCGTTTGTATATCACATCTCCCCAACAACCTACGATCTATCTCAGCTGTGGTAAATGATAGAGACATGAGGGTTAGGTTGAATAACTCAAAATGACGTCATATTATACCTCCATAGCAACCATAGTGTGTCCATAGCAACCAATTTGGTTATCTCTATTTAGAAACGACCTGTGGGTTTTTCTGTTTGTTTGTTTGTTCTCTGTGCCACAATGAGTAAAAAACAAACATACAAGTGTCACATACTCCTCCATAGCAACTAAGCTTTTTACTAGCAGCCAAATCAGCAGATCTATATCTCAGCTGCAGAAATTGCTAGGAACATAGGACTTGGTTTATATCACTCTACAGGGAATCTTTTAGTCATTGATCTCTCCCTAGCAACCAGGTTGTTTACGCCAGCAGCTGAATAAAAAAAAAATCTATGGCTCTGCTCAGGAAAATATTTGAGAAATGAGAGGAAGTTTAAATTTCTCCTAGTCTCCAGGGGCACAGTTTAAAACATTGTTTTAAATTGCAAAAATAAGTTTTTGTGCAAACCTTAATCCATCTAGCTTTTATATATTTGTTATTATTGATATTAAATGAGGGATGAGTGAATCTGATCAGCTGACGGCAAACCTTGACTGCATCTTATCGTCGATTAAATGAAGTTAACGCCTCACGGTTTGTCTTTCTTTCCTCACAGTCTGTGCCGAAGCCCATCGCCCTAGAGCCCTGTTTCGGGAATAAAGCCGCGGTGCTCTCCATCTTCGTTCGATTGCCTAGAGGCCCCGGGGGGATTCCTCCTCCGGGCCAGTCAGGTGAGTCGACGCACCTGTGCATCCCGCCCTCACTCCGCCGCAGTCGTAACGCAACTCGTCTCTCCTCAGGTCTGGCGGTGGCGAGCGCATTAGTGGATGTGTCGCAGCAGATGTGTCAGGGCTACAAGGAGAAGTCTGGAGGCCTCCGCAGCCGAAAGCAGCAGCCGTTAGCACAGCCGGCCACCTGCATCTGACATTTACCCATCATCCTCTGACACCGGTCAAAGGAGACACTTGATGGAGCCAAATGGACTCTGGTGGGAGGAACCGAATGTCTCCTGAGAGGAGATAAACTCGTACTCTGGGCCACTTTATGCTATTTAACTTATTCCTGTAATTTTATTCCAATTTTACAATCAGGAGGAACCTTTGCACTGCTGCATCTCCGTTGAAGGCAACACACAAATGCACACTTCCTGTTGTGCGGCTGCGAAGCTGAAACGTGCGCGGTGCAGGACGTTTAGAGGTCCCTTGAATCATGGCGGTGCTAGACTGCTTCGAGTGAATCATCTCCCCTTCTCTGTGCGCTAACTGGAATCTAACGGGTCAGTTTACAAGCGTTTAGGACTACAGGTCATCTGCTCGCCTCCTTTCATCTCCGTCCCAGTAAGAAGCTCTAGTTTTAGCGTTCACGTTAGCTTTCTCAGACGTGACGGTTTTATGTTGTGCTGCAATCACAGCGCTGCTCTCTTTTATCATTTGCTTCATGTCTTATCGGAAATCTCAGTCCATTTCTCAGGCTCATTTCAGGGAGGCAAGACATTAAAGGCGACTGCGGGCAGAAAGCCAGGTGGAAGGAGGGCAGACGGGAACCTTGTTTGGGTTTCTTGAAATGTCAGATGTCATTTTGGGTCTGCGCTGGATTATCTGCATGCACAACGCCGGATCTGCATGCCGTGCTCTTCAGGGCATGGAGTGGATCTGCGCCCGAGGCGCAGAGAAGGTCAGAGATAGAGTGGCATTAGGAAATGCGAAGCATGCTAAGTGTGTGTTGCAGGCCTGGTTTGGCAGGGACGACCTGTGTGCTGTGTCTAGCCACGTCTATCAGCTGCGAATGTTTCTCACACTCTGTTAGGACCCAAAGGGAAACAAACAGGGGTTTAATGAAAGGAGCTGGTCTCTCTTGCTGCGTACGGAAGCTACTGCTCTCAATGCTAAGCCTCAAGCACCGACTGCACCCTCTATAGACAGCGAGACTGTAGTTTGTTAATATGTATAATGTAGCAGCAAGTGCACTCAAGTTTTGTTGTTTTTTTGTACATAGCGATGGACGGTAACGTGAACCCGTCTCCGTTTAGTGACTTCCTGCTCCTGGCAGGTGGAGGATCCCAGGCTTTAGAAATGTGACTGCATCGCAGCTTCTTTTGTATGTAAGATGAGGAATGTCATGAACAAAAATCGAAACTAGCTGCCTACTTTACGTAAAACTACAAGCTGAGACTTTAAAACGACCTTGTGAGTAGATGTGTACAGAAAGAATGACCTGGAATGTTTTGTGGATAATTAAATGGTAAAATGAAAGCGAATGTTCTGTTCTGGTGAAATTGCTGTGTTCTCATTTATTCCTGCTCTGTCTCTCTGCTCCGTTTGAGGAACGGCAGGAAAACCCGATCTGCAACTACAGTCCATTAACCGGAGGGTTATTTATTGATTCATCTATTACTGAATGGAAGATGCAATTGCTTCTTACAATGAATACATCATTTTAATATTGTTTTTTAATTGTTAAAATGTAATTATTTAGAATACTTAGCAGTACTTTAGCTTGGGAATTAAATTCACTTCCAATCTACAGTTTCACAAACAAGTATTTAGCTCTGTTTTCATCATAGCTATATATTAACTCATAATAGGAATTACTCTTTAAATTACGGTTGAAATACGGTTGATAACTTTGTTTAGCGTTTGCAAACCTTCTGACTCCAATTTTATTCATAAAGTGAATATAAAGAGCCATCGAAACGAATCGGTGCCATTTCTGTCACTGGGAATTTATATGTATAAATAAGCTTTAACATTCCATCATAAATACATTGTATTACTATGCTAGCTAATGCTAATTTAAGCTATAACATTTAGAATAGTGAAAAAAATCAACATAAATCACTTTTTACTCATTCCTATATCCCCAAGCCATCCCCCTCCTGAAAAACTGGGGAATTTCCATATGTCCGTTTTTCAGCAGGGAAGTTAAGTTCTCTCAAGTATTTACATATTTGATGGTTTTGTGACGATATCTTGGAGCGTTAATTAAATAACACTATCCTGTTGCTCAAATTATCTCAGAGATTTCATAAATTATCTCAGAGATTTCATAAGTTTAGGATAAAAATGTACAAGTTTGGTAAATAACTGAATTTGCACAACTGCCTGGTTCAATAACGATATTTAGCATGTGTTTGATAATTCTTTGATTAAAAACTCACTCCTGTTACTGATATAAAGAAACACAAGCGTGTTGTTCACCGGCACCCTTCTTGTTTAAATAAGTTACTCAAGATGGACAAATAGTCGTTTGGAATATTGAAGTGTAAATGCTTTCGGGATTTGTTTGGAACCAGAGAAAAACATATTTTGAGCATCACGTAAATGGCGCCCATTAGGGACAATACAGCCTCAGCACAACAGCTCTCGAGAACATTCTCATCTCTTTTAAATGACTTGCATGTAGTCGGCCTCAATTTCCTGCAAATCTAATAGATTCACACTAATTTGAGGCCGACTGCGCGTGCGAGCAGCGAGGGGAAGAGCTAAAGCAGCGGTGCTGCAGTGTTTGGAGTTGGGTCTAATCTTCGTATCCCAGCTCTAAAAGCAACAAGATGAGAGATACTGGTTTTTTTTTGTTGTTCAGTTTGCATCCTGTTGCTACTCTCGTCGTCATGCCGATGTCAGATTGGACTCTCTTTGTCTTGAGGAGTAAAATTATGCTAATGGCACAAACACGGTTGACAGGGTTTATTTTATTTGAACTCTTCAAACTAATTCGAGACTTTTAGATCTGCAAACCATTGGATTTAGAAGCTGCTGCCTTTCCATCACACAGAAGAAGCTTCATGAAACATTAGTCTCCACATTTTCAGTTGCAAAATAGCATTTAAATACTTTTTAAATCATGGTTTCTACGTATTCTCATGACAATGTTGTGTCGTGTTGATTTGGTAGATGACGTTTTCATTTGAGGGCATCTTTGGGTGCAGTAGTATGTAGCTCTCTGTGTGAATTGGAATTGCCAAGTGTGGGTTTTCCTTCGGGAGCTTCGGTTTTCCCACATGTGTAAACCTTGCACCCTAGGCTTAAAAAAAACTTATAGGCATTCTTTTCCATGAAACATGCTCATACTAGAACTAATCTGTATTAGGCTCCGCCTTCTGTGAAGCTGCTTTGAACCATCTGCTTAAAAGCGCCATTTAAAACGTTTTTACTTGACTTGAGGTTAACAAATAAAGTTGTATGTTCCTCACTCTTGTGTACAAAACTAAAACATTTCAAAAATATATTTATGATATTTATTTCAGCTCTTGATCTGCAAAATCCCGCCAAAACGAATCCTGGGCATTTTTGTGCAGGAGATTTTTCAAGGTATTTAACGTAAATCTGCTTTAAATGTGTTTTTTTAGGGTTTATTGCAATATGTTTATATTTTATATCTGTATTAACTTGCAGCATTCTGAAGGATGTGCATTTTTGTGAGCAAAATATTTATATTTGCAATACTGTGGATGTCGAGATGTGCTGGTCAAGGTCGTATGAGGAAGTTCAAGGGAACAGGGAACGTTGTGACATCAAGTTAATTATTACCCTTTGAAATCAGAAAATGTCCAGCAGCGTTCCAACGTTCAGAAACCAGCAGGACCCAGGTAGACCCATATACTGTTCAGAAGTGGTCTTCAAGGAAGAGCTGCAGCCAATGTGGGAACAAGACCGAGAGACTTAAGTAGAAGCAACAGGAGCAGTTTGTTTCTTCAAAGGGTGGAGGTTCGTTGAACGTTTACGGCTGCATTTCTACAAATGTATATTTCTGTGCCTTTGCTCCCAACAGAGACCGGATCTCTGTCATCCAGTGTGTCTGGGATTACATGAAGAGACAGAAGGATGTGAGTCTATGTGCTGCTGCTGTTTTGAAGGTGAATTAAAGAAGGTAAGGGAGTTAACGAAACCTTTATCTTGTTCTGCTGTTAAACTCCGCCAGGGGGAAAAACTCAAAAGAACACATTTGATTGAGAGCTAGAAGTTCCTAACCTCTGAAAACAGCTCCACTATGACTTTAAACGATGACCGAGCACATCCATTGGAATGGCAGATGGAGAAGCATGGTTTGTAACAGCAGAGATCCTAAACCTCCACGGCTCCACAGTGTGGGAGTGCTCTTACACCACGCTTTGTATTGTGATGCAAGGCTTGGATGTAGCTACCAAAACCTACCTGGAGGTGCTTGTGTTTTTCCTCACGCAATGTTAAAAAAATCCATGTTTTTTAAAACATTATGAATTGACTGCCACCTGTTGGTTTGTAGCGTCGTAACAGCGTTTCAGGGGTGTGTCCGTGTGGATATATTTTTTTAATGTTTATTTTGAACACGACCTGGGTGCGCTGACCCGGGTACCCAAACGCTCTTAAAACACAATTTACATGTCTTTTTAATCTGTGTTACATAGCAGACAATCTGTAAAACTATTCTTGTCAAAAATATATCTTCCACTGCTTGCGACAAAATACATTGCTGTCTATGAGCAGCCGACTGAGACAGGATTGCTTAGGAACCGTCTACAAAGTGCACAAGATGCCACTGGGAAGGGCTTCAATGTGGTGTTCTGTCTCCCGGAGCTCAAAGGTGTCTCGATCCCTGGGAGTATCTGCGTGGCAGGGGACTCCTTGTCCTAGCACTGGGCTTATCTGTGCATTTATCAATGCTGTAGTTTTAACAAACTGCTCTAAACATCTGCAATACTTTTAGTTCATGTTACAATACCATTTTTACATTTTCTAATAATCTCTGATTTTCATTGTTCTTGACGGGCACAAATCTTGGAAGTGGTAATCGTGGCCAATCAGAGAGAAGAACCCGGGATCTCTTAAAAACTGGGCTACTGCTCTTTAGAAGCTATAGGAATATTCCTACAGCTGGACCTCCATGAACAGTATGATTGACTTCTTTAAATATGATTTGAGCTGACAATGAGGGATGCCTTGCAAACATTTGACACAAAAACAAAACACTATATCTGGCAGCTTTAATGTTGAGGAAATCACAATAAAATCCACAATTCAACAACTGCTTTACCCCCTTTTTGTGATTGGTCAAAGCATTTCCTTTTGTCATCACAAGACGATCAAGAATAAAAATAGCAACAAAACTGCAGATGCTAAAGTGCTCATGGGATATGGTTGTAGAAACAATCGCTGAATCCTCCGCTTGTTTTGTTTGGCGGAGGAAAATGGTGATTCTGGAGATGGGAAAGCTGCTTGAATTCACAAACAGGAAGTGCTTTTTTTGTGCTTCTTTTGCAGGTTGACGTTGAAGTAGATCAGTGCTTTCATTAAGATAAACCAACTCTCCATATCTGACCTTGCTCCAGGTATGTACATCTGACCAATAGAGACACGGTACAAAAATAAAGACCTGCAGGTAGAGTTCTCCACATAGACGCTGTTCTCTTTCTCTCAATACTCGTGCTTCAAACGTCTCGCTTCATTCTTTTATCTGAGTGGTGATGCAACACACCTAGCAATGCCATCCATTGGAGTAGATAACGAAATAGATCTTAAATATGAACCCAGAACAAACGATTTCTTTTTTAGGATTGTAACATAGCCACACGTTCGTCCTCCGTTGAGTTTCAGTCGTTCCTGTTGCAGAGAGGGAATTATTTGGACAGGAATTCACCGTTTTCAGTTCAAACAACACATACATATTTTCGAACCCTTGAATTGAGTCTTGGAGCACACGAACGAAGGAACACAGAAATGCATTGCGGAACTGAGAGGGGTGTCCTGTATTCAGAGAGTTTGGCAGTTCCCGTGTTCTCTCTGGACATGTAGAAGATAAATTCATGAAAGCACGCCCACTGTTCAATGATTGCTTGCTAGACTTTAAAGCTGGCGGACCAGAAGCAGGAAGGGGAGGAGCCACATCGGCTGGGCCAGGTGAGTGGTTGCTGGACTGGTGTCGTAGAGCTCATTTGATGGGAGCGTAGAGTCACCCCACAGCCTGTCTCGCTCGTTCATCTGCACAACAAACAGACGAGAGAACATTACATTTTGGTAAGCAGGGATCCAATGTTTTCTGCTAAGAGTCACTTAACGACACGGTTGCCTCA